>CM077078.1:89277674-89812783 GCA_039513925.1 Platanthera zijinensis
TCAAGGGTATACTTTCTCTGAGATGAAGATCCTCCGACGAGATCCACTACTTCAATTCCTAAAAAGTATTTCAACTTCTCCAGATCCTTGACTTCAAATTCTTTGCCCAATTGTTTTTTCAAGTGTACGATCTCCTCTAGATCATCTCTTGTAATGATGATGTCATCCACGTACACAATAAGAATCGAAACTTGAGCTCTTCTCCTCTTGATAAAGAGAGTATGATCAACTTGTCGTTGAGTATAGCCTAGTTGATGTATGGTCTTATTAAACCGTCCAACCAAGCTCTAGGGGACTTTTTCAGGACATAGAGAGATTTTTGCAGACTATAGATCTTTCCACTTGATCCTTCTTTGGTAAAGCCAGAAGGGACAATCATGTAGACTTCTTCTTCCAGATCACCATGTAAGAATGCTTTTTTAACATCAAATTATTATAACTTCCACCCACGACACACAGCACAAGAGAGGATCACCCGAATAGAGTTCATCTTTGTAACAAGAGCAAAGATTTCTTGGTAATCAATTCCTTGGGTCTGGGTATACCCTTGAGCGACCAAACGAGCTTTATACCGCTCCACCACCTCATCTTGATTCTGCTTAATAGAGAAGATCTAGTGTGATCCAACCATTCGCTTCCTACAAGCAAGCCGCCATGTTCCATTTTTATCCAAGGCACACATCTCTTCTTCTATAGATTGTTTCCACTCAGGTATCTGAACAGCCTCGTATCAAGTCTTAAGAATCGCAATAGTGGAAAGAGATGAGATAAAAGTTTTGTGAGCCTGAGAGAGGTGAGAGTAAGAAATGTAGTTGACAATAAGGTGTTTGGTGCCACCCGTTTTACCTTTAAGACGAGCAATGAGAACATGGAGGTCATCGTCTGAATTTGGAGCGGAGACAGACACTAACATCGGTGGTACATCCACGGTCTGCACTCGCTCAGCCGTCCGAGGTCTGCGAGAGTATGTATATAATATATGAGGAATAGAGGTGGTAGGTATGAAAACAGTAGTAGGTGAGCTAGAAGCCGAAGGAGGGGGAATATGAGGAGAAGCAACAATGAGGAGAGGAGATTCAATGGGCCTGTCACTTTTACTACTCGTGTCCCCCTGATGAGTACTAAAGTAGGACCCCCTCTCACGAAAAGTAACATCAACAGTACAATAATACCTACGTGTAGGAGGATGATAACACCTATACCCTTTGGTGGTAGGAGAGTAGCCAACAAAGACACATCAGAGGGAGCGAGCATCCAGCTTATCGTGATGCGGGGTATGAATGTGTACAAAGCAAACTGAGCCAAAGATGCGAGGGGCGACATGAGAGGTGTGGACAAGGTTGTTATTGGCTAAACGATAGAGGGGCGTATCATAGGAAATGGAGCGAGACAGAAGACGGTTAATGAGATGAGCAATAGTCAGAACTGCATTACCCCAATAGGACTTAAGAAGGTGCATTACAATTAACAAACACTGAGCAACCTCCAGTAAGTGCCTATTTTTCCGTTCTGCAACACCATTTTGAGTATAGGTGTGGACACAAGTGGTTTGGTGAATTATGCCATGTTTGGCAAGATAGGTATCGAACGCTCCCCGATCATCATATTCCTTACCATTATCACTACAAAGCACACGAATTGTGCTGTTGAACTGAGTCACAACCATTCGATGAAAGGACTGAAAGCAAGTAAGCACATCACACTTTCTTTTAATAAATACGACAAAGTAGTACTAGAATGACAATCAATAAAGGTAACAAACCATTTATAGCCATATTAAGATAACACCGGGGAGGGACCCCAAACATCAGAATGTATAACATCAAACGGAGTAGAACTAAGATAAGAAAAACACGACTGATACTATGACGAACATGTTTTGAGCGTTCACATGTGTCACAAGTAAACGATTTAATTAAACAACTGAAAGCAGAAAAAAGTTTGGTAAGATAGAAAGGAGAAGGTGTCCAAGACGCAGATGTCAGCGTTAGATGTGTAATGTTGGAGCCTTGGCGGTGGAAAGAGCACTGAACGATAACGACTGAGTCAGCAAGTACAGTCCGCCAACGTTTCTACCACTGCCAAGCGTCCGCATCGTATCTAGATTTTGAAATACACAAACATCAGGGGTAAAAGGTTATAGAGCAATTTAAAGAAGTAGTTAAGTGGATGATGGAGAGAAACTTGCAAGAAAACAAAGGTACATGTAAAACCGATGAAGTGATATGTCAGGAATGTAACAGTTCCTATGCTTGCAATAGAAGAGAGAGAACCATTAACAACAATTATCTTATCACGACCAGAGAGAGAAGTATAGGAGGTAAAACGTGAGGCGGAACCAGTCATGTGATTCGTCACACCCGAATTTATGATCCACTCAGATAGGGATGAAGACAAATCATGAGCATTGGAGATACCTGAGGTAGCAAACACAACAATGGAATCAGCCGATGCAAAGTCAGACTAGGAACTCATCATACGGCGGAGGGCCTCTAACTTTGTGGAAGAAAGGCCCTCGGAGTTGTCCTCATAAACCTCAGTCGAATGAGCAGAATACTGAGTGCAAGCACCAGCTTGACGGCCACCCCTATGGTAACCACCTCTCCTACGAGCACCAGAACCCCGACCAACGGGAGCAAGATGAGGGTGTAGGCGAAAACAGACGTCCTTCGTATGACCTTTTTCCCACAGTGGTTGCTTATAGGAGAAGGTCCTCGAGAAATCCCCGCAAGAGCAGAGTGGTCAGTAGAGGAAGCATGAGAGCGACGATGATTCTCATTACTGAGGAGCATACTGAAGGCTTTCCGAACAGAGGGAAGAAGGCTCACGGTGCAGGATATGCAAGCGAACCACATCAAACTCCATGTTGAGTCCCATAAAAAAGACGTGAACCCGAAAGCGGTCTTTGTCCTTCTGAAGAGCTTGCGCATCTGCAGTGCAAGCGGAGGTAAAACTATTGAAGTAATCCAGTTTCTGATACAGGCGTTCGAACTCAGAGTTGTAGGCCGAGAAGGTCATGGTTCATTGCTTCAGCTCCAAGACACGCCGAGTGAGCTCATAAATCTGGGTCGAACTGCCTGCCTGAGAGTAGGTGTGACGATCCCTTTTCCAAATTTCATAAGCGGAATCCAGAAACATGTAGCTATAGTACACCTTGGTTGATATAGAGTGAAGTAACCACGATACAACCAAGGAATTGTCTGCATCCCATTTTCTTCATAAGGGATCGGTACGTGGTGGCTCAACAGTGGTATCATCAATATGCCCGTAGAGTTGGTGACTTCGAATAGCATGTTGTGCGGCCCTGTACCATTCCAGATAATTTATGCCATCCAAGGCAATGGTAGTGATCTTCAAAGAGCCAGATTGGCCAAGACTCCGAGGAGGATCTGCAGGGGGACAGTGGAGGACATCGGTCAGAGGAGATGAGGAGATTTCAGAGGAATATTCCATCGATGACAAACCAAAGAACAAAAATTAACAAAGCAAAAATCTCAAATCAGAAGAAACCACATCCTACAAGTGTCCCTAGATCGTGTCGCCGGAGAGGACATCGGAGGATGTGATCGCGATGTCTCCGACAGCCCCCATGGAGGGCAAAACGGCCGGAGACAGAGCCGCCCGAAAAAACCGGGCGAAGAAAGGCCGCTGAAGGAGGAGGGCCGCTGGAGAAGAAAGAGGGGAAGCTGCCAAAGAGGAGTGAGGCGTTGGAGGAGCGGCTCTAGGCGACCGGAGCCCTAGGCGAGGCGGTGCAGTAGTCGCAGTAGGCAGCGGGAGCGCGCAGGGCGGCGCACGGGAGAAACCCGCGATCGGCGAGGAAGGCGCGACAACCTGCAGAACAACGAAGGCGGAATCGGGCGGGATTTGAGGTCGGCGAGATTCTTCCCTCTGATACCAAGTAGAACGGTGGAAAATAATCGATTGCCCTAAATTGGACCTAACATACAAATATATGTGACAACATTCACGTGACATATCACGTGAGATAAATAACGAGAAAAATAAAACTTGAACTAAAAAACGCATATGAAACGTATATTCAACCATCTTCTCTTCATTGGTCTGACATGCTCTTTGACTTCAGTATCTTATTGGAGAAACACGAAAGTCACAACATTTTTCATTCCTTAGACATTTTCATACTTCGATGGATATATTGTTTGGCCCAACTGCCTTTTTTTTTTTCATTTTTTTAGAGCATTATATACCTCCGATACTTAAATTTTATGATAAAAATGTTATGTTCCTATACTACTCCCGATTTACTTAAATCTTTCAAGTTTATTTCATTGTCATTTTTTTCATTATAAAGTTAATAAAAGTATATTTTCCATCGCTCTTTAATAGACACATCATTCGTTAAAGTTGTATCTGTTTCATTCTTTATGCATTTAACTTGACTTAAATCTCTTGTCTTCATCTTTCTAGTTTGAACAATTTTATATATGTTACGCTCTCAATCTTTGATATCTAGTCACTTATAAAATTCTTCATAAGCCCGACTTTTTGCTTGACTTACTATAGGTGTAGTTTCTTTCTTGGCGACTTCGTGACAGTCTAAACCTGTTAACTAAAATACTCGTTTGCTAAAAATACTTTCTTGTTACATTTAAGATATAGTGCCAGGGCTTTTCTATAAAGGGAAAGCAATATTATTACTTCTGTTATATTACAAAAGCACCACTATTTACATTCTGCATATAGGAATAATCAAAATTTCTGCACTGAATCTATGCAGATGCAAGTAACCACAGGAAGATATCATACGCTCCTGCTCCATGATTCTTCAGTGTACTCGTGTGGATCCAGTTTATGTGGTGTCCTTGGCCATGGTCAAGACACAACACAATGTGTGGCATTTAGCAGGATCACTACACTCTCACATGTCATCCACATGTCTGCGTCTCACAACCATGCTGCTTTTGTGATGCAGTCCGGAGAGGTACATTATGGTGCTTTGTATGCATAAATTGCTATGTAACTTTTCCTTTAAATTTTTTAAAATATAACGCTATATGAACCTCTTGTCTATCAGGTTTTTACCTGTGGTGATAACTCATCATTTTGTTGTGGGCTTGGAGAAGTAAGACGTGCCATTTTCAGGCCTACTGCTGTTGAAGCGCTGAAGGGGATCCCATGCAAACAGGTGTGATATAGGCTTTTTTTCTTTTTCATTGTATCTTAAACAACGAGTTCTTTTTCTTCAAAGTATGGTTAATGAGAATTAAGGGTCCGTTTGGCGTGACATTTTTCCCTTGTGAGTTTTAACAAAAATGCTACCATCATAAAATGTGTTTGACATGACAATAGTTATGAGCACCAACAACAAACAACACTCAATCCTTTATCCCACTATAGTGGGGTCGGCTATATGGATCCTTTGTCACCCATTGTGCCCTATCTTGTGTCATAATTTTGCTAATGCCTGAGTACATCATGTCTTTCCTTATAGTTTCATTTCAAGTTTTTATTGTTCTACCCCTCCCTCGTTTACATGCCTAGTGACTAGACTCTCACGACGCCTAACAGGTGCCTCTAATGGTCTTCTTTGTACGTGTCCAAACCATCTTAGTCAAGTTTCTCGCATCTTTTCTGCAATTGGTGCTACTCCTGTCTTATCCCTTATACATTCATTCCTAATTCTATCCAGTCTTGTGTATCCACACATCCACCTAAGCATTCTCATCTCCGCAACTCCCATTTTTTTCTCATGTACAAAATTCACTGCCCAACACTTAGAACCATAGAGCATCGCTGGTCTAATTGCAATACAATAGAACTTGCCCTTAAGTTTTAATTGTACTTTACTATCACACAAGATCCTTGATGCGCTTTTCCACTTCAACTAACCCGCTTGGATTCTATGTGTCACATCTTTATCAATACCTCTGTCTTTTTGAATTATTGATCCAAGATATTTATAATATTCACTACGAAAAATATCTTGATCACTCAACTTAATAACGAAGTCATCCGTCCTTCTTGCAATGCTAAATTTAAGCTCCATATACTCCATCTTTGCCTTGCTCAACCTAAAACCCTTCTTGTCTAAAGTGTCTCGCCAAGATTCAAGTTTTGCGTTTGTACTCTCGCGCGTGTCATCGACCAACACGATATCATCCACAAACAATAAACACCAAGATATTGCTTGTTGGGTATGTTGGATCTGGTGGCCAACCTTAGAGGGGGAGGGGGGTGAATAAGATTTTCAATTAAATTCAGAATTAAAATGAATTTCAGCAGGACAACCTATTTTGGAAGCTACCGCGGGGTGGTAAGCTACTACCGCACGGCGGTAGGTCACAAAAACACAATTTTGGCAGGGCAACCTGTTCTGGAAGCTACCGCGGGGCGGTAGACTACTATCACGCGACGGTAGGTCACAAAAACACTTTTCCTCGTAAAATTATTTTTTGATTTTCCACACAACCCTCAATACCCTAACAACAAGCAATCACAAAATCAAGATAAAATAAAGGAACTTTTATTCAAAATTAAAAGGTTTACAACAATACAACTAGATCTCCGTGACACCGGAGATCGGAGGCGATAAAACAAACAAATCTCTTTGGGTTTTTATATCGACCCTCACCTAGGACCGGTTGAATTTCTCTTCTTCCCAAGAAGATTGACGAGCCGACTCCTCACCTTCCTCCCAGGAAGGGTCTTAGAGCCCACTAGATCTCTCAGATCTAGACTTCCTCCCAGGACGATTTCCTATGGAATCCTTTCCGGATTCCGACGACCTCCCTGGTCGATTTTCCTCACACACACAACGATTAGAAAAGAGAAAAGTACAAATAAATATAAAGAAGTTAGAAACTATTGCTACCTTAAAGAAGAATTCCTCCGTAGAGCGGTGCGCGATCGATGCTTTTGAATGTCGTTCTTCTTGCACTCAATCAATTGCTGATGATCGTTGGAGACTTTGTTTTTCAGAGTTCTTCAATCACGAACGGGAGGGAGAAATTTCACTTTTCCTTGTATGAAAACGGTGGTTCGCAATGACAGAGGCGGTGACCGAACCCTAGACTTATAATTCTCTTCCTTGCCTCCTAAAAGAAAGAAACACACGCTTTTATAGTCTCTTTTAAAATAAGCTACCGTTGGCGGTAATGCTAACGCGCCCGACGGTAGGTTTTTTCACGCGGTTTTACCAGCTGTCCATTAAATTAGGAAAAAAGTCCTAAAATATTATTTCGCGGCTTTTGGATATCGCGACGCGGTAAGACTATCACCCGGCGGTAGCGGTTTCTTCTCGACGCTATCGAAATGGCTAGCGCCCGACGGTAGGTCCGGTGGCAGGTCATAGAGAGGAATCATCTCGCGCTGAACTTTAATCCTGCATCGCTAGCGCCCGACTGTAGGGCTAGCGCCTAGCGGTAGGGCTAGCGCCCAGCGGTAGGGCTAGCTCCCGACGGTAGGGCTAGCGCCCGACGGTAGGTCACAAAGAGGAATCATCTCGTGCTCAACTTTATTCCCGCGTCACTAGCGCCAATGGTCGGTCTAGCACCCGGCGGTAGGTGACAGACATTGGAAATATCGCTCTTCATACCTGCAAAGCTGCACACTATACGTAACACAAGCATGATCAAATACAACTTGAGATTTGATATTGTCAAAATATAAAGATGCAGACCATGAATTTCAACAAACTCCCCCTTTTGATAATATCAAATCCCGTTAATGAGATATAAATCATTAATAAAATGGTATAATTAAATATAATGAGGTTTACGAATCAAGATTGCCCAGTATAATAGAAGTACGACTCCCTCTACATGTGTGCTCCCACTACATGAGTGCTCCCCTTACATGGGTGCTCCCACTATATTCGTGCTCCCCTTACATGTGTGTGTCCCCTATATGTGTGGCTAGCATATGGCTAACTCATGAAAAATCCAATCTCCCCTTTTTGATATTATCGAAAGGGCCGGGGATTAACAAAAGTGGCTTGTCATTTTGCAGAGAGATAAAGTATTTGCAAAACATACACAAATGCATGAGAGAAAATATGAGCGTGGCACAATAATTACAGACCTAGCTAGCGCAAGCAAAACATTTGATTTAATTATTGGCAGAGCATAAGAAATTGTAGACAAAGTATGTGAATCAAAATACACAAGATTTGACGAACAATGTTTGGTGATTTATAGAGTTAATACAGTATAATATTGTAAGTGTCATGAATAGTAATCATGTACTAGTACACTTGTGCGATAGATAGTTAGTGCAGTTTAAGTTCAATTCTTATGTATGGAAGAGTTAGATAGAATAATGACAGATGTACGTGTAATATCAAAGAAAAACATCAGATAGAAATTATCATTAATACATGTTTTATCTCAATAAATTAATATGATAACATAAGAGGGATGAAGTGAAAATCGTGTCACGTTTGTGTCTACTTTATATCAAGATTAGAACAAAGGGCTCTAACTTAATTTACCGTTTTTGCACAAGATTGAAATGATTCCATAGACCAAGATGCTCATCCTCACAATGCTCATAGAGGTTTATCAGGAAAAATGAGTAGTGCTTGAGGGATATCCTTGACACATTTTTTGATAGCATACACATGAGTTTTTTTTACTTTCAATTTATACTAATTTTTTCAAGGTCCTCGAATAAATCGAAATCTACCCACATAAACAGATACACTTTAACTTGTATACGAAGACAAATGTTGCAGATGTCGGATGTCGGGGACACGTCGGTTTGAGTTTTCATGTCGGTTTTTTATATATCGGGATATATATCAGGGATATTTCATATATCGGATTTTAATAATTAGTTAATTATATATGTAATTAAATGTTATTTTTTAATTTTTATACATATCACAGTACTACCTATTTTACAACCTATTGAATTTTAAATATTAAAATCTATATGTAGCATTTAACATACAACACTTTAAAGATGAAAATTTGCAAAACTAGTGATTTTAAGATTAAAATTTCAAAAATCAAATTTCAAACATACCTCATTCTTCATCACCTAAAACTCATCTATAGTCGGCAGAGTAGATAGAATATGATCTTCATCCGATGAACCCTCTAGATCTCCCTCGTCCACTTCAGATATTTTTCTCTTTCCCCTTCTTTGATAACTAATTGCCACTTCTTTGCTTGTAGCTAATCTTTGAGGTTTCCTTTCATCATGATCAACGTCGACTATATTGCCAATTTGCGCCTATGTCAGCCCCTCGGCAGGAAAGACTTCATCATCGTCATCTTCATCCTCCTCAGGATCAACATTCACCATCCACTCTTATACCATTCCAGAATCAACATTCTTAGCTGCCAATGGATTCCGAGATGTCTTTGAATATTTCGACTTTAGCAAAGCATTGAACATTACAAATACTAAATCGTTCAATCTCTTGCTATCAAGTTTATTTCTCTTTTTAGAATGTATCTGCAAATTTTTAAAAAGAGTTAAATAATGCATACAATCATATAATAAGATATAAATGTTTAACTACATAACTAAATTAATGTATACCATCTCGAAGGTGCTCCAGTTACTCTCACAGCCAGAAGATGAAGTAGTCAGACTTAAAATTTTCATGGCCATAGTTTTAAGGTACGACGTATCAGCACCTTTAAGCCGTCACCAATGTACTGTGAAAATTAAAATGACAACACAATGTATTAAACTATTAATTATTCATTTATTATAGATAAATACATCATTATTGTTAATAAATATATATATTAAAATGTACCTGGATTTAAGTTGGGATTTTGTAGCTGTCTATTTGCCATCTCTTTACCAAATAACCCTTGTTGGTATTGGTAAACATCAAGCTCAGCACTGATGTGATCCTGTGTAGAAGGATCTTTCCTATATATCCTTGAGAGACACTCAATAAAACCACTCATAAACCTTACTTCAGCCTCAATCTCCACTCGATGAAAATGATAAAAATATGGGTTTAAGTAATAACCTGCAAAGTGCATAGGACTGTTCAATCTGCACTCGACAAAATAATAAAAATTTGGGTTTAAGTAATAACCTGCAAAGGGCAGAGGGCTGCTCATCTTCTTCTCCCATCTGCTATCAATCAACTTCCATATAGGAAGATATTTGTTCTCTTGGTGATCGAGAACTACAACGACATCTTCCCTAGCTTTTTTGATATCACCATATAACCACCCCATGGATGGTGTATCCCCGTCGACTTTTCTCGAAACTCTCACAAATGGTGTTACCAACAGCCAGCTCGACATTCGCCCAAAATCTAGCGCTCATCACTATCATTGCAACCTACCATATGAAAAATAAAATATTAAGAAAATACTATAAAAGGGCAACTTTCAAAACATATATTTTAAATGAAATGAATAAAAAAGCGATAGTTTTATCTGCTTTCTCCCAGCACTACTGGCCAACTTTGTTGCAGCCCACTTTGCAGATGTGAATAAACCCCTCAATTGATTCTTCTTCTCTAAGATGCTCTCTAAAGATAGAAATGCTGTAGCGAATCTAGTCACACCTGGTCGAATAAGCTCATGAGAGTCCAAGTCCTTTGTTGACTCTCTAAACATGTCGAGCGAGATGGTGTGACCATAGATGAATATAGAGAGTTGCCGGCCTAAGGAGATAACACTCTTTATTGGCTTTAATTTTCCTATATCTTGTAACAGTAGATTTATAGTGTGAGCCGCATTACAAGTCCAAAAAATCGCAGGTCTTTTCAAAGCCATAAGCTTTGCAGCAGCCATATTACTTGACGCGCTATCCGTCATAATCTGCAAGATACTGTGCTCTTCTGGGCTCTCAGGGCTATCAATCGCCTCATCCAAGAAGTCAAAGATGAACTTTCCATCGTGTGTGGAGGAGGAGACATTCTTCGGAAGCCAGAATGCCACTCCGAAACTGCAATGTATCATGATATTCATCACGCTCCTACCCTTCCGATCTGTCCACGCATCGGTCATGATAGTGCAACTATTCAATTTGCAGGTCTGCGTGAATATGCCCAAGATCTCCTTCGTGCTCTCCACCTTCCCTCACAAAATTTTCTCTCTCAACTCATAAAATGTTGGGATCTTCATCCCAGGTCCATATAAAACAATGGCATGAGCCATCTGCTGAAATGATCAATTACATATGGCGTTAAACGGGATCCCGTTTTCATATGCCCATCTACCTATGTACACGGCAGCATCATCTCTGGCTTTCTTTTTGTACTTACTCTCTATCGTGCTCTGTTGGGAATCTTTTCCCTTGGTAGACTCGGCAGCTGAATGAACAAATTAGTCCATTGGACTTTTTGAACCTGTGCTCCTAAGTATGCTAGTGTCCTCTTTTTGATCAACATGAACTCCTCCAGCAACCACCTCATTCAAGATTGCTTGAAACTTAACACTTTTAGCTCTCTTACTCTCTAAATTTGAGTTTAGGGCCGAATCCGTTTTAGCCTTAACGTCGGCGGGAACCTCAGGGCATGACTTAACATTACCCTTCCACCCAGCCAAGTGATGCTTGAAATGTGTAATTCCGCCATTCACTGTCTGCTTGCAGTAGTTGCATTTGATTCGGTTTGTGTCGTTTGCAACCAACTTCTCACCAAATGCCCAGAACGGATCTCTACCGGTTGGTACCAGTGATACAGGAACCTCACTAGAACCAACAGAAGAAACCATTCTAATAGGACAAGAAATTAAAATAATATTAGTTAGATGAAATGAAAAAATATTTTACATGACTATATCACGAAAAAAATTACTAGTTGAAAAAAATCAACATCATAAAAGCCCCATAACTTCATTAGATCGTTAGATCTTCAGATATCTTTTATATTATCCATGCAATATTTTATTTATCCAACAAAATTTTGCATTCTCAGTAGTATACTAGTCTATAAAGTTATAACTATCATTCAAACTTTCAAAGTATCCAACAAAATGAACAAAGCATTCAAGTATCATTTAAATTTTCAAATCATCTCACATTTTATTTATTAAAAGCCACAAAGCAGCAGGGCAACTACAAATGTGATTGGATATACATGCATCATTGATTGCAAAATGAAGTTGGATAAATAACTATTAATAGAGGTATTTTAAATCATTTGTTGATTAATAAACGTGTCAAATAAAAATAAAACAGCAACTAATAAGACAAATAAAACAACAACGCAGCCACTATGCTACAACCAGAAAGGCAACCACAAATAAAATAGCGGACCGACATGTACGACAACATGTCTCTGGTTCTTTCTTTTAGCACAAAGAGCACCAACGAGTAACAACCCACAAGGCAACTTGAATGCTTCCAATAACAACTAATAAGACAGCTAACACTACAAAAAAGCAACATGCTACAGCCGACACCAACTAAATGGGTCGGCAGCTAACATGCTACAACCGACAATAACTAAATGGGTCGGCAGCTACCAGTAACAACCCACAAGACAGCTAACATGCTACAGCCAACAGCTAGCACTACAAAAAACGAAATGCATAGCGATAGAATGAGAGGGGGAGGTAGGGAGAAAAATGAACAAGCCGAGAGAGCACTAGCGAGTAAGGAGAGGAAAGGACCAGTGAGCTAGAGAGCACCAGAGAACCAGAAAACCAGAGAGCACCAGCGAGCAAGGAGAAGAAAGAACCAGAGAGATAAAGTGTCGACAGCGTGCGAGAGAGGGAGAGCACCAGCGAGCTAGAGAGCACCAGATAACTAGAGAACCAGAGAACCAGAGAGCACCAACGAGCAGAGAGAAGAAAGAACCAGAGAGAGAGTGCCGACAGCGCGCGAGAGTGGGAGAGCACCAACGTGCTAGAGAGCACCGGAGAACCAGAGAACCAGAGAGCACCAGCAAGCAGGGAGAAGAAATAACCAGAGAGATAGTGTCGCCGCCGCGTGCGAGAGAGCTAGGGCAGGAGTGACGGGGAGAGCCAGGGCAGAGCGACGGGGAGAGATAGGGCAGTGAGATGAAATGAAGTGAGCTCGACCCCGAGCTCATTTTATCCCATTCCCTAATAATAAAATAATTTATTTAATAATAAACCTAAACCTAAATAACGCCCGATATGGGAGATATTTGGTTCCGACATGTCGGTTAAAACCGACATGTCGGACCGATATTTTCAAACCCACATTTTGTGGCGTTTTTGCTCCCGAAACTTCATGTCGGCCGAGATGTCGGCCGATATCCACAACACTAACAGAGACCTTACTAATATAATTTTGATCCAATGTTTGAAACTCTCTATATAAAAAATGAACATGTCATTAAGTCATTCCTAGTATGCTAGACACAATATCACGAGTTATAACATGTAAGCTTTGAAATTTCTACAAAAGTGCATTTTCTAGGGATGCGTGATCAGTTAAAGGTCATTATGCTGCCTAAATCCCCACACATACCTAGATGTATGTTCAACATATACTATCCTGTTCAGTCACACTCAGTAGATAAGTATCAATAGATTAGATACAACATGACATAAACATACAATGTTAGACAGAGTTTAGCAATTATAAATCAAATATTGCACATAATCTTTATTCTTTTAGTTCCAGTCATGAATGCCCTAATAAAGATTGTATCATTTTATTGCAGTTTTGAAATAAACAAACATGAAAACTAGGTAAAAAATTATTATTATTTTTTATTTTGGCCTTTTATATATATTTTTTGAATAATAAAAAAACGCAACTAACAAAACAAATCAAATAACGTGTTTTAAGGTTTTGTATTTTTCAATTTTTTAAATTTTTGTTTATATAACAAACTGAATGAAAAAGAAAACTCATACCAGATAGAGGTATAGGACAGTTAAAGACATTTTTGTAAACAAAATCAGAAAAACAAACATGAGATAAGCACACAGAAAGGAATAAGTACCGCAAGCGCTAGTGCTACCGCGCGACGGTAACTTATAGAGATTCAAGTTTACGAAAATCAGCCTAGATTTTGATAGTGTTTGCTTCTAATGTCGATTATATATGAATGTGCAATGTACTGTCACTATAATGCATCAAAAACAATTAGAAGAAATCACACATTGGTTGTCGAAGTTAAAAGGGATTATGCAGTGAGATCCAAAACACCCAATTCTAATCGAAGCAGAGAAAAAATGAGCGTCAAGGAGGGGTTTTGTGAAGATATCCGCAAGCTGATCGTCAGTGCCAATGAAGCTCACTCTCATGTTGTCCTTTTTAATGTGATCACGAATAAAGTGATGTCGGACGTCTATGTGTTTCGAACGAGAGTGATGCACCATATTATTCGTTAAGTCTATGACACTCTTGTTGTCGCACCTAAGTTCGTTCTTGAAGGAGAGATCGAAGTCCTCTAACGTTTGTAACATCCATAGTGCTTGTGCGCAACAATTTCCTAGGACAATATATTCGGCCTCAACCGTGTAGAGGGCAATATAATTCTGTTTCCTACTCGACCATGAAACTAGTGCATACCCTAAGAAGTGACACGTGCCACTTGTGCTTTTGCGATCAAGTGAACATCCGACATAGTCTGAATCGGAATATCCATGAAGCGTGAAGTTGGTGGTGTGTGGATACCAAAGACCAAGATTCTGAGATCCTATGAGATACCTAAAGATACGTTTAACAATTTTAATATGAGATTATTTAGGATTAGCTTGATATCTAGCATAAAGGCACACTGCAAACATGATGTCGGATATAGACGCACTTAGATATAATAATGATCCGATCATGTCTCTAAATAATGTTGGTCCTCTGAAATGCCATTTTTATCCTTCTTTAGTTTTAGTGATGCGCTCATAGGAGTTTTTGCTTGTTTCAGATTCTCAAACCCGAATTTCTTAATCATATCTTTTATGTATTTTGATTGGCAAATAAAAATATTATTGTCTCGTTGAGAAATTTGAAAACTTAAGAAGTATGTCAATTCTCCTACTAAACTCATTTTAAATTCACTTTGCCTCACTTTTATGATTTCTTCACATAATTTTTCATTAGTGACACCAAAGATTATATCATCGACATATATTTGCATGTTCATTAAATTTGAATCACTATGTTTTGCAAACAAAGTAGTATCCGCACTTGCCATCCTAAAACCATGCTTGACAAGAAAAACCGTTAACCTATCATACCAGGCACGAAGTGCTTGCTTTAATTCGTATAAGGTTTTTTTGAGTTTATAGACATGATTTGGATGATTACTATTTTTAAAATCGGGTGATTGCTCTACATACACTTCTTCTTTAATATAACTATTTAGAAACGCACTTTTGACGTCTATTTGATATAATTTTATCCTTTTAAAATTAGCAAATGTTAAGAAAATCCTAATGGACTCAAGGCAAGCTACGAGTGCAAAAGACTCCTCAAAATCCATCCCTTCGATCTAAGAATATCCCTGAGCAACCAACCTAGCTTTATTTCTCGTTATCTTAGACTCACCATCAAGTTTATTTTTGAAGATCCACTTAACACCTATAACTGGATGGTTACTGGGGCGCTCCACTAATGTCCACACTCTATTTTGTTCATGTTAATTAAGTTGCTCGTTCATGGTCAAAAACCAAGACTCGTCATTTAATGCTTCAGAATTGTTTTTAGGTTCAATTTCAGATATAAAACATAAGTTTGGAAATGATTCATGCACGGTTGAACGAGTTCTAATCCCATGTGAAGACTCAAATTACGAGTTCTCGAGGATGATTTTTTGAAAAATTTAGTTCATTTGGAGGCTTATATCCTTCCGTATCACCGAATTCGTTACCTACTACTACCACATCTCTCTTCACACACTCCTCTATTTGAGAGATGACGTCATCATCAACTACATTTAATTTACGGTCTTCTTTTGGAGTATTTTCGTTAAAGTGAATATGAATTGATTCTTCTACAATCAAGGTTCTTTTATTATAGACCTTATAGACACAACTCTTGGAGGAATATCCAGACGGATGCCTATGTCAGATTTTTCATCAAATTTCCCTAAATTATCCTTGGTATTTAGAATGAAACATGGACAACCAAAAACTCTAAAATAGGATACAGACGACTTTCTATCAAAGTATGGCTCATATGGGGTGCGCTTTAGAATAGGGCGAAGCATAGTCCAGTTCATCACATAACATGCAGTGTTGACCGCTTCAGCCCAAAAATATCGAGGCAAGCCGTACTTGGCCAACATTGTGCGAGCTAATTCTTGAAGTATCCGGTTCTTCCATTCTACTACTTCATTTTGCTGTGCGCGTGTCTGAAAACTCGTGTTGAATTCCTAAATTGTTACAGAAATTTGTAAAAATTTTATTCTCAAATTCTCCCCCTTGATCAGACCTTATGCGTTTTATTTTTAGTTCCATTTCATTTTGCAATCTAGTATATAGATTAGAGAGTTCAAAAATGTGTCAGATTTATTAGCAAGAAAAATTGTTCAACAAAAACGTGAGTAATCGTCTATAATCACAAATGTGTATCGTTTCCCACCTAAACTACATGTGCTAAGAGGACCAAATAGATCCATGTGAATTAATTGCAGTGGTCTAGACGTGGAAATATCATTTTTGCTTTTAAAGGACAATTTTATGAATTTTTCCTTTTGGCAAGGAGCACATAAAGAAGTCAAACTACTGCTTAGTTTTGGAAATCCACAGATTAATTTTTCTTTCGATAGTTTGACTATTAGTTTACTTTCGGAATGACCAAGTCTCCTATGCCAAAGTTCTAACTCTTCATTTTTAGCAACAAACACTTTAAATAGACGAAGATATATCCTCAAACTTAATGGTATAGACATTATGATTTCTATGTGCAGTGAGCAACACGGTGTTCGATTTCGCGTTTATAATATTACATGTATTCGTAGATGTTTCAAACAACATATACATGCCCTTATCGCAAAGTTATCTAATAAAAATTAAATTGTGTTTTAAACCTTCTACAAACAGTACATTTGAAATAGAAAATACTTTGTTACCTATGGTGCTGATACCAATAATGCGTCCTTTGATGTTGTCTCATAAAGTCACCATTCCTCCTTTCTTCTTCTCCAGGTTAAGGAACTTGTCTTCATCACCAGTCATGTACTTGGAACACCCGGAGTCCAAGTACCACACATTCTCCCTGTCCTTAGCCTGGCAACACACCTAAAATGAGGATGAGGGTAAAGATCTGGTTACCCAAGTTGTTCCATCCATAGTATAGGTAGTCGACTTTGAAATCCAGATTTGAGTAATTTTTTATAATCTTTTTTTTAAGCAAGAGCCAGAAGTGTGACCAAACTTATTATATTTGACACACTTGACTTAGGCGGTGGATATTACCTTTTGCGCTTTATTTGAACTCATGCTGGAAGATGGACATAAGCTTCCAGCTTTAACATGATTCACTTTATGTTTCTGAAGCTTATTGTTCGGATTTGTTGGAGAAAGCTATCGCCGGCGATAGCTTCACATATTTGTATCCCATCCTGAACTTTCCAGATCCCTGACACTGATACCCCAGCATCATATTAAGTGATTTTTGGCCTATTCAAAACTTTTGGATGACACAGTTCAGGTCATGGATCTTCGCCTTTAACGCAGTATTTTCCGTGACAAGCACCACACACCGGTTTGTGAATTGCTTCTTTCCATTCCCAATATGGCTAAGAGAAGTCTGTAGCTTTCTTTCCAAGTCCTTCCTCTCTTTGGTAAGAGTTTCATTTTTAGAGGAAGTCTTGGAGAGCCTCTCTTCCAATTCTTTTACTGTGCTCAAAGAGTGAGAATATTCTTAGCACTCGACCTTTCCGTTTCCACATTTAATTTGTTCATTATTAAGACACTTTAAATCCTTTTTCATTTGCTTATTTTCAGATTTTAAAAAATTATTTTTATTACTCAAATCATCTAATTTATCACATAATTTTTCATATAAATCATAAAGTTCTTCGTAAGTGTGAGGAGTTACCTCAGTATTGCTATGAACACTGGATTCGCTGTCAGACTCGTCTTGATGTTTTCCCAAGAGGCACATATTTGCCTTTTCTTCACTGCTCGAGCTTGACGTGTCTGACTCGCCTGTTGATGTATCTTCCCAGGTTCACGCCTTTAGCACCTTTTTCTTCCCCCTGCCATAGGTCTTCCTTTCCCTTTCCTCCTTCAGAAGCTTAGGGCAGTCACACTTGAAGTGTCCAGATTTGTGGCAGTGGAAGCACTCAGGGGAGGATTCTTTTTCATCACTCTTTGCCACTTTCAATGGTTTGCTCCACCCCTTCTTCTCCTCCGCTCCGTTCTTCATGAATCTTTGAAACTTCTCTCTCCTCTTTGCATTCCTCATGAACTTTTTGAAACCGGGGACGTATAGACTCTCCTCGTCATCAGACTCCTCAGTCACCTCTTTTACCTTGCCCGCCTTTAGTGCTAGTGCCTTCTTTTTTTGTTCCCTGAGATACTCCTCGACTTGAATTTTCAGTTCGAGCTTGTGGGTCTTCAGGTTCTCAATGAAGCTCTCTATCTCCAGGGTACTGATGTCGTGAGATTCAGCAATGACAGTCACCTTTGGATTGAATCGCGGAGGTAAAGACCGCAGGATCTTCTTTACCAAGTCCCCATTTGAAAAAGTCTTTCTGAGAGATCTAGAGGCGTTGGCAATTTTTGTGAAGCGAGTGTACATGCTATCCACCTCCTTGTCGATCTCCATTCAGAACTGTTCATATTCAGACTATTGTAGAAACATCTTTGACTCTTTTACCTGCGAGTTACCTTCATGAGTCAGTTCAAGTAAACGCCAAATATCATAAGAAGTTTCACAATTACAGATTCTATTAAATTCAGTCTTATCTAAGGCGCAAAAGAAAGAGTTCATGACCTTGGCATTATTGGTACACCTCAACTTATCCGCGTCATCCCATTTATCACGAGGTTTTTCCACAATTTGATCAGATACAGTAATAGTGGGTGCATCATATTTCGTTTCGACCATGTCCCAAGCGCTCATGCTTTACGTCATCAAGAATATTTTCATGCGCGTTCTCCAGTGGTTGTAATCATTCCTCATAAACAATGGAGGCCTACTCACTCTTTGTCCCTCAAGAAAGGCGTAATTAGCATTGACCATCTACTTCCGGATTTTAATCTCTTTTCGAAGAAACATGCCTTTGATACCACTTGTTGGATCTGGTGGCCAACCTTAGAGGGGTGGGGGGGTGAATAAGGTTTTCAATTAAATTCAGAATTAAATTGAATTTCAGCAGGGCAACCTGTTCTAGAAGCTACCGCGGGGAAGTAGCCTACTACCGCGTGGCGGTAGGTCACAGAAACACAATTTCGGCAGGGCAACCTGTTCTGGAAGCTACCGCGGGGCGGTAGACTACTACAGCGCGGCGGTAGGTCACAAAAACACTTTTCCCCGTAAAATTGTTTTTCGATTTTTTCACACAACCCACAATACCCTAGCAACAAGAAATCACAAAATCAAGATGAAATAAAGGAACTTTAATTTTATTCAAAATTAAAAGGTTTACAACAGTACAACTATATCTCCGTGACGCTGGATCATAGTTGTCAAGGCGCGCACCTAGGCGCGCCTGAGGCGTCGGGCACACCAGGCGCAGCCCGCTGCGCCTCAGTACAGCTGAGGCGGGCGATGTGCCCCAGGCGCGCGCCTTACAGGCTCCCAGGCACGCCTAGGCCTTTCAAGGGTTTATTTTAAAAAAATTTGATATGGGCAAAAACATGATCTTAGACGCACCCGAGTCACCCCTAGGCGCACTTGGGCTCCCAATTCGCTGAAATTGAGCGAATTGGGCGCCCAATTCGCACAATTTCAGCGAATTGGGCGCCAAATTCGCACAATTTCAGCGAATTGAGCGCCCAATTCGCACAATTTCAGCGTTAGCGAATTGGGAGCCCAATTCGCTCAATTTTCATTTTCCCCAATTTTTGCGCCTCAAGTGCCTCACCCCGGTCGATTTTCCTTGCAACGATTAAAAAAGAGAAAAGTACAAATATAGATAAAGAAGTTAGAAACTATTGCTCCCTCAAAAGAAGAATTCCTCCGTAGAGCGGTGCGCGATCGATGCTTCTGAATATCGTTCTTCTTGCACTCGATCAACTGCTGATGGTCGTTGGAGATTTCGTTCTTCGGAGTTCTTCAATCACGAACGGGAGGGAGAAAATTCACTTTTCCTTGCACGGAGACGGTGGTTCGCAACAGCAGAGGCGGTGGCCGAACCCTAGACTTCTAATTCTCCTCCTTGTCTCCTCAAAAAAAGAAACGACGCTTTTATAGTCTCTTTTTAAATAAGCTACCACCGGCGGTAACACTAGCGTCCAGCGGTAGATCTTTTTCACACGGTTTTGCCTGCTGTCTATTAAATTAGGAAAAAATCATAAAATATTATTTTGCCGTTTTTGGATATCGCGGCGCGGTAAGGCTATCGCTCGGCGGTAGCAGTTTCTTCTCGACGTTATCGAAATGGCTAGCGCCCGACGGTAGGTCACAAAGAAGAATCATCTCGGGCTGAACTTTAATCATGCATTGCTAGCGCCCGGTGGTAGGGCTAGCGCCGACGGTAGGGATAACGCACAACGATAGGTCACAGAGAGGAATCATCTCATGCTCAACTTTAATCTCCTCACTAGCGTCAACGATAGGTCTAGCGCCTGGCGGTAGGTCACAGACATCGGAAATATCGTCCTTCATACCTGTAAACCGACACACTATACCAAACACAAGTATGATCAAATACAACTTATGATTTTATATTGTTAAACTAAAGAGATGCAGACCATGAGTTCCAACAGGATATGTTCGGTGATCTCATCTAAGATAAGAGTAAAGAGTTAAGGGCTTAAAGCTGAACCTTGATGCAAGCCAACATTGATAAGGAATTCATGTGTTAATCCCCGAGATGTCCTCACCCTTCACTAAATTTGTATGCATATCTTTGATTATGCCAATGTATGATACATTTACACCTTTCTTTTCTAAGACTCTTCATAATATCTCTCTTGGAACTCTATCATAAGCCTTCTCAAGGTCGATAAACAATATATGCAAATCTTGTTTTCTTTCTCGGTAGTTGTCAATGAGTCTCCTCAAGAGATGTATAGGCTATAGCTTCCATGGCCGACCACCCACCACTAAGAAAAAAATTAACTTTGAACATAAAAGTGGATGGAGTTCTTTAGTTGAGGTCGGTGACCACCGTGTTCAGGACCCACCACCACCATACCAAACTGACCCTTTGTCACATGTGTTTGGGTATTAAAAAATTGACCTACTTCTGCTGGAATCAGAAGATAATGTTATGTTCTTGTTTAATGGAATAGTTCCAGTCTTTCATTTATGCAAGGTCTCTTAGGATCTACGGCTTTTTAATCTGAATATAAGGATGAAATTCACAAAGTCCTACAAATTGACAAATCTTTGATTTAGACAACTTCCATTCATTTAAAATGAAAATCAGAAAACACCCGGTCCATTAATAATTAAATAGCTGTCTAATTAAAAATAGCATATTAAGATTCCAAACATTAATCGGAGTCACATCATAGTAAAAATTCTGTTTCTACCAAGCATGACAAAACTTAATCACCCATATAAACTAATAGCATAAAATTGAAGAGGAATTACTAGATAAGATTGAAAAAATCATGTATAAATTCCTTGCTATCTATGTTGAATGGAATGGGATACAAGTTACAGTACGATACATATATGAGATTCATGATAATAAAAAAACTAGGGTTCGTGATATGTTTATTTATTTTATTTTGCAAGTATAAATAATAATATGAAGACATGTGACAACCGGGTGTGCAAAAAAAGCCTTGCAGCCTAGACGTTTTAATGACCGGATCCAAGCCTGGAAAGACCCAAGCATGACTTTTTCCTTGCCAGGGGGCCTAACAAGGCCTATTCACCAAGCCTTGCCTATTTTTTTAATGTTCCAATTTTTAATATAATAGAAAAATAAAATTAAGCGGGCTTGCAATCAGTACTGGTTATAGTAATTAGCCATTTGGCTTCCGCTTTAATTACCTTAGGTTTAGGTTATTATAATCTAGGCCTAGGTTATTAAAGTCTAGGCCGCCAATCCCAGACCCTGACATTCATGAATCATGACAGGTCGGGGCAACGATTATTGAGACTTCTTAGGGCTAGACCAGTCTTTTTGGGAAGCAGACCTGGGCTGACTTCCCATAATCGTGTCTTATTTCCATCTATAGTGACAACTAATAAGTATAAGCATGAGAATTGGTCTAAATGATATGATGCTCACTTGCAGGAGGTCCAAATTCAGTTTTTGGAGTGCTCAATCTATACATATAACAAAAATATATATTGAATTATATACAAAAGAAGTCTATGACAGACAAGAACCATATAAAACTAGAACCAAGAACCCTAAACATGAATGTACATCTCTTTTAGTTTTCTTCATTTTTTTCACTTATTATTATATTCCATATATCATATTCATAGCATATCATGGGCATAAGCTTTGAATTGAAGTATGTAATTAATTGGTTCCCATCACTCATCATCCAACACTTTCCATTCACATGTCTTGCCTTCTTCATATCATTATCACGATGTATACAATTTTCGAGCATTTGTAAGTGTAATCGGAAAGTTTACTCAATTTTTGTGATGGGTTTTCAATAGTTTCGGACTCCAAAGTGTTTTAGATATGATAGTAAGACCGTTGCAAGCATCTGTACTTCATAGCTTGCTATATAACTACATTAGAAACGTGATCATAAGTAGCATGAATCTTTGTAAAAATTATCTACATGTCAATTTGCATAGTTGCATGTTAACTCTACTTTTTTCCATATGCATTTCTTTGAAGTAAAGACAAATTTCTCACCTTACAAATCACTTTGTAAAAATATGTTCCAGACACATTTTGAGATAAAGCCTACCCAAAATTTAAGGGGTGCAAAATGCGAGAGCAATTTTAGTTTTTTAATTAAAATTTTTATTTCAGTTTTTAATATGGTTTATTCATTTTTTTCATTTTAATTTTTTGCTTGTATCAAATTATTTATTCGTTTCAAGTTGATTATTTTGTTTGAGGATTAAGACCTTATCTATATAGTCCCTACTTTACTATCTTACTAGGATTAAGCAATAAATTAATTAGTTTCCTTTTTAGATTGTGCTATCTCCTCTAGCCGCCTCCCTCACATCTTCCTCCAGGTAGCCCATCTTTCAAGCAGCACCTCCACAAATGCCGACCACATATTAGTCTCCCAACTGTAGGTCACCGCCCCTTCTACAACCACAAGTATCACATATAGCAAGCTGCCAACTTCTTTCTCTCCAAATTCCTTTATACCCCATCGAGCACCTCTCAGCTAGTGTAAGTCAAGGCTCATTTGGATGTAGGATAGGCATCACACTTGCCTGCCACCCTGGAGTCCCACTAGGGGGCCCACCTTGGCGTCCCACCAATGTGGCTTTAACAGGGATTGCAACCCAGTACACCCCAACTCGTCTCCGGTCCCACCATCGGCCCCACCACTGGAGCCAAAGGTTGTTGAGGCAGGGGGTCGAACACCCGACTCTTTATCAATGAGGTCAGGTATTCAATCCCCCGACCTCAACAACCTTTCGGCTCTTGTGGTGGGACCGGAAACGGGTTGGGGTGTACAGGGCTGCAGTCCCTGATAAAGCAGTTTTGGTGTAATGCCAATGTGTGCCCCCTGGTGGGACTCCAGGGCAGAAGACGGGTGTGACCAATGTTGTAGATATCGGATATCGGGGACACGTCGGTTTAGGTTTTTCATGTCGGTTTTACTATGTCGGGGGATATATCGGGGATATTTCATATATCGGGTTTTAATATTTAATTATTTATATGTGTAATTATTTATAAATTTAATCATTTTTTCATTTATATATATTAATAATTTGATATTTATTGAACTTCTAAATTTATTAAACTAATATAAGCATTTTGTGTTATACAAGTAATAACGGTATAATGCATGAAATAAAACAAGAGAGTAGAATGTCAGGAAGTTGTCCGTAACAATGAAAGATAAGAAATCTTTAGTTCATAATTCAAAGACCATGCATAATTGACATCGATGATACACTTGGGCAAGGAAGAAAACTAAAGAGAAAAAAGAACCTAAACAATGAAACAATTTTGGTCTATTATTTATTAGACCATAGACACTAATTAAAATAAGTTGAAAAAACTAATCGATAAAATATCGGGATATATCGGCCGATATATTGGCGAATATATCGGTCAATAATAGACATATCAGAGGATATATTTCAAAAGGATATTTTGCAAAATAATATCGGAAACGTGTCGTTTTTTCCATAAAACCTTTATATCGGCCGACATGTCGGACATGCCGGAGGATATCTACAACACTGGGTGTGACACCCGTCCCGCATCATAAAAGTGCATCATAAAAGTGCACTTTTATGATGCAAGACATGCATGACACCCGTCTGCCGCTCTGGCGTCGCACCAGGGGTTCACCATGCCATCACACCACTGACGGCTTTATTAGGGACTGCAGCCCGTACACTCCAACCCGTCTCCGCATTGGGGCATATCACCTTGCGACAGGATGTTGAGGCTCGGGATTGAACACCTAACCTCCTTGATAAATGGCTTTTCACTAGCAGCATCGCCAACTGAGCTGCACGACACCCGACACAGGTCTATTCCTGCAGGAGGCAGTGAACTGCTGCCCTTTCGGGCGAATCAAGTCCATGGTTGCGTCCGGATGGTCGTTTTGAGTCAGTTTGATGTATCATTTTATTTATTTTGAGTTGTATTTGACACCCGATCAGACCTGGCGATATGAGCCGTTCGATTCAAGTGCCCTATGGTGTTTATGTATATATATATGCGTGTGTTTGACGGTTGTGGGCATCAAATGTTTAGTTATTGTTTCTAAATTGTCGGTTATGCGCTCGGTGTGATTCCAAGAGCTTCTTCTCGCTTGTGCGACGCCAGGACAACTCTGCTCCCTCTCCCGCCACTCCTCCTCCACTGTCGGACCACCGTATGACCACCTCCTTTCCATTCAAGTCCTCCCCTAGCCTTTTCAACAACCCACTCCACGATTTCCTCCTGTCACATCCAACTCCTCGTTGATGCGACGCTAGGACAGCCTGCCCCTCTTCCGCCTCCTCCCCACAGCCGAGACCTGCGAGTCTTTCATCTTTTCCTTTCCCGACGCAATCCCCTCTCCATTTGCTCCGTACGCCTTCCACCTGCTCTTTACCGTCCGTTGTGCTGTCAACCTCACCCCCTGCCCACCCTCCAAGTCTTCCCAACCTTCTTCCTGTGCCACAGAGCCCATACTTCACTCCTCTAGTCCGTCAGCCACTCGTTCCTTACATTTCTCCCACCTTCCACCTCCCCGCTATCTTCTGTTGTGGACTCCACCACAAACATCCATTCCCCTCCTCTCGACAACCCTACCCGAGCCATACTCATTCAGATCCCCTCTTCCTACACTACCCGACGTTGCAGCGATCTTGGATGCCCACAACCGATCATTATTCTCCACCACCTGCACGCGTAAGTTGTTGCTTGCCGAAGGTACATGACTCGTTGGTGAAGTCTTTGAGGGATAGAGCTGGAAGAGCTTTCTTGAGAATTAGGAGAGAGGCATGTCCTAGACATTGATGTCACTCAACAGTGCTAATAGAGGAGAGAATTGAGGGAGGGATGTCCATAGTGTAGATCCCGTTCGACAGCTGTCATTTACCAATTATAGTTTGTGTCCGTCGATCCTGCACAACAAAAGAGGTGGATGAAAAAGTTACATAATAATCAAGGTCTTAAGTTAGATGACTAATTGAGAGAAGATTGAAGGGAGAGCTCGGAACATGAAGAATCGAACGAAGAGAAATGAAGGGAGTTAGGGGCACGTCGACCGATCCAGAAATCAGGGTGGTGTCGCTATTGGTCGTATTGATGTACTTGGTGGTGCTCAAAGTCTAAGTATTGAGAAGGTTGCTTCGGAGTAATATGGTGGGTTTCTTCAGAATCCATAATCCAAGTTTGACAATGGGAAAGACAGGAGATACCTTCATTGGAGATAGACGCAACAGAGCTGGGGAACGACTAATCATCCCCTGAAGTTGCTAGATTTGGGTGCGCAAGACATCAATGTCTGTTTGAGTGTTGGTTGGAGCATTGGCGACAATAGAGACATGCGCGTGCGGTGGCACGCCATGCCTACGATAACATATGGCCTCGAAACGACTATCCATGCCACAGTGAGTACACTTGAGGCGAGCGAGACTGTTTTGACCCCTACTATGAGAAGAGGTGCGACCTTCACGAGCGAATGGAGTGGGGTGAGATATAGAAGATTACTGGAGCAAAGCCGGCGAGAGAGTCCCGGGAGCATCTGGGGGAGGGGTGACCTTTAAAGGCATGGAGCACTCATTCGAGAGAGAAGGAATGGTAGAGGAGGATAGGATCTGAGCCCGGATGCTATAGAGATGAGGCGAAACACGGGTCATCATCATGACGATGCCAAACAATACTTTCTGAGTACGTTGTGCTGCGTGATCTACTGTCAGTGGATGATACTGAATCCAGATCTCGACTAGAGTTTTGGATCGTGCAACAAAAGAGGTTAAATCTTCAGCCACCCCCGAGTCAAGAGATTGAAGGTCCGTGATGATGCCAAATAGGTGCTGCAAGCTGTCTTTGCCAGAATAAAGAGAGTGAAGCTCCTTACACATGGCTTTGGCCGTCTTATAATTCATGGCCATACGATATGGTTCACTATCCATCGAGTTTAGAATCCAAGATTGGACACGACTGTCATCACATAATCATTCCTCGGTGGGCGCTATAAGAGTAACCTTGGTCAGATGATGAAGAAGGCCTTTTGTCTAAATTACACGGGGAACGGAGTGCACCTAGCCACCTACTCAACAAAGTTCTTTTTCCTACAAAGAGAGATAGTGGTGATCCGAAGCTCATTAAGAACTTCAGGAAGGGGAGCCGCAGCACGAGTCAGAAGAGACGGGGAATCATTCATGGCCATTGAAGGAGGAGAGGAGCGTGACAAAACTGGCGTGGAGGAGGGTCGAGGGTGCGGCCATGCCGGGGACTAGAGCAGAAGCTTGCAGAGGCGAGTAGCAGCTTCCAAGAATTTGGTGAGTAGGAGAGTTTGTAGAAAGGAACTCGCGGGATCTTGTGTTCAAGACGCAGCTTGCGTACATGAGGCAGTTTGCGGACAGAGGGAGCTCGCGGGATCTTGTGGTCAAGTAGCAGATTGCGGATAAAAAGTTGCTCGTGGACAGAGGAAGCTCGACGTTCATAGGGAGCTATACGTTCAGAGGGTGATCGACGACCAGAGGGAGCTCACTAGATCTTGCGATCAAGAAGCTGATTACGAACATGAAGCAGCTTGTGGATTGGAGGCAACTCGGTGAAGAAGAGGCAGCTTGGAGGTCAGAGGAAGCTCGATATTCAATGGGAGCTCGACGTCCAGGAGCGGTGGGAAGAGCAAAGGATAGGAGCTTGACAACTGCCAGAATCGAGCACGAGGTCGAGCAAAGGCACCAAACGAACTCTGCGATTGGAAGAGGCTCTGCGACTTGAGCGATCTGGCGACTTGAGTGAGCAAAGGAACTGAGTGGGTACAGCGACCAAAAGAATGGAGCGCAGTCACAGGGATCAAGAGATAGCGGGAGAGATCGCGAATTCATGACCAACATGGCGGTTAGAACGGAGAGGTTGCGGCAAACACCAGTCGGGTGGGACCCGGTTGGTAGAGGAGAAAAGTATTAAAGTCGAAGATGGTGGAGCATTTGTTGAGGAGATTGGAGCCATAGAGGGGAGGCGAACTAAAGAACGGAATTTGTAATTTTTCACACATTTACATACAAAAATTTGTAAACTTATATGGGCCTTTATACATATTTTAGTCAACACTTACCAAGATTTTGTAACAAAATATCTATAGTGTGTTGATACTTTATGATAAAGGAAAATGTCTATGACAGACTACATTGTCTAAAATAATTGAATAATTTGGATTTTAAAGTTTTATATAGTGACATTAATGGGTAAAATTGAAAAAAATATAAGTATTCAGCGCTTCATGCACTTCATAATTTTTATATTATGCATAGATATAAATACCGGTTGTACAAATGAGACCATTAGAGCCACCTGTTAGTCGTTGTGAGAGTTTAGTCACTAAGCATGTTAAACGGGAGAGGGGTAGAGCAATAAAGACTTGGAATGAAACTATAAGGAAATACATGATGTACCATGCATTAGTGAGATTATGACTAAAGATAGGGCACACTGGCGACAAAGGATCTATATAGCCGATCCCACTTTAGTGGGTTTAAGGCTCGAGTGTTATTGTTGTATAGATATAAATACTTAGTAATGATCGTGTTTCAATAAACTTGTAAAACTGCAGCTTATCTGTTCAATCAGAAATAGAAAGAGATGATTCTCTTTTACTTATACATAAACTATGATACCTAAATTCAATGTGTGGAATTAAAACTTGATATGCCACTGAAACTGAATTTAAGAAACCTGGTTCAGAAGATTTCTTCAGAACTTGGAAACATTCAGATCCTTTTGTGACTTTGTCCCTGGCAGGACTGGTGCGTTTTGATATCAAATTTATGGTATTGATGATATAATCTTTCTTTGATACTAAATTTATGGTATGTTTTTATTTTAATACCAAATTGATGTTCTATCCTCGCTTTATTGACACTTGGCCGGAAATATTATTATTATTATTATTATTATTTTATTGTTAAGCTGGGGAGAATTTGATTGGAATTATTGAGGTTTAGACACAAGGGAATATGGTTGAGGTCCTCGATGGGAGGAAAATAGCATTAAGAAAGGTCTCCTTTGGAGTTCTTTGGTCTTGTACTTTTTGGAGACAATCTGTGGGGGAGAGGAGAAATGCGAGTCAACTGGGTATATAGGAGAAAAATAATGATTTATCGAATTTAAATGTATAATAAGTTAATTAGATATTTTTTCTTTCTAATAAGCTTACATGATTAATTCAGAACAATTTAAATAAAAAACAGATAATCCTAATAAAGACATAACTTTACTGCCAGAATGACCTTAAACAAAATTAAAAATTCTAGTTATATGTTTTCACGAAAATTAAGTACTTACAATATGAAATAAGAATGGAAGAAATAACTCAAAATATTCTTGTGCATTGTTGCACTGCATCAAGGACTTGCTTTACTATTGAAGTTTTTTTAGTTTCATTCGGATTCTTGTATTAAACTAGTATTCCCATAATAAGTATTCCCATAATAAGTATTTCATACTGATACTATATTATGCTGCATTTATTCATTGCAATTGCATTTGCTTTTCTATGAATCTCTCCTATAATATGCCATAATCTGTTTTCAATCTTTTCTTGTTTACAGGTTGCCACAGGTCTTAGTTTCACTGTAATTCTTTCAAAGGATGGCCATGTATTCACATGTGGAAGCAACACACATGGACAGCTTGGTCATGGCGACAATCTTGATCGTGCCACTCCCACGAGAGTTGAATCACTCGAGGGTGTTGTTCAAGTTGCTGCTGGAGCAAGCTACACCTTTGCTTTAACTAATGATGGGGCTGTTTATTCATTTGGATCGTGCTCCAATTTCTGCCTTGGACATGGAGATCAGCACGATGAGCTTCTTCCCAGAACTATTCAATCACTTATGATGAAGAAAGTTCATGTTGTTCGTGTATCGGCTGGAGATGAACATGCAGTAGTGCTTGATTCAAATGGACATGTAAGGTTTTCTTGATATGTAATTACATAAATTTATCAAAATAGTCGTTCATTATTTATGATCCATTGATTTTGTTATTGGACTTTCTTTATCTATAAAATATTAAACTCATACTTTGTTTGTTTTAGCGTTTTTCTCCATTGAGTTTTTCAAAAAAAATGTAAACACTAGTTTTTTGTTTGTATGGCTTCCATTTGGAACCGCAGATCCCCCAAAAGTCTATTTTCTATTTGATTCTAAGAACAGGGAGGGAGTTCCATTAAAAAAACACAGTTTTATCTTCATTTCTAACCACTCCTCCAATTGCCACAACCCACCCAAATAAACTCTTAGGCTCCGTTTGGTGGGGCTTATTTTCACCGGTCAAGCGGTCACGACCGCATGAACCGGACCATAATTAAGGTCCGGTTCATGCGGTCGTGACCGCTTGACCGGAGAAAATAAGCCCTCCCAAACAAAGCCTTAATCTTAACCAAATGTACCAATTCAATCCTTCTGCTAAACATCAAGTTAAATCTTGACCGGACTAGAATAAAAAATGTTTCATTTTCTCTTGGCATGCGCCACATATGAGTGTTTACTCTTGGTTTTTGACACTTGGACTGATGGATGCAATGCTCCATTTTCTCTACGATGTCATCATACCATTCTAGAGTTAGATTTTTTTTCTTTTCGATCATTTAAGACAATTTTTTCCTTTCCAGGTTTATACGTGGGGTAGAGGATATTGTGGAGCTCTTGGGCATGGGGATGAGAATGACAAAACTACTCCAGAGCTCTTGAGCAGCCTAAAAAGTCACCTTGCCGTGCAGGTTTGTGTAATTGAATATATTTAGCATTTTGTGACCTGAAATTTTACGAACTTTTTTTAGGTAGTTGCATTGTTATGCATATTTACGGCTTAGTGATGTAAGAATTTTAGAGTCTTGGATTTTGATGCCGCTCTATGTGGAGATTAGGATCATGTAAGCTGAATCAATCTGGTTCATTCATGAGAAATGCTCCATTAAATCTCACTGCACCAAATTTATTCAAATATAAATTCTGTACAGTTTCTTTATGGTAATCATACTTAAGGTATAAACTGTTGTCCTAGCATGACATGTGTCAGAAACTATATGATGTAGGACAGACGTCACACCTGCTTGGCACCCTGGAGTCCCACCAGGGGTCCCACCTTGGCGTCGCATCAAGACGGCTTTATCAGGTCCGCGGACTGTACACCCCAACCCATCTCATCGGTCCCACCACAGGACCGGTAGATTGTTGAAGCCCTGACCTGAGGACTCCTTATCAAGGAGGTCGGGGGATCAAGCCCTGACCTCAACAACCTACCGATCCTGTGGTGGGACCGATGAGATGGGTTGGAGTGTACGGTCTGCGGACCTAATAAAACCGCCTTGGTGCGACGCCAAGGTGGGACTCCTGGTGGCATTCCAGCGTGGCAGGCAGGTGTGACACCTATCCCGCATTATAAAAGTTCACTTTTAGGATCAGTTGGTGATGAGAGTCCGCCTGAGGACTCTTTATTAAGGAGGTTGGGGGATCGAGCCCTGACTTCAACAACCTACTGGCATTGTGGTGGGACTAATGAGATGGGTTGGGGTGTACGGTCTGCAAACTTTATAGAACCGCCTTGGCACAACGCCAAGGTGGGTCCCCTTTTAGGACTCTTGGGTGGCAGACATGTGTGATGTCTGTCCTGCATCACTATGGAGTATACCTGATTCCAAAACAGATTCCATCTTGTCATTATTAATAATATTATCTTAACTATTTACGATCAGCTTTATGCACCCTTCTATTTCTTATTAGTTCCTATTGAGTGTTGTGTTACAGGTCCTTTAATTGCGTTATTTAGTATTAATTATTTCTTAATATGCTTTTATTCTGTTTTAGAGTCGCGTCCTTATATGACGTCGTTATTTATGTAGTGTTCTTTTTAGCCACATGTCCAAGTTCGGTGTTCTTTCCCTTGGCGTTCATTCTTGTTTGTGTTGATTTTATCCTATTTAAAGGACCAGCGAGTCTTGTATTTGTATGAATGAAGTTAGTCTATTTCTCCATCCCTAAAAGAGATCTTGGAAACTCTCTTCTCGAGCACGCCCCGCTTAGGCAGCCGCAGTCAAGGCTCCATAGTATCTCCACCACCATCATCTCCACCTCTGGCCACTCCTCCGACAACATCCAAGTAGACCCATAACAACTTGGTATCAGAGGGACCCATCCTCGGATTGATACTTCCGCTGTGATTCAAATGAGCTGACCGACATTCTCTCTCAGCCTTCGACGTTTATTTCTCCTTTGTGAGTGTTGCTGCTGTCGTATTGTCAAGGTTGTTAGGATCGAGATCCTAGATGAGATTTTTTCGAGGTTGGATCAGATCAAATGGTAGGATTGGATCGAGAATCGTTTCACAAAATCTGGATCGATTTATAATATCGGGATCGTGAGATCGTAAGATCCTATAATCTAGATCGTTATCCTGACAACTATTTTTCCTTCGACGCCTTCCAACCGACATTTCCCTCTCATCCTTCGGCGTCTGTTCTGCTGGAGCAAGTCGACGTCCGCAGCCTCCGCCTCGTCTCCGATTTTCTCTTCGTCCAGCAACAACGATCAAGCCCTACCAACATCGACGCCCTTCTTCCAGTCATTTGCAACTCTTAATCGATTGCATTGCCACCTGCAGTCAATCGCACGGTCAGCCGACGCTACTTGTTTCCCCGCCTCCTCGAATACCAGGCTTCCCGCAAGTAGTCGCTGTCCTTGGTCTTTGGCCCGATCATCGTGTCTGCGTGATGCGGTTTCTGCGTCGACCTTCCTTTTGTGGGCGCAATTTTCCGCCCAATTAACCACAGTTTGCCAGCGTATTTAGTCCGCTGACTTTCCTTATTATTGCAATTGTTATTGATTGATTAATCTTTTTTTTTGGATTAATTAACAAATACAAAATTGCTTGCTTATTAATTCTTGATTAAGTAAATAAATTCATGACACTACCATTGGGAGACAACGCGACACTCGCGACAACACAAATTCAGACGCTTCTGACAACCGCAGGCGTCCAATCACCCACTCCTCTTGGCAAGCAAATCAACCGATAAGGGGACTCGCAAGATTTCACGACCGCTCTCCAGGACGTGCTGCAAACTGTCATGACCGCATGAAATCACGCTTTCGGGATGCCAAAACCCGGCATTGGGACGACATGGCCGCTATCACTTCTAGACTAAATGAGCTGACTTTCTCCCTTCCTGTTGTCACTACGCTACCCCTAGATCACACCAGCAACAGTCAAGTTTTGCTACGGCCACTCATCCACCTTGAGCTGCCACCGCAGACCCTCTTATGCCCTGAAGTTGCTATTTGGACACCCTATACCCAGTTGGAATTCCCCACATACGATGGAAAAATAGATCCCTTAGGCTGGCTCACCAGGTGCGAACAATTCTTTGGTTATCAACAAACTCAGGAAGCTGAACGGCTTCCTCTTGCCTCCTTCCACCTTCTCGACTCGGCCTTGCTTTGGGCCACTCGTCTGCTCACTGATTTGCCGGGTCTGGCGTGGAACGACTTCAGACGATTTTGTAACATGCGTTTCACCCCTCCAATCCGCAGCAACCCCTCGGTTCCCTCACAAAACTTCGCCATACGAGCTCAGTGGACGATTATCCGAGCCAGTTTCACCTTCTTCTGGCACAAGTCACACTATCTCCAGAGATGTAGGTCGCCATCTTTATCGCCAGAGTTCGCGAACTCCTGCGATTTGATGTCAAATTTGAGGCTCCTCTAGACTTAGTGACTGTTATGAGTCTGGTCAGGCTATGTGGCTGTCGCCTCCAACTGGCACAGGGGGTCTTTTTGCCCACCAACGTAGACATTCAACTAGATCGTTCCGAGGGTCATACAACCCCACTAGTCCATTAACTATCTCGGGGCGAGATGGTGGAACGACGCGTCAAGTGCTCATGTTTCAACTGCGATGAGCCGTATATTCGCGGCCATATGTGCAAATGGTTTTTCTATTTACACGTCGATGACTCTGATGATGAGGATGTCGACAAACGCAGACACCATTGAGCTCCATCGAGCTTGAGGATAAACTCGTTTTGCAAGGCGGGAGAGATGTTACGGGTCCTTTAATGTTGTTATTTAGTATTAATTATTTCTTAATATGCTTTTATTCTATTTTAGAGTCACGTCCTTATATGGTGTCATTATTTATGGTGTCTTTTTTAGCCGCATGTCCAAGTCCGTCGTTCTCTTCTTTGGCATCCTTTCCTGTTTTTGTCGATTGTAAGTCCTATTTAAAGGACTCAATGAGTCTTGTATTGGTATGAATGAAGAAAGTCTATTTCCCGAACCTTAAAAAAGATCTTGGAAGCTCTCTCTCGAGCACGCCCCGCTTAGGCAGTGGCGGTCAAGGCTCCGTAGTATCTCCTCCACCATCATCTCCACCTCCGGCCACTCCTCTGATAACATCCAAGTAGACTCGTAGCATGTTGCTCTGAGATGCTAAACTAAAACTATAGAAATCATCTTGAACAATTTTCATCCATGATACCTTGTGTCTACGCATCTTCTATCTAATCCCCTGACACTAATTTTATCTATTTTTAGAACATTTCATTACTTCTATTGTATATACTCAAACCACTCAAGCCAATTTTCTATTTCTTATCTCGATTGATATCACTAATACTGTTTCTTTAATATAATCATTTTTAATCTAATTTTTTAGTTTTGCCAAATACCCATCTTATCATTCCCATTTAAACAGTAAATTTAGATATCAATGATTTGTTTACCTCCAATCAATCTTCGGTGTACAAGTTTCTAGTTTTTTGGAGTTGACTTTGATCAAAAAATCAATATTTGCAAGAATTGACTTTCTGAGGAAAACCAATTTTGTTGTTCGTCTGCAGAATGAAATTCATTCACAGATTGTGATATTTTAAAAATTTGTACTTCTTAAAATTTAACCATTTGAACAAAATACTAATAATAATTGAAGTTCATTAAAATAATCATGTTCTAATTGATAAGGATTGACCATAAAAACACAGAAATAACAATACAGTCTTCAACTAATAGACCTTATAAAATAAAACTAGCGATCAAGTGCATTCACAACTATGTGTCATTCAAGTTATCAGGTAGCGTCATGAAAATGTCATGCTTGATACTATCTAACGCATCATATCCATGGCCTTGAGTAAATCACGCTCATACAAATCAGTCATCTGAGCAAGTGTGACATAGATGCCATCAACATGGCTCGATGAATGTATGGGCGAGCTAGTAGGATTGGTCCCACTGAATCTTGCACGGATTCATCCAATTTTTCTATGGACACCTCCACTGCATCAACTCCTACTGCTTGCTTCCTCCTCCTACTGCTTCCTTCTCCTTCCACTCTAATCCGTTCTTGTGTATTTTTTCCCTGCCATAGACTCCACATCTATCTCATTTATCTATGTTGCGGTCGTCGCGGACTACCGGTTGCTCTATCAGTCCCGCATATCATAGCCAAATCAGACCAGTTGTCAATCACTTTATCTGTACAATGTTTCGCAGCAGAATGAGCCTGCAATATTATAAATAATTTATAATTTTAATCTTAATGCTCAAATACACCGAGTAAGTAATTAATAAAAGTTGTACCTTCACATAGTTTGCTCACACTTCTTCAGTAGCCACCTTCACATAGTACATGCTCCAAGTCTTTAGACGACCCATCAACTTCTCCTTGTTAGTTTCAACACCGCATATATCTTTTAACACGGTCATAGTATTAGTGAATACAACACTCTTGCAACCGTTTGGTGTTTTTGTGTGACCTAAACGGTGTTGTTCTAATAATGCATTTGAAAGAGTGGTATCCATTTCAGATATCCAATGCATATAGAACCGCTCAGTCCTGTTGCCAATCTTTGTTGAGCTCTTATCCATGAGATATCCTGTAAAAGTAGATGTTAATATCAGTGTTATATGAACTAACAAATGGTTGAAGCAGATATTGAATTAACTGTGAATGAATTATTAACATGAAAAATAAGTTAAATATTAATATGTAAAATTAGTTATTGAAATATTAACATGAAGAAGAGGAGTGCATTAATGACTGGCTGAAGCAGATATTGAATTACCTGTGAAGAATTATAAAAAGTTTGATAAAATTTCTTTAACTACGTCAAATCACTTTAAATTTTATACATAAAATACCTTTTAATGATGAGATTTTTATATTCGTTGAACATATTCATATCTAGAGTGTCCATAAAGTTTGTCCACTATTTAGTCGCTTGGATTGGACTGACAAAGTCTACGTAATCATAGGAATCTTTTCATAGGTTTTGTTTATTATTTTGGGGTCAACCTCGTCCATCATTTGCGCATCACACTCTAATCTCTTCTCCATCAAAAATATATGTAAAATGTAACATGCGTTTATAACCTGCACCTACACGAAAACATGTAATTAAATTATCTCTTCAAAAAATTAACACTCAACAAGTGCGACGACTCATTCCTGCACTTTAATGTTGAAGAATGATGGTTATCGTAAAATAGCTCACCATTTCTTCAATGTGAGAATCAAAATAACAAGCTTTTTCATTTCCAAATACTTAAATTTACATGCGGATGACCCCCTATTTATAGGGGAGAGGAGATAGTGAGAGAATGCAACAGACGATGTGAGACTAAATTACAACGGACGAACTAGGCAAACAGATATTTACAGACCGCAGCAAGTTGCGCGGTTAGACAAGCTATCTACCCAATAACTATCAAAAAAGTATCCGCCGGTCTCTAATCCACAGACTGCAGTTGACCGCCAGATGCATCAGACGCGTTTAGACAACTCTAGTCCCCAGTTCACAGTGTCTTCAGCCTCCTGACTGTCATACCGCAACAACGATTAGATCACCAAGCTTCCCTTGCTCTATTAAAGATGCGGTCTCAGTGGTCCTCAAGATAGCCAGACTAGTCTTCCAGAGACGACAATCAGACTGCCATACTAGTTTGCCAGAGATGTCAGCCAAACCGCCAGAGCTGGACCGCCAAACCACCATAATCAGACCACCAAGTCCATATCGTCAGGGCAGACCTGCAAGACCAGATCTGCTAGTCCACGAAGACCAAACCTCCAGTCTGCCAAGACCAGACCGCCAGTTCGCCAAGACCAGTCTGCCAAGATCAAGAGTTCTAACACCCGCCTCAAGCTGCAGCATGTATGTTAACTATGCCTAGCTTGTCACAGACAACCAAAACAGAAGTGAAAACTGGTTTGGTAAAGATATCTGCATGTTTTTTGTTGGAAGTGATAAACGAAGTGCAGATTTGATTTTTCAATATTTCTTCTCTAATAAAATCACAATCAACTTCTATGTGTTTTGTCCTTTCATGAAAAATCAGATTTTTCGATATGTATATAACAACTTTGTTGTCACAGAACATTGACATGTGATGATCATAAACCTCCCCTAAGTCAAGCATAAGTGCACGTAACGACTTCAACTCGCAAGTTGTCGAAGTCATGCTTCTGTATTCAGCTTTAGCACTTGATCTGGACACAACAGATTGTTTTTTGTTTTTCCAGCTAACCAGATTTCCTCCCACAAATGTGCAAAAACCAGACATAGATTTTGTCATTTTTATTGTCAGCATAACTGGCATCATAATAGACTTCAATGCTCAGATGGTTACGTTTGTGAAATAGTAACCCCTTTCCTGAAGACCCTTTCACATATTCTAGGATTTTCAAGGCTGAACGAAGATTACACTCTCTGAGGGCTTGCATAAACCGACTGACCATGCCTACTGCATAACAAATATATGGTATTGTGATAGTCAGATTGATGAGTTTTCCCACCCGTCGTCTGTACCTGGTACTATCTGGTAGAAGAGGTGAATTCTCAGTCTAACACTTGTCATCACCAACGACTATCATTCAGTTTTCGTAAGATAGATTGTTCTCCATCATTCAGTTTTCGTTGTAATCACCTTGTTCGATGGTCTCCTCGAGTTGAGTGAGGATTGGTGAGGCCGGCTACGAACAGCAACACGGGAAGCGGTCCGTCGGCAGTGGAGGGTCGCAATGAGCCGCCAAAAAAGTTGTCCATGGGCGGTCGTGTAGGAAGCAAAGGTCACTGAAAGGGCAAACCAATTACTCGACAGGATGATGGGTAATGTGACCACTCGATTGACCTTAGTATTGATTGCGTGCGCCGGCGGTTGGGTGGGCCATGTCAGCAATCAGTGGTTGTTGTGTGTTGCGAAGCGACATGTGTTTGGAGCAAGTTGCACAGCATGTTGCAGTTCAGATACTTGTGCAGCTTGACGATACTGGATTGAGAGGTGCTGATGGATTGAAAGTGTTGGATCGAGAGACGAGGTCGAGAGGCCCAGCTTCGAAGAGTTCTCATGACCTAGTTTTTTTTATACGGAATAAATTATATTGCACGATAATTAAGAAGCACGATACAACTTGCGAGGTATGCTCACACCTAAGTCTTCTGGATTGATTCCCCCTGAAAGTTTCGCTCTGAGGAGAGCTTACAAGACATGATCCAAAGATCCTCCTCTAAGACTCATGCCCTAACTTATCCAAGCCTTCCTATTGATAATGCATCTCAATTGGAACCACAAAAACTAATCTTCGTTTATTAGCCATTCAAAAAAATGATTCTCTCATCATTATAAGCTCTAATCTTGTCACTACATAATGTTGAACTCCACAGGTGTGTGCGCGGAAGAGAAAAACTTTTGTTCTGACTGATGAGGGCTCTGTCTTCGCCTTTGGATGGATGGGTTTCGGCAGTTTGGGCTTTCCCGACCGTGGATGTTCGGACAAAGTTTTGAAGCCGAGAGTTCTCGATAATCTTCGCTCGCATTACATCTCGCAGATCAGCACGGGATTGTATCACACTGTCGCCCTCACAAACAGAGGTCTTGCTTTCGGGTTTGGAGACAACGAAAGAGCTCAGCTCGGCCACGAATGGCTCAGAGGATGCCTAAAGCCAACCGAAATTATGCTGCAGACAACAACAGTTGCAGCACAGAGCAGTTGAGCTTAGTACTAGGCAATCAGGTGTGCCTGCATTTTCGTCTCAGAACGAGTTTATTGTAGAATTATATGGCTTCTAAGTTATTTATCTGTCCATAGTTGCATTTATCTGGTCTCAGGTTTTTGTTTTGTTTTTGAAGGAAATGTGTATTTGATATGGTTGCTGTGCTCTCTTGTATCTTAAATAAATAAAGTTTGGTTTTCTGTTATATTATAGTAAGGTGATTCTTGTTGAGCGTGAAATTCTGTCTTATTTATTAGTAGAAGAATACGTATATTGTTCCAAGGTACATTCATATGCCACGTCAAATATGACGGATTTGAAATCAAAGGTTTAGATTTTATATAGAGAAAAAGCTGGTTACTGAAATGCTTAAATATTGAGAATAATAATAATGAAAACATGGTTTGCCCGAGAGATCAAATCTAAAAGCAAGTACCTTAAAAGTAAAATTAGTCCCCAAATGATCACATTTTGCTATTATAATACCTTCAAGATTATTCCATAGATTTTATCTTCACTTTGACTGGTATTACTTTTACAACTACTCAAAAATGAGAGTAGCTAAATAAATCACAAGTTGTAAACAAAATAAAGCAAGTTGGGACTCGTGGGTACGATGATAGGCATTTCTCACATCCATGCGCGCACATTCATCTTAGGGTTTGTTTGGATGGGCGGATGGTTTTTGGAGATAAAACCACATTCCTAAACACAACTCCCTCCATGTGGTTGGAATTGAGGGAGAAATTGTATTCTTGGAGATCCATGATTCCGAAGAGAGATTATCCAAACATGCAAAAAATAGCATTTTTGTCTATTTTATAAACGAATAGTCACATTGGATGACAAAGGTAAAGGGTGCTGTTACTAGTAAATCCAATTTGATTTCTATCAAATCTTTACTATTAGTAAACCCTCATTTTTCCAAATGACTATTTGAAAATCATTTATTACTAGCAAACCAACATAATTTTTTTTAAAAATTTTTAATTTTGTTTAAAACATCCATTCTTTCAGAATAACCCGCCGCATATAATGACATTACAAATGATTTCAAATGTATTCATTCAACCACTTATGTTAGCATTATAGATGAGTCAAAATGCCGCAAATATTTAGTATGTCCAAAACTATTTTTTCAACAAAATATCATTATCTGCACCAAAATCTTTAAACAAAATATCTGTCGGTTTAGAAATATATTTGATTTCTAATTTCTATAAGGATGTGTTGTATATACGAGTTAAGTGTATATAAGAATATATACGTCTTTTTGAACTGCGTCTTATACGTACAATTTCATGAGAAGTGTTCTACATAAAAGTTGTAGATCTCGACGAGATCTACAATTTTCATGTTGAACACTTTTTGATTTGAAGCACTTTAGACCCCCGATTTGGCCCCTGAAAAAAGTTACGTCGTACATATGTACAGACGTCCGGGATCGGCGTGATTTTTTTCAGGCGTCAAATCAGGGGCATAAACGGCTCCAAATAAAAAAGTGTTAACCATGAAAGTTGTAGATATTGTCGAGATCTAAAACTTTCATGTTGGACACTTTTTGATTTGAAGTAGTTTAGATCCCCGATTTGGGCCCCGAAAAAAGTCACGCCGAAAATCTGTACGTTCCGTGCATGTCTTTTTAGGACCTAAATTGAAGGCCTAAACGGCTTCAAATCAAAAAATAATCAACGTGAAAGTTGTAGATCTCGATGAGATCTACAATTTTCATGTTGATCACTTTTTCAAATGAGAAATATTTGGGGCTCAAAATTCAAAAATACAAAAATTGCCAAAAAGTAAGATTGGTTTGCTAATAGAAATTTTTGAGAAGAGAAAAAAATACAAAAAAATGACTGAATCTGTTTTTTTTTCTGATTTGCTAGAAACGAAAGTGGGTTTGTTAATAACAGCACCCAAGGTAAATTGGTCATGCAAAAAATCATAAAAAACAATCAATAAAAAAGAAGAGATATGCAACACAAAAAGTGATCAGGTGATTAAGGAGGGGGTATTCTCAAAAGGCAATCGTTCCATAAGAATATCTATAATTTAATGATATGAGCAATCCAACACAAAAAAAACAATCATTTTGTCGGGATATGAAGACACTAGCTTTGATGTTATTACCATCATCAATATTATATGGACTCTCTCAATTTATAAGAATTTTGTGCCGCGGATAGTAGGATTGCTCATATTTCTTATTAACTTAGTAGGGAACATGGAAGTCAAGTGGGGTTGATCAAAGTCAAACCCAATAACGCCATGTCCGAACCACCTCAAATCGTCGCGCACAGTCGAACCACCGCACAATCACCGTGTGGCCAGGTAATCGGCCACCCTTCATCGCGCGAATTCTTGGCCCACAAGCCCGCATGACCTCCCCCCCCCTCCAGCTGGTCGCTACCATACTGCCGCCAAGCAGCATGGTCGGTCGACTGGTCGGCCGCCGCCTCGCAACTACGCGACCCCTTGGCCGCGTGCAGCGCACGACCGCGAGTCAAGCAGATGGATGCCCGGCCGATCGCCGCCATACGACCGTGAGGCCTCCCCTGACCGGCCCCCTCGACCGCCACCTAACTCTCATCGTTCAACCGTCGTGGTTGTGTAATCACCACCCCCATTAGCATAACCACCCATTTTGGGGGTGCGTATAACCGAATCCCTTAATGGGTGTGCGCGTAACAAATTTCCTAAAAAAATATCGGGATGGATATAGCAAAAATAAGCATGACAGTTTGTGTATAACAAAAAATATGAATATGGTGTGTACATAGTCATATTCATAACGAGTGTACGTATATTACATAAGTTGGTTTTGGTGTGAAGATAGTCACAAAATTACCTACAATATGCACATAAATTGGTTATTATGTGCGGAGAGCCACGTAACCACCCAATCCTTATATTTATGGAAATGTGCTCTCAAAAACTTTGAAGGGGGCCCTAGGCCCTACTTTTATTCCATCTTCATCTTCTGCCACCTTGCCTCCTACGCGCAAGAGAGTTCTCGATGAATCTTTCTAAGATCTCCTCGCGCGCTAGAAGGAATGCTCGAAAATCTTTGAAGACCTTTGAAGATCCTTCAAAGATCTCCTTGAAGCCTTTGAAGGCTCCTTGGGGATTTCACCCCGCACATTCCTTTCCCCTCACATCTCGCCTCCAATACATTTCATTATGTGCACATTTTACCCTGTGTACATTTTGCCCAGTGCATATTATAGTCATCGCACACTGTGCCCCCACTTTCTGCAACGAGCACGTCATTCTAGACGTCTCCACACACAACCAGAGACAAGTTGTAGATTCTAGATCGTGCTAACCGCATAACTCCAGCTCACAAGAATCAACATAAGGCCCCGACGCAACAGGCATGTTGCTCCTCATTGTACAAGCCGAAAATACTTAGCTCCACAAGCGGTGATCTGTCACTCTGGGAGCCTCTCTCTCTCTCTATGTACAATTATAACAAGAAGCGGGTTGTCACCCTCAGATTCTCTACAAAGCTTTGTAACAACACTTAAGGATTTGTGAAAGTTTGATGGCATAGTCCCGACCACATGATTGTTTACCCCTTTCTAGGGTTTTTCACGTTTAAAAAAATTCTTTTATCAGCCGTCTCAATCTACTTTGACTGTTTGCATGCTTGATTGCTCCTAAGCTAAGACAGTTCAATTTTTGACAGGTCTATCAGAAGTTGGCATCGTCTATAGGAACCTGTTCCAAGATCTCTGCAAAAGTTCTTGAAGACAATACTTATTGAGTAGTAGTACTTGTAACTAACAACAATGAAGAATGTAAGGGCTCACGCACACGGCGAGAACTTCTTCGAGAATACGCTGATCAAGCCTCCAGCAACGCGCCTGTGAACAACACGTCACTTCTCGAAGAAGTCATCGTCACGCTATCCGCATCCTAGAAGAACATATCCGTCGAATGGAGGTTCACAAGAATCAGGCGCTCTCCATACTAAGGGATTTAGTAACCCCACACTCAGCTCCCTTGCTATGTAGTCAATTTACGCCAGATACGGGTTGCGTCAGGCACCAAGCGAATAAAAGAGACAAAAGCTCCACCAAAGCAAAATTGCCCAACATCACGAATACCGACGGAAGGATCACTCATGAATAACCATGTCAATGATAAGGCAAGAAAAAAAAAGCAAGAGTTGCCACTAGCACCCGAAAGAGGAAGTGGCCATTGCGCCGAGTACCATCGACTTGGGGAGCATTGCGAACATCAGAACTTCACCCCACTTAATGCCACTCAGGGAGAAGTTTTGCTCGCCATGCACTGCCACCCCACTCTTCGAAGGAAGGTGACTCGCCCCCAAATTGAGAAAATCAACCCGAGTACTACAATTATCATCAAGGCTACAGGCATGACATGGAAAAATGCAAGTTATTAAAGAAGAAATTGAACGGTTCGTTCGTCTGGGATTTGTCGGCAAGCTTCGACAAACTCAAACACATGGACAACAGGTCTTTAATATGCCCACATAGGAATAAGACGCACGCAACACCAGGAATAAGCCATATCTCTTCAAAGAACGCACCCCACACTATAGCCCGCTAAGCATCTGCGCACCTCTGGGAACCTCCTACTTAGATAAATCGGATCCTGGTCGACGATAAAGTGACAGTCAATGTGTAATTCATGTCAACATTACTGTAGCTCAAACCGACGAACATAATCATTAAACTAAAGGCGTCCAACACGAATGCCCCAGGTGGTCCCCCTGTACCGGTCTTAGGAATCGTCACCCTTCCGATCACTGTAAGAGAGCCTCCTATTCAAGTGAACTATGAAATACAGTTCATCGTTATATAAGTTGGATCCTACTATAATGTCAGACTCCCACAGTGATTTCTAGACACCTTCTTGGTCGGTGCTCATTGTTACCATTCCCTTCGAAGACAATCGCGGACCTAGGAACCGGGCAAGAAAACCCTTAAATTATTTTTTATTCTATAGTGTAATCGTCAAACTTTAAGCCTCAAGTCCTCCCTTATGCACATACATTTATTTACTTCAACTAATCATACTTTAATTACTTCTAAATCAGCCCCATTGTAGGAATACTTACAATAGTTACCTCCCACTACCACGTCTCGACGCGTCCGTTCATCGCCCTTGTAGTAGGTCATGACACCACCAGGGCCAACCCCCATATGGTCTCCCACAGTTTGAAGCATCCACCCTTCACCAAAACTCCGAGTCTAGTCCCTAATGACCCCCCTACTACCATGGCTTGAAGTCTATGACCTTCTCCCTTATAGTAGGTCTCAACAGCACCAGGGGTATCCTCTTCTCGATCGCCCACAGTTTGAAACATCTACACTTCACCGGAATTCCGGGTCCAGTACACAGTGACCTACTACTACCACGGCTCGAAGCGTCCGCCCTTCGCCCTTATAGTAGGTCATGACACCACCAAAGCCTGCCCCCTCACGGTTGCCCATGATTCGAAGCGTTTGCCCTTCATCAGAACTTTGGGGCCAGTCCCACGAATCGAAGCATCCACCCTTCGCACTTATAGTAGGTCATACTACAACCAAGGTCAGTGCCCCCCCGGCGTGCAATTGTCAATGATTAAAAACATCCACCCTTCACCATCCGACCTCTCAATACCTAGCTCGAAGCGTCCACCCTTCACCCTTGTATTAGGTGATAAAACCATCAGGTAACTACTGAAAGTATTTTCTAAGGGTAGCTAAACACCTAGAGGGCGGGTGATAAGTTTTTTAAATCTTTTGAATCTTTTTAGCTTGAGCTTGGTGTGTGTTTAAGTTAGCAATTAGCTTTTAAGATCACAAAAACACACACAAGATTTATAGTGGTTCTCCTATCTAGGGTACATCAACTTTCCCCCTTCACCTATCTAGCAGTGTGCTAGATTTGTCTAACTCCTCCTTTATACTCGGCTCCTTGAGCTTACACCTCAAATCCCTCAGAATCATACAACTCAGAGTTCAACAACTCCTATAACTCAGACTGCTTCCAAATGCTACCTCAGATACTAACTTCAGTCTCCTACCTCAGGCACAACAACCCTATAGCTCAGAGTTATTCAACTGCTACAAATCAGAGATTAACTAAACTCCTATATCATATCATAACTAAGATCCCACCTCAGATCCTCTCCAGGATCCTACCTCAGATCCACTCCAAGACCCTACCTTAGACTCCTTCACAGTCCTACAACTCAGCCTTTATAAATCAGGCTTACAGCTCAGATCTCACAGAGATCCTACAAGTTTGAGTAAAAGTTTGATGAAACTGACTCTAGAGAAAAATCTCGAAGTCTTCTTTCTAGACAGTGTAGAAAATAGTCCTCCTTCACAGCAACTAGAAAGTATATCTTCGGTGTTCTATTAACTTGTGTTGTGAAGAACTTCTGCAGAGCTCTTCTCCTTATTCAATCTTGAGAAAATTTGAGTTATGTATAACAGGCTTGAAGAAGAATAGTCAAATGTCTTGAGCTATGGTAGTTGACTTTTGCAGTAAAAATTAGGGTTTTAAGAGATAACAAAAGTTCTTGTAAAGATTGACCTTGCTCTGCTTTTATATGACAGCCATAACAATGTGTAACACCTCCCCTTTAATGACCGTATAATATGTGTCCGACCAGGGCCCCACAACATACATGTTATTCCATAAATCAGCAATCCCTCCCAAGATAGCCAGCTCGCAAGTTGCAGCCTGCTCTAGGTTCCCTCTGGAGGTCGTGGCCTGTCAGCCCTCTTTTCTAAGGATGGGCAGACATACTTCTCTGTCCGCTCAGGCCACGCGGGTAGGGCAGTCTTGCCAGCCTGACCGCCCAGGTCGTGTAGCGGCCACTCATTCTGTAGGGGGTAGCGGACTGCTTCTTCAGTGCGCCCCTGCAGGCCGCGCGGTTAGATCAGCTAACCGTGCATTGGTTCTCTATTCTAACAGGGGCAGGCCACACTCAGTTGCGGACTCAACTCCAGCAGGAAGATGACCTATTATATTCAGTCCGCTAGGTCACCTAACTCTGACGCAAGTCTCCAACAACAGTGTCAACCTGCCTCTAGGTCACCAGTCAGCAGTGGCTACCTTCCTCCATGTCGCTAGTCAGTAGTGGCGACCTGCCTCCAGGTCGCTAGTAAGTAGTGGCGACCTGCCTCCAGGTCGCCAGTCAGCAGTGGCGACCTGGACTCTTCAGTCTGCCAGGTCGCCAAGCCTCGTCACCTAGTAGGAACAACAAGCCTCCAGTCGCAGAGACGGACTCCTCTAGTACACCGTGAGCTAGGCGAACTGATCATGCAGTCCGCCATAAGAACCCTTGCTCAATAGCCGGCGATCTGCCTCATCCTTTCCGCAGTGGGCTACGCGGACTCATTCTGTAGTCCGTCAGCTAGCCCTCCATTTTTCCGGTGATCGCTTCTTCTCAGCAAGAGGCAGACTACTCCTCAGCTTGCATAGCTCGATACGGGCTCGCTCAGCGTAGCAAGGGCAGAATCGTCCCGGTCCTCCAGTAACAGGATCAGATTAGTAGTACCTTTGCAAAACATGGTGCAAACTCGACGGACTCCCTCTTTACTCGTTCAACTTACCGCTCTACCCGGGGTGACGTTACCAAGACCGTTACCTCCTCGGTCCTATAAATAGCCCCATACCTCTCATTCAACAGGCGCGGTGGAGTGGGACAACCAAGGCAATAATGCTTGCGGACATAGCTTCCCATTCCGCTGGCACTAACCCGCAGTCTGACCGACAGACCGGACGGACTCTTGAAGTCAACTCGCGCGGCCTGAGACATCAAGCCGGGCGGCCTGTCTGACCTACTCTTCTCTAGCCTCTGGCATCTTCCCTCCTTAGCCGCCAGCTTCCCCCTTTGTACATTTGCTTTCCATGTAGAGGTGCACTCTCAAGCTGTAACTTCAGTTCATAATCAATGGAAAGCCCGTCGCAAGAGTGTCATTTAAGCCGTGGCGGGCAAAGTTTGTTGTTTCCCCTGCTAGCGGCCCCCTCTTCTTCTCAACTCCTCTCTTTATCTCGACATCAATCTGCAGAGCTAACCATTAAAGTAACTTCCTGCTCGACAGTTCCTCATCAACCTCCTCCTCATCCCCGCATCTCGGACCGATCGTGCTCCACTCTCGAGCAAGCTAGCGGAATAGCACATATTCCGCATCAACATTTAACACGTGACCTTCAGATCTCGAATAAACGGTGAAGTCAGCGGTTACTCATGCTAGACCATCAACAAGCCAAGAACCTTGCTCCATCAAGTCCTAGTGAAGATCCTTTCTGGGAAGCCTTGGAGCAATCACGCAGAGAAACTGCCCAATAGTTTCACGCAATCAACCACACTCTAGCTGTTATCACACAATGATTAGAAATGCAATCTACAGCAGCACCAGCTCCTTCAGTTAATCCAGCACCAGCGTTGGAGACTCCGCAAGCTTATCCACCAGCCTATCTGCCGGTCTATCCTCCTGTTTACCCGCCAACCTTTCCGCAAGGGCCTGCAGATCCTTTGCGATCTTAGAATGATGAGTTCATAAATCGTCAAAACTTCTTCCGGAAAGCTGTCTGCGGAAGTCCAGCAAGATTTCTAAATTTTCAGGGAAGTCATCCCCACTCTTCAGCTCCTGCCTTTGCTCTTCCCACAACAGCTTTTCCTTTCTATCCTCCTGCTCCTTTCGCAGCTACAACGTATGCCCCCTTTTTTTCCTTATGATGTAGGAGAACAGGAAGAGCCGTCACACTTTTCGAAGAATGTTCGACATGATCCAACTCTAGTTAACTTCAGAGAGTCGCGATTGCCAATTTACACTGGAGAGACTGATCAAATGAAGCACCTTCAAGCTTTGTAATCAGCCGTAGCTCTCAAGACCCTTTCAGATGCTACTAAATGCAGACTCTTTGTAATAACCTTTGATGGACAAGTGAGGGATTGGTTCTATGGGCTACATCCTCACTCCATCTCTTCCTTTGCTGATTTACGAAGAGAGTTTCTGCTCAAGTTTTCCACCTCTACATAGAGAAAGGGCAGTCCAGAAGCCCTCTTTGAGATCAGGCAGCAAGAGAATGAGACTTGGTCTCATTTTGTGGATCGTTTCCAGAAAGAAATCTTGGACATTGAGATCGTCGATCAAGAAATGTATCGAGTGGATCTTATTCATGGTCTGCGTGAAGGACCACTCAAGTTTGAGGCTAATGTCCGAGCACCAAAGACATATTAAGAGTTGATTGGTTAAGCCAACTCATACATTCGAGGTGAGAAAAGTGTCGAAGTATGAGACCGGGCGGTCTGGTGGTTTGAGCATGGCGGGTTGTTGACCGGGCGGTCTGGAGGATTGAGGTTGGCGGGTTGATTTCCAGACTGTTGCTGTGTGGTATCCGGCGGTCTGACGGCTTATCTCCGGCTGCTTGGAAACCGACCGGTCTAGCGGTCTCCTACCGCATCTCTCTCTTGGTTCTGGTATTGCCGAGCGGTTAGAACATTGTCTAACCGCGCGGCCTGTTCCGGTCTCTTATTCTAGCCACCCAGATCTGTTGTATAGCTTTAGTCCCACATTGTTAGTTTGTATTCTACTCTCTCTCCTCCATTCTATAAAAGGGAGGCCATACCTTTGTAAATGATATCTTTTTGGATAATAAAATTTCAATTATTCAAAGTTTCGGCTTGTTTTTTAGTCGTTTATTCTCTGCTCTAGTCGTTTGTTCGCTACTTTTAACATGGTATCAGAGGACTCGATCTACTCCTCCTGATTCTGTGCGCCCTGTCCGCGCGGCTTGCCTATTCTTCTCGCGACCTGTTCTCGCTGTTTGCGCCCTGTCCGCGCGTCCTCTTTGTCCTGCCTTTCAGTTGCAGCGACCTATCTCCTTGTTCGTCGCGACCTACTGCTTTATTCGCCTTGTCCGTTCGCGCGGTCTATCTTCTAGCCGTTCGACCTCTTCCCCGTCTTGGACCTGCGGCTTGGTCGTGGCTTCTCTGGCCGCTGGTGTCTAACATCGTGACCGCCGCAGCTCTTCTTCTTTCTATCCGCACGGCTTATATTCTAACCGCGCGGCTTCTCGCAGTTTTCTCCTATGGCCCTTTCTGAAACCTCCACCACCACCACTCCTATCGCCACTCCGACGCCGCTTCCTACTCCCTCTGGAAACCTTGGCACGGTTTCTAAACTTGTTGGCTCCAACTATCCGGATTGGAGCGTCTCTTTCACATTTCTTCTCCGCTCTCAGCGCAAACGTCATCACCTCACCGATGACCCTCCTCCCTCAGACTCTGCTGAATTTGATGACTGGGATGCCAGTGATGCGCTTGTCCGCACGTGGTTGGCTAACAGCCTCTCCGATGAATGTCTTCCTGTCATACGCCATGATGAGACGGTCAAGACCGCGTGGCTTCACCTTGCTGCTCTCTACTCAAAGGGGGCCCAGACAACCCGCATTTATACTCTCTACGCGGATCTCTTTGCTCGCCCTTCCTTGTCTCCTGCTGCGGCTTATCAGCAAGTTCAGGCTCTTGGAGCCGAAATCCTCCAGAATCGCCCCTTCTCCGCGGACTTGGCCGAGCAGCACAAACACTTCCAGGAACTCCTGGTTGTTTGTTATCTTCTACGGCTTCCTGAGTCTTTTGATATGATCCGCCAGCAGATCTTGGGCGAAGCCGAGTCTCCCACCTTGGATGCCACCGCGGCTCGCATCGCCGCTGTTACTTCACTGCTCCAACGTCCTCTATTGTCCTCCCCTCCTCCACCGGACTCCTATGCTCACTAAGTCCAGCGGGGTGGCAATAGTGGTCGCAGCCAATCTGGCACGCGCGGTCCGTCAAGATTCCTCTGCTCTCACTGTGGTCGTACCGGCCACTCTGTTGACCGCTGCTGGCAGAAACATGCTCATCTTCGTCCCTCCGGTGATACTTCTTCCTCAACCTCCGCCTCCTCTCGGCCATCTACTTCTGTGGCCACCACCTCAGGTAGTGCACACGTCGTTACCCAAGGTAAATGGCTGATTGACTCTGGTGCTACAAATCACATGACCGGAAACCCTCACTGCTTCTCTCTCCTAGAGACGCATGATCGGTTACCCCCGGTTCTCGTTGCGGATGGTTCGCCTTCCCCGGTTCATAGAACGGGCATGGTTCAAGTCACTCCCTCGCTTCGCTTAGAGGACACTCTCTATGTCCCGAAGTTCCCTTGCAATTTACTCTCAGTTACTACTTTATGCAAGCAACTTCAGTGCTCTGTATTATTTACTCCTACTTCTTGTTGTTTTCAGGACCCGAGGACCCAACGGACGATTGCTACTGGGACTGAGAGCGGCGGCCTCTACTTCCTCGACAATGTTTTCGCTCTGTCCGCCTTCTCTTTCTCGTCTACTGACCTGCTTCAATGGCATCTTCGCCTTGGACATCCTCCTCCTCGGATTCTTCGTCAGCTTCTTCCCCACTTACCTCAAACCAGTCCTCCGCTCAACTGTGATGCATGTCAGCTTGGCAAGCATCACCGCTCCTCCTTCCCGCAGAAGCAAGGTCGTGGTTCCTCCCGCCCTTTTGATCTCATTCATTCTGATATCTGGGGTCCTGCTCCTACTCCCACCGTTGGTCGGGGTAGTTTTTACTTTGTAACTTTTATTGATGATTTCTCCAGATGTACCTGGGTGTATCTATTAAAAGACCGCTCTGAACTCTTATCTGTATGGCAATCTTTTTATAATATGATTAAAACTCAGTTTGCTATTTCTATTAAAGTATTGCGCTCTGATAATGCTAAAGAATATCTCAGTCATGAGTTTTCATCTTTTTGTATGCAACATGGTCTTATTCATCAGACCAGCTGTGTTTACACCTCCCAACAAAATGAGGTGGCGGAACGTAAAAATCGCCATCTCCTCGATATCGCTCGCACTCTGATGACACAGATGCAGGTGCCTCGCTCCTACTGGGGCTATGCTGTTCTTCTTGCCTGCTATCTCATCAATCGCATTCCCTCTTCTGTTCTTCACGGCAAGACCCCTTCTCCATTCTCTACCCGAGCAAGGAACCCTTTCCTCTTCCTCTCCATATCTTTGGGTGTACGGCCTTTGTGCATGCTCCGTCTGCTACCCGCGACAAGCTTTCCCCCCGCTCCACCAAATGTGTCTTTTTGGGTTACTCGACAACTCAAAAAGGCTACTGTTGCTTTGATCCCGTTCTGCGCAAACAGTTTGTTTCCGCAGACGTCACCTTCTTTGAAAATGCATCCTACTTTTCTTTCCCATCTTCACCTCCTCCCGCTGTCTCTGACTCTCCACCATCTCTCCGTGAGCCTTCCACACATGTCGACGTCTCCCCTCCTATATCGTCTCCTCCTCCGTCTCCTCCTCTCCCTATTATCTCCCCTCCTTCTTCTCCGCAGCCGTCTCTCTCTAGTCCCGGGCCAGCTTTCTCTACCACGGATGCTCCGGTCCCTGAGGCACAAGACGACCTGGATCTTCCCATTGCCCTTCGCAAAGGGGTGCGGGCGTGTACCCAACACCCGCTTGCGGCTGTTGTTTCCTATGATCGGCTTACTCCCTCTCGCAGGTGCTTTGCTTTGGCCATCTCGGCTACTACCACTCCCCGCACTTACCAGGAGGCTCTTGTTATTCCTCATTGGAAATCTGCCATGGATGAGGAAATTGCCACTCTTACTGAAAGAGGTACCTGGACCCTTGTTCCTCCACCGATAGGTACTGATGTGGTTGGCTGCCGCTGGGTGTTCGTTGTGAAGTTTCGCCCGGACGGCACTGTGGATCGTTACAAGGCCCGACTGGTGGCCAAAGGCTTTACTCAGACTTATGGAGTTGACTATTTTGATACTTTCTCTCCGGTTGCTCGCCGCAGCACCATCCGGGTTCTTCTTTCTGTGGCCGTCAACAGGGAGTGGGAAATTTCTCAACTTGATGTCAAGAATGCTTTTCTGTATGGGGATCTTCAGGAGGACGTCTATATGGAGCAACCTCCAGGGTATGTTGCTCAGGGGGAGACACGAGTATGCCAGTTGAAGAAGGCCATCTACGGCCTAAAGCAGAGCCCTCGGGCGTGGTTTGACAAGTTTAGTGGCATTGTGACTGCAATTGGCTTTACAAGAAGTTCCGCCGATCACTCATTGTTTATTCGCAAAACCGCATCAGGCCTTGTGGTTTTGGCGGTGTATGTGGATGATATCCTTCTTACCGGCGATGACCAGGCTGGGGTGGACTTGACAAAGAAACACCTCCGTCAACACCTTGTCACGAAGGATATGGGCTCTCCGAAATATTTTTTGGGGATAGAAATCTCTCGGAAGCCCGACTCGTTGGTTCTCTCCCAACAGAAGTATGCGCTTGATCTTCTACAAGAGGCAGGATTGACCGGGGCCAAACCGGCCCGGTATCCCATGGCCACTGGAGAAGACAAAACATGGACAGATGACTCACCTCTTATATCCAATGCCACGAGGTATAGACGTCTGGTGGGCAAACTCATTTATCTCACGGTGACCAGACCCGACATCGCCTATGCTGTAGGCAAGGTCAGTCAGTTCATGCAAGCTCCCAGGGAATGTCATCTTCAGTCTGCCTTGAAGATACTAGAGTATGTCAAAGCAGCACCAGGGAAAGGGCTACTCTTTCAGAAGCATGGTCATCTGAGAGTTGAAGCCTACTCAGACTCAAGCTATGCGGATGATAAAGGTGACCGTAAATCTACATCGGGTTTCTGCACATTTGTTGGAGGTAATCTTGTGAGCTGGAAGAGCAAGAAGCAGTCTGTTGTCTCAAGGTCCAGTGCAGAAGCCGAATACCGGAGTATGGCGTCAACCACGTGTGAGTTAAAATGGTTGCGGGCTCTCATGCTTGACCTAGGAGAGGTCTACAACTATCCTCTGCCTATGTTCTGTGATAACAAAGCCGCTATATATATATCCAAAAATCCGGTCTTCCATGAGAGAACGAAACATATAGAGGTCGACTGCCATTTCATCCGAGAAGAGGTCTTGAAGAAACAGATTTGCACTCCGTTCGTCACCTCCGACAAAGAGTTGGCTGATATCTTCACCAAGCCGGTTTCTACTTCCTTCTTCCACATTTGTGATAACCTGGGCATGATTGATATATATGCTCCAGCTTGAGGGGGAGTGTCGAAGTATGAGACCGGGCGGTCTGGTGGTTTGAGCATGGCGGGTTGTTGACCGGGCGGTCTGGCGGATTGAGGTTGGCGGGTTGATTTCCAGACTGTTGCTGTGTGGTATCCGGCGGTCTGACGGCTTATCTCCGGTTGCTTGGAAACCGGCCGGTCTAGCGGTCTCCTACCGCATCTCTCTCTTGGTTCTGGTATTGCCGAGCGGTTAGAACATTGTCTAACCGCGCGGCCTGTTCCGGTCTTTTATTCTAGCTGCCCAGATCTGTTGTATAGCTTTTGTCCCACATTGTTAGTTTGTATTCTACTCTCTCTCCTCCATTCTATAAAAGGGAGGCCATACCTTTGTAAATGATATCTTTTTGGATAATAAAATTTCAATTATTCAAAGTTCCGGCTTGTTTTCTAGTCATTTATTCTCTGCTCTAGTCGTTTGTTCGCTACTTTTAACAAAAAGCAATCTCAACATCGTCTCCAGGCTTATAGCAGAGAAAGATTATTCTTCATCTTACAAGAAGCCTCTGAGGTCTCCTCAAAAAGATTTTACATCCTACTCAAGGAAGGGAAGAAGATTTCAACATCACCAACACCCCTTCGCGGCCAGGATCGTTCCCGAGATCAATTGTTACTATTGCCATCCCCAGCTTTGCAAACAACTTCGGTTCATCAGCAATCAGATGATGACTTGCTAGAGTCCGAACTAGATGAGGCTATGCAATAAATGAGCCAAATCATAAAGGGTAGGGCTAATTTCAAAAGGCCTTACTAGCCGACAGATCAAAGATCAAAAGATTCAGATCCGTTCCGTGAGTTTCACAAAGAAAGCGGACATTTGACTGAAAACTGTCGAGCGCTTCGTCAACTTGTACAAAAAATACTAAGGCAGGGTAAGATGCGCGATCTGTTCCCGAAGGATGACCACTCTGATCCGTCAACTTCAAATGGAAAAGAAGTAGTAGACATTCCTTGCAGCTCAAAGTGAGTGAGCCAAATCAGCAATTACCCTGACCTTGTTATAGGCGAGACCATTGATTTCGATGACGAGGGATGCTTTGGAAGACTATTCTAAAACAAAAATGACACTGTAGTTCCAAAAGCTCCTTACAACCATGGATGATTATCTTGCTTTACATTCTTCAAACATTCTCTTTTAAAACACCTTTTAAGTGTTCTTTCGTTTCATTTCTATAAATTTTACGTCAGAGACCCCATACTGACACATTTCCTTTTATGGAGTGCTTCCTCCTCTATCTTTTCTCTTTTCCAAAGAGATCACTGAACCATCGAAATATCGCCGAGTCTTGCTTAGGTCCCACTCGAGGTTGGACTCCGGCGTAAGACCACAACGACCACATATAGTGGGGAGTGTTCATATATGTGCAGTGAGATCCGTTCAACTCTCGTGCAGAGGATTACGGGACTTCGGATCCTAGCAGATATCTAACATAGAGTGAGCATCAAGGGAGGTCCCATGTGTTAGCTCTGCTGCGCTCCGTTAGGGATACATTACAGTTACGATGATCTTTGTTGGGCAAGCAATTGCGATCAAGTGTAGCCTTGCCTCCTCGATCATCTCATAATTTTAATGGACGAATACTCAATGGTACTCTCAATCCGTACCTTTGCAGGGCCCACAACTCTGCTGATCAATACGCAGACAAGCAATAGGCCACTTGGCGCATCTAGTCTAATTGATCAGTGATGCTTGTAACCCGAGGCATTAGAGCAGTGCATCTGTCAATCCTTCTCAGGATTTTTTGTGCTTGTTTCTCTTTTGTGCCCTTCTAAAGGATGCACAGCCAGCCCACTCTAGGTAGGATTACACCCTAGATGATCTTTCTTAGGTAAGCGATGCATAAGGCCTACAAGGAACACCTGTGGCAGCATCCACTCTTTTTAGTCATCTTCAGGGTGTAGCCCTCCTTTTTTTTTCATTTTGCCTTGTTACAGGTTAACAAGTTAAATTCAACCTATCAAAAGGATTTACAGCGTCTTCTTGCTTAAACTCACTTTATATATTCAGCTTTCATAAAGCTCTATCCACTGACGATTGATTATGCTTACTCTTGGCATCTACTTTTCAATCAAGGATTCTATTTCTATTTATTGACAAGCTATACTATTGAATTCTAATCAAGATAGTTTCATCTTGCTGATCTGGATTTCATATATAAAGCATCATGCTTGATCATGCGAGACTATCACTATCGCGGTTTGATCTCTATTCAGTTAATAGCAGAGTTTGTCGGGTATCTCTTCTGTTATCTAATTATATCTTAACATATCAACAATCAACATTTGCAAGTTTCCATCCATGTACTTGCAATTTACTTTTCTATCATATCTGCTACTTACTCTTCTTTTGCATAGATTAGCAGATATTAGCAAGTTCCATCCAGGTACTTGCAATTTAATTTTCTATCATATCTACTGCTTACTCTTCTTTTGCAGAGATTAACAAATATTAGCAAGTTCCATCCAGGTACTTGCAATTTACTTTTCTATCATATCTGCTGCTTACTCTTCTTTTGCAGAGATTAGCAGATATTAGCAAGTTCCATCCAGGTGCTTGCAATTTTCTTTTCTATCATATCTACTGCTTACTCTTCTTTTGTAGAGATAACAGATATTAGCAAGTTCCATCCAGGTACTTGCAATCTATTTTTCTATTGTATCTGCTTCTAACTCCTCTTTTACAGAGATTAGCAGATATTTGCAAGTCCTCCTCAGGTACTTGAGACTTAGCTTTCTTCTATATTTGTTACTTACTCTTCCTTTCGCAGATATTATCAAGTTCCCTTCAGGTACTTGCAGCTTAGCCTTCTTCTATATCTGTTACTCACTCTTCTTTTATAGAGATTAATAGATATTTGCAAGTTCCGCCCAGGTACTTGCAACTTAGTATTATTTCATATCAGCTGCTTACTCTTTCTTTTGCAGAAGATAACAGGTGCTTGCAAGCCTCTTTCAGGTACTTGTAAGTTATCATTCTTCTGTGCTTTCCTTTCATCTTTATTTTGCAGAGCTCATTGGAAGAAATTCACATCTTCTTCATTTTGCAAAGCAACTCAGGTACACACGAGATGCACCTCTTTTCGCTTGCATTAACTTTTCATTCGCAGGAAAAAGATTGACATTTGCAACCCTTTTCTGAGGAGAGATATAAGGTTCTATATCTCCCAACCTCTTATTTTTCTGAGGGATGGATCACGATGTTTGTGGGTCTCCTACTTTTTTGAAGTTCCCTTCGGGACTTAAAAAAGAGCGAGGATTATGTTAACCCAGAAATCAACGATTCCTCCCAAGATAGCCAGCTCGGAAGTCGCGACCTGATCCAGGTTCCCTCTGGAGGTAGAGGCCTGTCAGCCCTCTTTTTTAAGGATGGGGCGGACAGACTCCTCTGTCCACTCAGGCCGCGCGGCTAGGGCAGTCTCGCCAGCCTTACCACCCAGGTTGTGCAGCGGTCGCTCGTTCTGCAGGGGCTGTAGACTGCTTCCTCAGTCCTCCCCTACGGGCCGCGCAGTTAGATAATCTAACCGTGCATTGGTTCTCTATTCCAACAGGTGTAGGCCACAACTCAATCGTGGACTCAACTCCAGCAGGAAGGCGACCTGCTATATTCAGTCTGATAGGTCGCCTACCTCTGACGCAAGCCTCCAATAGCAGTGGCGACTTGCCTTCAGGTCGCCTATCAGTAGTGGCGACCTGCCTCCATATTGCCAGCCAGTAGTGATGACCTGCCTCCAAGTCGCCAGTCAGTAGTGGCGACCTGCCTCTAGGTCACCAGTCAGCAGTGGTGACCTGCCTCCAGGTCGCCAGTCAGCAGTGGTGACCTGGACTCTTCAGTCCACCAGGTCGCCAAGCCTCGTCTCCTAGTAGGAACGACAAGCCTCCACCCGCAGAGGCAGACTCCTTCAGTACACCGCGAGCTAGACAGACTGATCATGTAGTCCGCCATAAGAACCCCAGCTCAGTAGCCGATGATCTGCCTCATCCTCTCTGCAGTGGGCTAGTCGGACTCATTCTGTAGTCCGCCAGCTAGCCCTCCATTTTTTAGGTGCCCGCTTCTTCTCAGCAAGAGGCGGACTACTACTCAGCTTTCATAACTCGACGCGGGCTCGCTCAGCGTAGCAAGGGCAGACTCGTCCCAGTTTGCCAGCAACAAGATCAACTCAGTAGTCCCTCTACACAGCATGGTGCGAACTCGGCGGTCTCCCTCTTTACTCGTTTCCAAGACCGTTACCTCTCGGTCCTAAAAATTGCCCCCCATACCTCTCATTCAGCAGGCACAGTGGAGTGGGACAACCAAGGCAACAAAGCTTGCAGACATAGCTTCCCAGTCCGCTATCACTATCCCGCGGTCTGACCAACAGACTGGGCAAACTCTTGCAGTAAACTCGCGCGGCCTGAGACATAAAGTCGGGCGGCCTGTCCGACCTACTCTTCTCTAGCATTTGGCATCTTCCCTCCTTAGCTGCCAGCTTCCCCCTTTGTACCCTTTATTTGGTTTCCATGTAAAGGTGTAATCTCAAGCTGTAACTTCAATTCATAATCAAAGGAAAGCCCGTCGCAAGAGTGACATTTATGTCGTGTCGGGCAAAGTTTGTTGTTGTCGCTGCTAGCGACCCCTCTTCTTCTCAACTCATCTCTTTATCTTAGCATCAACCTGCAGAGCTAACCGTCAAAGTAATCATCTGCTCGACAGTTCCTCCTCAACCTCCTCCTCATCCCCGCATCCCGGACCGATCGTTCTCCACTCTCAAGCAAGCTAGCGGAAGGGCGCATTTTTCGCATCAACAATACAGACGCCACAACTTAATTATTAAAAGATGATATAAAACTAGCTAGCTCAAAACTCAGAATAAAATTGTGAAAACCTACAAACAGAACTGGAAGTTATCCACCAAACCAGGAGTATCAAAATGCCCTTAAGGCCTTACACAACATGAGTCCAGAACTGAATAACAATTCTAACAATGTGCAAAAGCATTCCTAGGCGACCTCAGCTTGCAAGCCGGATTACATCTCAAGGATCATATCATAACATCAAAGCATAAGCAAATAAAGGTTCACTTCATGAGGCTTAGGCCTGTTTGGCCGACGAGCTTGCTCCTGCTTGCGATCCTTGCCCTGTAAAAATTTGTGATAATGTTGGTCAGCAAAGTCTGACCTCAACTGTGTAGCCAACACATCTCCTCCCGGCCATCCCTAGTGGACCCCGGGGTACACCATCACCCTGCAGGTCAGTACTTCGTATGCAATATACCATAACATATAAAACTATAAAATAGGTTTGGATGTCTCATTCAACAAACTTGTATCTAAGTTGAGCATAAAGAAAAGGGGGCCTACAATACAGCATGTATGCAAACCTGGGTTTCACCCAAGGCAACCTAAAGCGTATGAATCTAATACATCATCACGCATCAACAATCGGGTACTTCCACATTCCCCTTCGGCGTTCAAGCCGCAAACACATGGGTACTTCCAATTTCCCCAAACGACATTCAAGCAGCTACACGGAACTCTTGCCAAGGCCCCACCCTCTTGCGGGTCTCAAAACCCAGGCTTGCCTGCAAACTCTGACTTCTCACGTCAGGATTCCGCATCCAAACAAACAAACCGATGCTAAGAACCCTCGCAGGACCCCACCCGCTCGTGGGCTTCATTGCTCGGGCTTGCCCAATGCTTGACATTCTTGTCAGTTTCATAGAAGGGGACTTGTCTCGTCGGGACACTCTCCATACATGACTTGCACGTCTTGGGCTAGCCAGCTGACCACGGAGACAAGTCAAGCCTTCGCACATCATAACACATAGCTTTGTCACCCTAATCCACCTTTCGTACTATAACATTCCCGTGCTCCAAGGAAACCATCTATCGTCATCACGGAGCTAACCTTGTCCGGTACCAACTACACGTACTCGCGTGGAATATGCGAGACATACATCAAAAATGACATCTCGCCGCATCGGATTTCTATCAAAATCCTTAAGGCTCGCTATGTAACATCACCGAGTCGGACTAACGGTCATGACTACGGCTTCACCCGCCATGCCTAATCCACTAGCGGAGCAGATTTCTAATGCATTATCATGTCGGGGACGGACACAATCGACCCGGTGGCTCCTCTTAAGCCATAGCACCCGCCCGAATCCCTCTCACTTGAGAGATCCGGTGCCTAAAATGCTTGAAAGAAAGCAAGAAAATAGTTGATGCCATGCACGCATCCTAAAACCGAGAAGAGAAATGTCGTTACCTTACGAGCCTCTTCCTAGCCATGAAATCTTTGCCTTGCACGGGTGAAAATGAGCGCCTCAACATCCTCTCCACAAATCCAGCCTCAGAACGACGATCAGAGCTCTGAAGCTCGGTCAATTGCAAAGAAAGCTTCCTTCCTCCTCCTCAGCTCTCCAACTCTCAAACCCTGAGTCAACTCCAAAATGAGAACAAATGAGGGAGAGAACCGTTCATCCCTACTAAATCCCTTTGGGCAGATGATCCTGGGGTCCAGGATCAACTTTGATGTTAAATCAAACGGCTATGAAATTAATGTATGAAACCCCGCATTTCAGCAATTTAGTCGAACTGCTCAGAATTTGTCGAACGGCTTGAGTTCGGCGAATGGCCCTGAGTTCGACGAATGGCCCTAAGCTCGACGAATGGCCCTGAGTTCGACTTTCGTCCAACGGCCAGGGTTCGACTTTTGTCGAACGGCCAGGGTTCGACTTTCGTCGAACGGCCAGATTTCGACTTTCGTCGAATGGCCTTCGACAATCCCAGAATTTCATCAAACTGCTCTGGTTCCTCAAATTTGGAGTGGTACAACTCTTCCCCCTTATAAGAATTTCGTCCCCAGAATTTCATTCAGGCAAACAGCAAGAAAAATCTTGCAGCATCTAAAAAAATTGTTGCAACATATTGAACACTGTTTCAATTAACGTTATACAAACAACTCGGGAAAATCTCCGCGCATGGTTTGCTCTTGCTCTCAAGAGAACTCATCCCGCCCGCAGTTGCCCCAATGCACCTTTATGAGCTTCACCTCTTTGTTCCCCAACTGTCAAACTTCTGAATCCTTTATGCCCACGGGACGGACTTTCGTCCTCAAGTCCTCTTCTATCGGCACCGTCGCCGGTTCGATCACCACACTAGCCTCCACCAAGGCTTTCCTCAAGACGGAGACATGGAAAACATCGTGTAATTCACTCAGCTCTATGGACAACGCCAACCGGTAAGCTGCTTCTCTAATACGTTCTATTATCTCAAATGGTCATAAAAACCTCAGACTCAACTTCTTGAGTCGGTGAATCCGTGAAATGCCTTTGAACGGCTTGATCTTGAGATAGACCCAGTCGCCTATCACAAACTCCACATTCTAATGGCGAGCTTTAAAATACTTCGCTTACCGGTTCTGGGAAACTTTCATGCGCTCCTGAATGGTTCGCACCAACTCGCATGCATCAACCACCATTTCTTTTTCCAAAAGTTTGGTGTCTCCTGCCTCTATCCAATACATTGGTGTTCGACACTGCCTTCCATATAAAGCTTCGTATGACGCCATCTTTATACTTGCCTGGTAACTGTTGTTATAGGCAAAATCCACCATGAAGAGGTGGTCTTCCTACTTTTTCCAAAAATCGAGGGTACACATTCTCAGCATATCCTCCATTGTACGATTCGTTCTTTTTGTTTGTCCATCAGTTTGAGTATGGAACGATGTACTGAACTTGGCTTTATAACCAGACTCTTCTGAACCAGCCTCCAGTCTTTGGACGTGAATCGTCCATCACGATCACTAACTATAGTCTTAGGAATCCCATATAATCGCACAATGTTGCGAACATACAACTCTACCAGCTTCTCCACGCTGTCCTCTTTTCGATTTGGAATGAAATGAGCCACTTTGGTCAAGCGATCCACGATCACCCAAATTGCGTCGTTACCCTACTATGATCGAGTTAAGCCATGCACAAAGTCCATGGAGATGTCATCAAATTTCCACTCGGGAATAGGAAGATGCTTCAGGAACCCGCTCGACTTCTAACACTGGGCCTTCACTAAGGCATAAGTTTGGCACCGACTCACGTACAAAGCTACATTCTGCTTTAAACCAGGCCATCAAAAGTATTTCTTCATATCCAAGTACATCTTTGTACTTCCCGGTGAATAGACTATTTTGTGAAATGAGCCTCAAACATCAACTCCTCGCGGAGCTTGCCGAACTGCGGTACGCATATCCTTCTGTCCTTCCTCAGAATCCCATCAATCATCTCCCAGGCGCTACCCTCGCCCTTTTGAGCTTCCACCAAAAATGGCTGGAACTTTACATCCAAACTAGTCGCTTCCCGAATACGATCAGACAAGTCATTTTGCATCTCAATCCAGTTCAACCGAGCCATGCCAGACTCGCCTCTTGCTATACACTCCATGCCAAGGGACTCCCAGTCCCGCACTAACCGCTCATCATGAGCTTCGATCCAACCCCCTTGTCCATAGTATTTTCTACTCAAGGCATCTCCCACCACGTTGGCTTTGCCTGGCATATACTGAATGTCCACTTCGTAGTCTCCAAGGAACTCGACTCATCTGCGCTGCCGCATATTCAAGTCTTTCTGATCTAGAAGATACTTCAGGCTTTTGTTGTCTGTGAAGATCTCCACCTTCGCACCATACACATAGTGTTGCCATAACTTCAATGCAAAAATTATCGCTGGCAATTCCAAATCATGGACGGGGTAATTCCTCTCGCGAGGATTCAACTGGCTAGACTCAAAGGCTATCACACTGCCATATTGCACTAACACATAACCCAAACCGCATCCTGATGCATCACTGAAAATCTGAAATCCATCAGTCCCTTTATGCAGACTTAGGATTGGAGATGTCATCAGCCTTTCCTTCAGGCTGTCAAACACCTGATTGAAATCCTGAGTCCACACAAACTTCTTGTCCTTACGAGTTAGAGAAGTGAGGGGTAGAGCTATCTGCGAAAAGTTTTCCACAAACCTTCTATAGTACCCGGCTAATCCAAGGAAACTTCGGACTTCCGCCACGGTTCTCAAAATCAGCCAATCCTTGATGGCTTCAACTTTTGCCGGATCTACCGCCACCCCATCACCAATAATCACTTGGCCCAAAAATGCCACCTTCTCTAACCAAAACTCGCACTTCGAGAACTTTGCATAAAGCTGGTTCTCTCTCAACACCTGCAAGACTACTCTCAAGTGAGTGTCATGCTCCACCTCCGATTTGGAGTAAACCAGAATGTTGTCAATAAAGACAACACAAAAGAGTCCAAGTATTCCCGAAATACTCGATTCATCAAATCCATGAATACTGATGGTGCGCTCGTCAACCCGAACAACATCACTGAGAACTCGAAATGACCATACCTCGTACCAAAAGCTATCTTGGGTATGTCCTCATCTCGAATTTGCAACTGATAGTAACTTGACTTAAAGTCCAACTTAGAGTACACCACTGACCCCACCAACTGGTCGAACATGTCATCTATCCGAGGAATCAAATACTTATTCTTGACAGTTAGTTTATTCAACTCTCGGTAGTCTATGCATAACCGCATACTACCATCTTTCATCTTCACAAACAACACCGATGCACTCAATGGTGAAGAACTGGGTCTAATATACCCATGCTCCCGTATCAAAAAATACCCTAACGGCAGAAACTAACATAAAGCCTAAATCATAGGCGACAAACATAAACAGTTCTGAAAGTCTAAAGCAGCAAATAAATATACTTAAACTTTCTCATACCTGTCACCACATCGGGTTGGCGGATCACTTCCTGTTTGCCCAAGGTTATAATCCCTTGGCTACACGGGTAGGAAACGAGAAGCATTAAACTCCTCCATCTTTCCTTTTTCCGCGGTGCTGGGGCCAGACCACATGGACTGCTCCTGTCTTGGCTCCTACTCAGCACCACCCTCGGTACAGAAACGAGCTATGTGGCCTAGCTTTCCACACTTAAAGCACGATGGTTGTCCCTTGAAGCGAGACCCTATAGACGTCATGTTACTTTTCTCACCAGTATTGAAAGGATGCGGTTTCTTCTTACACCTGTTCCCTTCAGACCTCCCTTGCGATTGAGAAGGCTTCCCTTCTCCCTGCTTGGCTGCAAACCCCTTACGACGTTGGGTTCCCTCCATATCGCTTTCCAACATTCTGGCAGCCTCAACCAGATCATTGAAACCAGGATTCTTCATAGATATGAGGGGTTGTCTCAGATTATCCCTTAGCCCATAATAGGAGAGGTTGTCCCTCTCCTTATCGTCGACCATGGTCGTCCCAGCATAACGACCAAAACTTGTGAACTCCTGAACATACTCATCAATCGTCGTATCCCGCCGCACCAAGTGCAGAAATTGCCTCTGAAGGGCCAGCCTTGTCGACGCAGGAATGTACTTCTTCAAGAAAGCATTCCCAAACTCTTCAATGAACGGGGTGCGTCCAGGAAACTGGCGACCGCTATGGCTCACCAACCACAACTTAGCGTCTCCTTCCAACATGAATGTCGCAAACTCAGATTTCTTTTCCTTTGGCATTTCTTCCTGTAACACCCCCGATTTTTCGATGATTTTATTTGATTTGGTATCGTCATGTTATAACGTCATGGCGTTACTTTTAACGTCGAGTTGACGACACTTCGCTGTTAAGACATTTTTGTGTCCGTTCGGTCGAGTCAGCCAAATTCGTGAATTCATATTGTAACCGGAAAATTTTCCATTTGGAAATTAAGTTAAGTAATTCTGGACTTGCTCGTCAAGTCTCATCTCGATCCGAGCGATATTCGGGCCTCGGCGATTTTCCGAAGTTTTGTAGAATTTATGTTCGCCGTAGACTTTGAAAATTTATATCTCGAGAATGGCTCGTCGGATTTTTGTTTTTATTTCGCCATTGGGTTCGTAGCGTCAGTATTCGGCTACGGTGCGAGTTTGGTTTAATTCGGCGCGTGTTTGAGCCTCCGTTTTGAACTAGTGTTTTCTTATTCAAAAATATATAAATATGACTATTTTAATATTATAGTACTATTCAAAAATATCTTTTACTATTCGTTTGTATAGTTTAATTTTTTTGATATATTTGTAAACAAACACTGTTCATGCAAATTATTTTTCCTTATTACTCGAGTAATCTCATTTGTCTCGAGTACTGGCCTTCATCACTCGAGTGATGTATGTATTGCTCTCAAGTACTTCCTCTACTGCTCTCTATTGCTGCCTCTACTGTTCTCGAGTGATACTGTGTAAGACCCCTTTTTTTTCTTTTTCAAACCCGGGGTCTTAGGCCCAGAACCGCCGCTTTGCGGTGACTCCTTCACGTCCTGAAGGGTCATCACCACAAGGCGCCGATTCTGCCGGCCAATTCGATCATAGAAACGTAGCACAATTATAACAGTAAGAGCAATGCAGTCCACAATAGTAATATCACATATATATAATAAAGCTCCACGAAGGGAGTGTCCACAGAAATCATCAGAGTACTAAAAATACGGGCTTATGCCCGGTACAAAATGTCCTCACTACAAGTCTCTCATGCGGAAGCGAAAACAGAAACTACTCAAGGTCGAGACTCACGGTCCCGGCTGTGTGAACTCCGGAGCTAGACTGCCCCATCTCTAGGCGCACCGGTCTCTGGGGCTGCTCCTCCATGCTGGGCTCCACGATCCCCTAAATGATGCGGTTCGAAAACCGTTAGTCATAAAGACTAAGCCCTATCATCCCCTACCCCTTCCCCCATGGCTCCTAGGTACCGAGCGGGGAGGAAGAAAGGGAAGGACATGATGGTAGGGATAAATCAAGAAACAGGTGACTATGGACTTAATCTAGCAAGATGTATTCGGTGAGCAGTTAATATGATTGTTATAATAGGTCTAGCAATAAGAAAAGCAAATATATGAATTTAAACCTTCACTTATGTGAGAACACATAAGCAAAAGGGATCTTTTGCAAGGCTCCCATCGTATAGAGTGTCCCATACCACTTATACGTTGGGGTGTCGGTTATCAAACAACAATGGTTGTTATATATTGAAATTAACCATTGATTTATAAACTTGCCCACACAAGCTTATAGACCAAGGGGTCGTTTTGCAGGTCCTAATGTATAAGCGTCCCATACCACTTATACTTTAGGTGTCAGGGTTAAATGAATCGATTATGCTATGACATGCTAGTGGGTATGATGAAACATGCAAGTGCAACGCACACACCCGACTCTGTGCACACAGACCTTTAGTTCCCCCTTTCGGAGCCGTTACCTCCCAGGATACCTCCGTAGTGGCAGACGGAAGCGGTGGGTTGGGCCTCGCCCACCTCCAAAACCAGTAAAAGCACCACTGGTCTGACCTATCGTACGCCTCAACGCTTGGTGCACTAAGCGGACGCCTGCGTACTCTTACCGGCTGGCGCACCGGACTTCAGTTGGCGGAGTGCTAATCACCCCGCCGAGTCAACGATATCGGTGTCGGTGCAATCGAACTCCCCGATATCGTAAAACCCACCACCTTAACTTTTCCTATCTTATGCACATGCAAGTTTAATCGCAAACACACCGAACCGAGCCGAAGCTCCCCGGACCAAACGTCCGTCTCCAACCAACCGAGCCGAAGCTCCCCGGACCATCCCGTCCGTCTCCAGAACAACCGAGCCGAAGCTCCCCGGACCCAAACGTCCGTTTCCAAATCACCCGAGCCGAAGCTCACATCAATCTTCCTGTGCCAACAGTGTTTGTGAAAAGTGCAAACCTAGTTACTAAGTTACTCTTGCTAGTTTATTATTACAGTTTACGTTAGCCCAGGACTGCCCCCGGTATACCCCGTGAAGGGCTCTCAAGGGGCACTAGGAACCAAGACGGCGGCATTACGGCCCGAAGTTCCCTTTCGCAAGGCACTTATTGTTATTGGTTGTTTTCCCTTAGCCCGATTCCCTTCTCATATTACGATAGACTATCCTAGGGTGATTTTTAAACCTTCCACTCTTCGGGAAAAGCGATCTTTCGCCAAACCCGAGCACCTCTTAACTCTAACTATCACCACTACTCACTACTCTTTATATCTTCCTCAGATCATGTCCTATTGCATTTCACAATTTACTAAATGCAGACCGACCTAGGCTACATGTCGAACCGGTTATGAAATGATCCATTACTCATCCAAATGCCCTAAATTATTTACTGGAGACTTACCATGATATAAATGACCTAAATCCAGAAAATGGAAATTTTCCTAATTTATTTGGCATTTAATTAAATTCCTCGAAAATCCAAGGACTACCGGTTTGAACATGAACTACCCTAAGTTCTCATGCAAGATGTCCAGCAATTTTATGATAAATACTAGGTTATCTCAATAGGTTAAATCCTAAGTATCATAATTTATCTATCATTAGAAGGGCATGAAAATTATTTTAGAAATAATCTCTAACTTCTATTGTTTATGAAGCAAGTACATAAAACATTCTTCCAAAAATTATAAATAATTCATGACATGCAGATAAAGGCCTAAAATTAGCACTGGCCAAGTTTCATAATTTTCCAGCAAGTATTTTACCCATAATTAATTTTTAAACATAAAAGCCCTTTCTATCATCTGTGAATAAGGTACTAGATTTACTCAACATAAAATTCTATAAAAATCCAGGGATCATTGTGCTACTAATCAAAATCTAAATCCAGAATTTCAACTGATTATAATTAGTTTAAAACCTCCAAATAATTGAAACAATAAATCGGGCAATTATTCTTTTATCACATGAAGTATAACATTTATTAATCATAAAATTCCAGAAGATTTACTTTAAGTCTAAAACATCCTAAAACTCCCTCCTCCCGAGTTTCACAATTTTTGGATTAGATTTAGTGCTTAAAATAACTAAATTACATTTTTATCCTAATCCGACATCTCAACTTTCGAGGTACCTAACTACCTCCAATTCCTTCACTATTTCAACCAGAGGGTTTTCATCATATCATCCCCCTCTCCTCCAAATTTCAAGGGCATACAAGAGCTTTTGCTCCTATGTCCTTCACAAACCTCAAACTCCCACCCGTTGGATTTGAGCCAATCTCTTAGGGTAAAATCCACCCTAAGCCACACCATGTTACCCAAGAGGGTAGACATAGACTCAACAAATCAGTGGCCAACAACTTCAGCCTCTTTTGAGGAGATTTGTCCACTCCATCTCCAATCGTACTTTTCCCCAAAGTACCCCTCACCAAGACCTATCTAGGACTTGATACTTCCCTATTCAAAACTCGACCAATCGAGTTGAAATTTTGTACAGATCTTAATATTGATGCCAGGGACTACCACCCAAAATTTGGGGGAGTTTGGACTTAATTTCATCTCCTAATTAATTTTATATTGTTTATTAAATTTTTACAAACACTTTAGGCAAAAGTTCTCCAAAAATTCTCATTTTTGGACAGCCTCTCAATATACATATTATAGACCTCCAGTCCAAATTTCAAGTCATTTGGACATATTATGAACCGTGGGCAACCATTTTAATTTCTGGTTAGCCTAGGTCTTGATCCCACCAAAATGAGTGTTGTGTTCAAACCACTCACCCAAATTGAATAAAATCAATTTTAAATTAAAGTAGACCCCGAGGGCTACAACTTTTGTGTCTGGTCATTTTTCCTAAAACGGCCTCTACGTGCCTCGTTTCGCAGCCTCAACATATATCCAAATAATCTATTTTTCCATATGTATTATATAATAATCTATATATTATAAAATTATTTCTACTGTTCATCTTCTACATGAACCCGAAAACCAGACACAGAAAAATCATTTTTCCTGTAAGCATTCCGTGATCCGTCGCCGGCCGTTCGGTCACTTCCCTGGCCAGCCACCACCACCACCACCTCCGTTGAGGCGATGGCTATCGGTCGGCGGTGGTTTGGCCGCCGGAGGTGGCGGTTTCCGGCGAACTCAAAATACCTTTTTCATGGTTTTTCCATGAAAACGAGAGACGGGTCCGGCTCCGTTGAGCGCGAACCTCCTTTCTAAGAATCCTAAGATCTACCCATGAAAGAGGAGTAGAGGAGGACCTTGTTCGCGGTTTGAAGGCGAGAAGAACGTCGGGGTGCCATGGCGCGGTGGTGGCGTTTGCTGAACTTCTCCTACAGCAAGAACAAAGGTCTGATCCGATTACTTGAGCGTGTAACCTTCTCCTCTTGCCCAGGTGGGCTTTTATAAATCAGGAAGTGGGAAGGTGAATGGGTAAAACCATTATGGCCATGAAGTTTCCCCCCCTTAACGTTTCGGTTACAGTGAAGGGATAAGAAACGGTGGAAACTGAACAGGTGTGTCCAGCTGGCGGTTTTCTATTGGACCACCTTTTCCTCATTTATTATATAATTATAGAAGGAAAACGGCCGGAAGTTACTCCTGGTGTAACTTCCCACACCAGCATTTATTACCACGCGTTTGGAATAATTTCGGGCCTGAACCGTCGTTTCGGCCAATGTCACGGGCGTGACACATAGGTCACGGGCGTGACAGGCATGGATAGCCAATTCTGGGTTCGACGATCGTCGACCTGAGATCGACGATCGTCGATGGATGGTCACGGGCGTGACACCTTGGGTCACGGGCGTGACAGTCCCAAACGGCAGATTTTGGGTCGACGATCGTCGAATTGAGATCGACGATCGTCGAAGGCTGGTCACGCCCTAGGTCACGGGCGTGTCCTCTAGGTCACGGGCGTGACATGCCCGAACGGCAAATTTCGAGGTCGACGATCGTCGAATTGAGATCGACGATCGTCGAAGGCTGGTCACGCCCTAGGTCACGGGCGTGACACACATGTCACGGGCGTGACATGCCCGGCCGCAAGGTCGACGATCGTCTCACGGCGATGGACGATCGTCGATGGGGTCACGCCCATAGTCACGAGCGTGACACCTTGGTCACGGGCGTGACATGCCCAGACAACACGTTCGACGATCGTCTCGTGGAGATCGACGATCGTCGAAGTAGTCACGCCCAGGTCACGGGCGTGACGGGTCGGTCACGGGCGTGACCCACCCGTGACCCGAAATATTGATCGCTTTATTTCAATTTTATGTGTTTCCTGGGGTTCCGTCACAACTAACCGACTCCTAGGGGTCTAGCCGGAAATGGGATGTTACAAATCCCAATAAACAAAACAAAAATTTCGTCCCCGAAATTGAGGTTGAGCCTACGGGGATTTCTATCGGAATAAATTAAACTTGTAACATCCCATACGATCTTTCTATTGGGTTCAGGCGACTGTTCGCTTGATAACGAAGACAATCTCCCCAATAAACAAAAGATTAGCCCCTACCTTTCTGATTAAGTGCGCATGCCTAGGTCCTGGATTTTCCTTATCTAGTCTTAACATTCCAAAACAAAAAGGCAGTCTATAGTATACCGAGAGGTGGTGAGATGTACCTGACTGAACAACTCCGGGTATCTTTGCCTCATCAGATCCTGCGGTTCCCAGGTGTGCTCCTCCTGACCGTGGTTTCTCCACAGAACCTTGACTAAGGGGATCTTCTTGCGCCGCAAGATCCGCACTCCTTTGTCGTCGATCCGAACCGGCTCCAAGTGAACAGATCGGTCTGAAGCTACCGGCCCTTCGGTGGTCAAAATCCGCTGCTTCGGGCGTAGTAGAGCCCTTCTCAGCGAAGAGATGTGGAAGACGTCGTGTAGAGCTGCCAGCTCCGGTGGCAACTCTAGCCTGTAGGCTAGGGGTCCGATCCGCTCCAGGATCCGGTAAGGGCCCATATACCTAGGGCTGAGTTTCTTCCTCCGACCGCGCACCCGTGAGACTCCGTGCATGGGCCGAATCTTCAAGAACACTCGATCCCCTACCCGAAACTCCACCTGACGATGCCGGGCGTCATAATATTTAGCCTGTCTGCTCTGCGCCTCCAACATCCTATCTCTGATCAATCTCACCTGAGCCTCGGTGTCTTCAACGAAATCCGATCCCAGCAGCTTCGGATCCTCGTCCTGAACCCAAGAAAGCGGGGTCCTACATTTTCGTCCATACAAGGCTTCATAGGGCGCCATCCTGATGCTGGACTGGTAGCTATTATTGTAGGAGAACTCGACCAATGGTAACATCTTCTCCCACGGCTCCCCTCGATCCAGTATACATAGTCGTAGTAGATCCTCCAACGTCCTATTGGTGCGCTCTGTCTGCTCGTCTGTCTGAGGGTGGAAGGCCGTGCTAAAAGTCAACCGGGTGCCCAAATATGCCTGCACTGACCGCCACTCCCTGGATGTAAACCGTCCATCGCGGTCCGATACTATCGTCCGGGGCACGCCATGATACCGGACATACTGCTCCACAAACTTCCGTACCAGCACTCCCACCGAGTCATCCTTCCTGATCGGTACAAAGCGGGCCACCTTCGTCAAACGATCAACAATCACCCAAATCGAGTCGTTCCCCGTCCGAGACCGGGGAAGACCATGTATAAAATCCATCGCTATATCGTCAAACTTCCACTCCGGTACCGGGAGTGGCTGCAACAGTCCTGCGGGGTTCCTGCATTCTGCCTTCACCAACTGACACGCCTCGCAATGGGTCACGAAGTACGTAATGTCCTTCTTCATGCCCGGCCAAAACATCGTCCTCTTCAAATCAGCGGTCATCTTTGTGATCCCCGGGTGCACCGAGTACCGGCTGCAATGCGCCTCCATCATAATATCCTCTCGGATCTGGCCTCCTGCGGGTATATATACTCTGCCTCTGAAGTGGAGCAAACCATCTCTCAGGGAATAATCTCCTGTCGAACCTTCCTCCAAAGCTCGGAACATCGGCTCCGCCCACGCATCCGTCCTCTGTCCGTCCCGAATGCGATCCCGAATATCGTCAATGGCCACTATCGATGCCAGATACTCCCTATACAGATCTGGGTCATCCTCGGACACTAGGGATATCTGCATATCTCTGAATGACTGGACTAGCTCCATGGACATAACCTGGGGCCCAGCTTCGGAAGTGGCAGCTCTCCGGCTCAACGCGTCGGCCACCACGTTTGCCTTCCCTGGATGGTAGTGCATCTCATACTGATAATCTGCTAAGAACTCCACCCAACGCCTCTGCCTGATATTCAGCTCCTTCTGCGTGTCCACGTATTTCAAGTTCTTGTGATCGGAGAAGATATCACAGTGGACTCCATAAAGATAATGACGCCAGACCTTCAGAGCAAAAACGACCGCTCCCATCTCGAGGTCGTGCACCGGGTAGTTCCTCTCATGGGTCTTCAGCTGGCGGGAGGCATATGCTATGACATGTCCATTCTGCATCAGCACTGCTCCCATCCCTGGTATGATGCGTCGGTGTACACCTGGAATCCTTCCTTTCCAGATGGAAGGGCCAGAATAGGGGCTGAGATGAGTCGATCCTTCAGCTCCTGGAAAGCCGCCTGGCACTGCGGGGTCCAAACAAAAGGTGCCTCCTTCTTTGTCAAAGATGTGAGGGGGAGGGCAATCCGAGAGAACCCCTCCACGAACTTCCGGTAGTAACCGGCAAGCCCCAAGAAACTGCGTACATCGGTGGCTGTCCTCAGCTGCGGCCAATCGCGAACTGCCCGAATCTTTGCTGGATCTACTGCTAACCCGGCTCCGCTGATGATGTGGCCTAGGAAGGCCACCTCCTTCAACCAGAACTGACACTTGCTAAATTTTGCATAAAGGCGATGCTCCCGCAACCTCTCCAAGGTCAGTGCCAGATGCCGAGTGTGCTCCTCCTCCGTCCTAGAGTAGATCAGGATGTCGTCTATGAATACTATGACGAACACATCCAAGTAGGCCTCGAAAACCCGGTTCATGAGACTCATGAACGCCGACGGAGCATTCGTGAGCCCAAAGGGCATCACAGTGAACTCATACAGGCCATATCTGCTACTAAAGGCCGTCTTCGGGATATCCTCCTCCTGGATCCGCAGCTGGTAGTATCCTGATCTCAAGTCCAGCTTCGAGAAATAATGGGCCCCCTCCAGCTGGTCGAATAATTCGTCTATCCGTGGGAGCGGATAGGTATTCCGGACGGTCAGCCTGTTTAGTGCTCGATAATCGATGCACAGGCGGAGTGTCCCATCCTTCTTCTTCACGAACAGGACCGGTGCTCCCCATGGCGAGGAACTCGGTCTAACAAAACCTGCCTCAACTAATTCCTGCAACTGAGTCCGAAACTCTGCCAACTCCTTTGGGGCCATCCGATAAGGGGCCCTAGACGCCGGCTTGGCTCCCGGCACAAGCTGTATCTGAAAATCCTGCTCTCGGTGTGGAGGTAGTCCTGGCAGTTTCTCCGGAAAGATGTCAGCGAAATCTCGCACCACCGGGATGTCTGTCACCGACTCCTTAACTTCCGCCATCTCAAAAAGAATCTGATAGACCTCCTCTCCCTGCAGATGGGCCTTAACGGCCTGTACCGAAGATAAGAGTATACGAGAGACAGGTCTTATACCTTCGATGGTAATGAAAGAGTCCCCGTGTCTCACGGTGATCCTCTTTGCCTGGCAGTCAATCTGGGCATAGTTCCAGTGCAGCCATACCATGCCCAGGATCAGGTCGTAGTCTGTCAGCTTCAAAATCGTCGCTGGAGCCTCGAACGCTTTTCCACCAATCTCTGCCTCCATATTGCAGTGATCCGTGGTAAGGAGCTCAGATCCATCCGGTAGTCGCACCCTCATCCTCGAGCCTGTGAACCGCTCCACACCTTCCAGTCCTTCCACGAACGACTCCGACACAAAGGAGTGAGTAGCTCCAGTATCAAAAAGCATGCGGGCAGGCTTGCCGCTGATGAAGACTATACCTGGGGTGATTAAATATCTCAGGGTTCTATAAAGAGTTTTCTTTCCTTGTTAATCTATCTAGTGCGGTTCTGAGTTTTAACAACTTAAAGGAAAATTCTATGAAAGTAAAGAAGCATTGCAGCGTACCTGCTATGACCTGCTCCGGATTTCGAGGCTGCGCAAGGTCCAAAGCATATACCTGCTCTCTTTCCTGTCTACGATCTCCCCACTGGTATCCACGACCACGGCCGCGTCCTCGACCTCCATAATGCTGAGCTGGTGGGCCGCCCTGATGTGCTGGAGGTGGTGCCCCCCTCATGGGGCAGTTCCTCCGAATGTGCCCAATCTGATGACAAAGAAAACACTCTGGTGGGGGATACGCCATTCCCCCGGGTCTCGACATCTCCTGCATCCGAAGAGGGGGAGGGGCTAATACCACCTGTTCCCTCGGCTCCGGCCTCACGTCCTGACGAGGCTGGTCCTCTGTCCTCCTCCCCTCTGGTACAACACCCCGCCGCTGGTCATTCCTACCTCTCCGTCCCTGATCCTCTGCTGGCCGCTTCCGGCCCCGGGTGGCGTGCCAATCTGCCTCAATCCTTTTGGCCATCTCCAAGATCCGGGAGATGGGCCCGTCAGATACGAACAACAGAGCCTCCCTCAAGTCCTCCCGCAGGCCCTTATAGAACCTCCTGATATACCCTGCCTCGTCCAGCTGGTAGGAATCTGCGTATCGAGCTAGATGGTCAAACTCTCGATGGTACTCCACCACGGTCCGGGTACCCTGCTTCAGCTGTAAGAACCGCTCCTCCAAATCATCCCTAGCCGACTGCGGAACGAAATGCTCCAGCAGTGCGGCCCTGAACTCCTCCCAAGTAATTTCCGCAACCTCCCTATCAGCAAATGTCATGTCCAACAGCGTCTTCCACCACCTCTTTGCATGGGACTCCAGGCAGGAGTCAACTAGAGCCACCCTCTCCTCCCAGGGACATCGTATCCCGGTCAGCATCTCGTACATGATATCTAGCCACTCTTCCGTCCGAACAGCCGACTCTGTCCCCAAATAGGACGGGGGAGCCAGTCCTCGGAAGATGCTTAGCCAGTTGGCCCCCGGATTTGGCTGCGGGGCCGGAACCTGCTGGGCCCTGAAGGCCTCCAGAATGGCAGTCAGGGTCTGTCCCATGTCTGACTGAAGGAAAGGAGTGGGGGCCGGTGGGGGTGGTGCAACATCCTGAGCCTGTTGAACTCCACCTTGTGGCGTAGTCTGTGCTGGAGGCTGCGTAACAAAAACACACGCTGAGAAAACGTTCAAATATTACATAAAGGTGGACAATTTATATGTGATCCCCATATGGGCACACCACTGCTTCCGCTGCTTAGTTTGTCCCCAAACTAAACTCGAGCGGGGGTGACCTAGGGTTGTGGACTGCAACTTCCTTCTGATCGATGTTTCATCTGATACCACTTGTAAGACCCTTTTTTTTTCTTTTTCAAACCTGGGGTCTTAGGCCCAGAACCGCCGCTTTGCGGTGACTCCTTCACGTCCTGAAGGGTCATCACCACAAGGCGCCGATTCTGCCGGCCAATTCGATCACAGAAACGTAGCACAATTATAACAGTAAGAGCAATGCAGTCCACAATAGTAATATCACATATATATAATAAAGCTCCACGAAGGGAGTGTCCACAGAAATCATCAGAGTACTAAAAATACGGGCTTATGCCCGGTACAAAATGTCCTCACTACAAGTCTCTCATGCGGAAGCGAAAACAGAAACTACTCAAGGTCGAGACTCACGGTCCCGGCTGTGTGAACTCCGGAGCTAGACTGCCCCATCTCTAGGCGCACCGGTCTCTGGGGCTGCTCCTCCATGCTGGGCTCCACGATCCCCTAAATGATGCGGTTCGAAAACCGTTAGTCATAAAGACTAAGCCCTATCATCCCCTACCCCTTCCCCCATGGCTCCTAGGTACCGAGCGGGGAGGAAGAAAGGGAAGGACATGATGGTAGGGATAAATCAAGAAACATGTGACTATGGACTTAATCTAGCAAGATGTATTCGGTGAGCAGTTAATATGATTGTTATAATAGGTCTAGCAATAAGAAAAGCAAATATATGAATTTAAACCTTCACTTATGTGAGAACACATAAGCAAAAGGGATCTTTTGCAAGGCTCCCATCGTATAGAGTGTCCCATACCACTTATACGTTGGGGTGTCGGTTATCAAACAACAATGGTTGTTATATATTGAAATTAACCATTGATTTATAAACTTGCCCACACAAGCTTATAGACCAAGGGGTCGTTTTGCAGGTCCTAATGTATAAGCATCCCATACCACTTATACTTTAGGTGTCAGGGTGAAATGAATCGATTATGCTATGACATGCTAGTGGGTATGATGAAACATGCAAGTGCAACGCACACACCCGACTCTGTGCACACAGACCTTTAGTTCCCCCTTTCGGAGCCGTTACCTCCCAGGATACCTCCGTAGTGGCAGACGGAAGCGGTGGGTTGGGCCTCGCCCACCTCCAAAACCAGTAAAAGCACCACTGGTCTGACCTATCGTACGCCTTAACGCTTGGTGCACTAAGCGGACGCCTGCGTACTCTTGCCGGCTGGCGCACCGGACTTCAGTTGGCGGAGTGCTAATCACCCCGCCGAGTCAACGATATCGGTGTCGGTGCAATCGAACTCCCCGATATCGTAAAACCCACCACCTTAACTTTTCCTATCTTATGCACATGCAAGTTTAATCGCAAACACACAGAACCGAGCCGAAGCTCCCCGGACCAAACGTCCGTCTCCAACCAACCGAGCCGAAGCTCCCCGGACCATCCCGTCCGTCTCTAGAACAACCGAGCCGAAGCTCCCCGGACCCAAACGTCCGTTTCCAAATCACCCGAGCCGAAGCTCACATCAATCTTCCTGTGCCAACAGTGTTTGTGAAAAGTGCAAACCTAGTTACTAAGTTACTCTTGCTAGTTTATTATTACAGTTTACGTTAGCCCAGGACTGCCCCCGGTATACCCCGTGAAGGGCTCTCAAGGGGCACTAGGAACCAAGACGGCGGCATTACGGCCCGAAGTTCCCTTTCGCAAGGCACTTATTGTTATTGGTTGTTTTCCCTTAGCCCGATTCCCTTCTCATATTACGATAGACTATCCTAGGGTGATTTTTAAACCTTCCACTCTTCGGGAAAAGCGATCTTTCGCCAAACCCGAGCACCTCTTAACTCTAACTATCACCACTACTCACTACTCTTTATATCTTCTTCAGATCATGTCCTATTGCATTTCACAATTTACTAAATGCAGACCGACCTAGGCTACATGTCGAACCGGTTATGAAATGATCCATTACTCATCCAAATGCCCTAAATTATTTACTGGAGACTTACCATGATATAAATGACCTAAATCCAGAAAATGGAAATTTTCCTAATTTATTTGGCATTTAATTAAATTCCTCGAAAATCCAAGGACTACCGGTTTGAACATGAACTACCCTAAGTTCTCATGCAAGATGTCCAACAATTTTATGATAAATACTAGGTTATCTCAATAGGTTAAATCCTAAGTATCATAATTTTTCTATCATTAGAAGGGCATGAAAATTATTTTAGAAATAATCTCTAACTTCTATTGTTTATGAAGCAAGTACATAAAACATTCTTCCAAAAATTATAAATAATTCATGACATGCAGATAAAGGCCTAAAATTAGCATTGGCCAAGTTTCATAATTTTCCAGCAAGTATTTTACCCATAATTAATTTTTAAACATAAAAGCCCTTTCTATCATCTGTGAATAAGGTACTAGATTTACTCAACATAAAATTCTATAAAAATCCAGGGATCATTGTGCTACTAATAAAAATCTAAATCCAGAATTTCAACTGATTATAATTAGTTTAAAACCTCCAAATAATTGAAACAATAAATCGGGCAATTATTCCTTTATCACATGAAGTATAACATTTATTAATCATAAAATTCCAGAAGATTTACTTTAAGTCTAAAACATCCTAAAACTCCCTCCTCCCGAGTTTCACAATTTTTGGATTAGATTTAGTGCTTAAAATAACTAAATTACATTTTTATCCTAATCCGACATCTCAACTTTCGAGGTACCTAACTACCTCCAATTCCTTCACTATTTCAACCAGAGGGTTTTCATCATATCATCCCCCTCTCCTCCAAATTTCAAGGGCATACAAGAGCTTTTGCTCCTATGTCCTTCACAAACCTCAAACTCCCACCCGTTGGATTTGAGCCAATCTCTTAGGGTAAAATCCACCCTAAGCCACACCATGTTACCCAAGAGGGTAGACATAGACTCAACAAATCAGTGGCCAACAACTTCAGCCTCTTTTGAGGAGATTTGTCCACTCCATCTCCAATCGTACTTTTCCCCAAAGTACCCCTCACCAAGACCTATCTAGGACTTGATACTTCCCTATTCAAAACACGACCAATCGAGTTGAAATTTTGTACAGATCTTAATATTGATGCCAGGGACTACCACCCAAAATTTGGGGGAGTTTGGACTTAATTTCATCTCCTAATTAATTTTATATTGTTTATTAAATTTTTACAAAAACTTTAAGCAAAAGTTCTCCAAAAATTCTCATTTTTGGACAGCCTCTCAATATACATATTATAGACCTCCAGTCCAAATTTCAAGTCATTTGGACATATTATGAACCGTGGGCAACCATTTTAATTTCTGGTTAGCCTAGGTCTTGATCCCATACCACTTATACTTTAGGTGTCAGGGTGAAATGAATCGATTATGCTATGACATGCTAGTGGGTATGATGAAACATGCAAGTGCAACGCACACACCCGACTCTGTGCACACAGACCTTTAGTTCCCCCTTTCGGAGCCGTTACCTCCCAGGATACCTCCGTAGTGGCAGACGGAAGCGGTGGGTTGGGCCTCGCCCACCTCCAAAACCAGTAAAAGCACCACTGGTCTGACCCATCGTACGCCTTAACGCTTGGTGCACTAAGCGGACGCCTGCGTACTCTTGCCGGCTGGCGCACCGGACTTCAGTTGGCGGAGTGCTAATCACCCCGCCGAGTCAACGATATCGGTGTCGGTGCAATCGAACTCCCCGATATCGTAAAACCCACCACCTTAACTTTTCCTATCTTATGCACATGCAAGTTTAATCGCAAACACACAGAACCGAGCCGAAGCTCCCCGGACCAAACGTCCGTCTCCAACCAACCGAGCCGAAGCTCCCCGGACCATCCCGTCCGTCTCTAGAACAACCGAGCCGAAGCTCCCCGGACCCAAACGTCCGTTTCCAAATCACCCGAGCCGAAGCTCACATCAATCTTCTTGTGCCAACAGTGTTTGTGAAAAGTGCAAACCTAGTTACTAAGTTACTCTTGCTAGTTTATTATTACAGTTTACGTTAGCCCAGGACTGCCCCCGGTATACCCCGTGAAGGGCTCTCAAGGGGCACTAGGAACCAAGACGGCGGCATTACGGCTCGAAGTTCCCTTTCGCAAGGCACTTATTGTTATTGGTTGTTTTCCCTTAGCCCGATTCCCTTCTCATATTACGATAGACTATCCTAGGGTGATTTTTAAACCTTCCACTCTTCGGGAAAAGCGATCTTTCGCCAAACCCGAGCACCTCTTAACTCTAACTATCACCACTACTCACTACTCTTTATATCTTCCTCAGATCATGTCCAATTGCATTTCACAATTTACTAAATGCAGACCGACCTAGGCTACATGTCGAACCGGTTATGAAATGATCCATTACTCATCCAAATGCCCTAAATTATTTACTGGAGACTTACCATGACGTAAATGACCTAAATCCAGAAAATGGAAATTTTCCTAATTTATTTGGCATTTAATTAAATTCCTCTAAAATCCAAGGACTACCGGTTTGAACATGAACTACCCTAAGTTCTCATGCAAGATGTCCAGCAATTTTATGATAAATACTAGGTTATCTCAATAGGTTAAATCCTAAGTATCATAATTTTTCTATCATTAGAAGGGCATGAAAATTATTTTAGAAATAATCTCTAACTTCTATTGTTTATGAAGCAAGTACAGAAAATATTCTTCCAAAAATTATAAACAATTCATGACATGCAGATAAAGGCCTAAAATTAGCACTGGCCAAGTTTCATAATTTTCCAGCAAGTATTTTACCCATAATTAATTTTTAAACATAAAAGCCCTTTCTATCATCTGTGAATAAGGTACTAGATTTACTCAACATAAAATTCTATAAAAATCCAGGGATCATTGTGCTACTAATCAAGATCTAAATCCAGAATTTCAACTGATTATAATTAGTTTAAAACCTCCAAATAATTGAAACAATAAATCGGGCAATTATTCCTTTATCACATGAAGTATAACATTTATTAATCATAAAATTCCAGAAGATTTACTTTAAGTCTAAAACATCCTAAAACTCCCTTCTCCCGAGTTTCACAATTTTTGGATTAGATTTAGTGCTTAAAATAACTAAATTACATTTTTATCCTAATCCGACATCTCAACTTTCGAGGTACCTAACTACCTCCAATTCCTTCACTATTTCAACCAGAGGGTTTTCATCATATCATCCCCCTCTCCTCCAAATTTCAAGGGCATACAAGAGCTTTTGCTCCTATGTCCTTCACAAACCTCAAACTCCCACCCGTTGGATTTGAGCCAATCTCTTAGGGTAAAATCCACCCTAAGCCACACCATGTTACCCAAGAGGGTAGACATAGACTCAACAAATCAGTGGCCAACAACTTCAGCCTCTTTTGAGGAGATTTGTCCACTCCATCTCCAATCGTACTTTTCCCCAAAGTACCCCTCACCAAGACCTATCTAGGACTTGATACTTCCCTATTCAAAACTCGACCAATCGAGTTGAAATTTTGTACAGATCTTAATATTGATTCCAGGGACTACCACCCAAAATTTGGGGGAGTTTGGACTTAATTTCATCTCCTAATTAATTTTATATTGTTTATTAAATTTTTACAAAAACTTTAGGCAAAAGTTCTCCAAAAATTCTCATTTTTGGACAGCCTCTCGATATACATATTATAGACCTCCAGTCCAAATTTCAAGTCATTTTGACATATTATGAACCGTGGGCAACCATTTTAATTTCTGGTTAGCCTAGGTCTTGATCCCACCAAAATGAGTGCTGTGTTCAAACCACTCACCCAAATTGAATAAAATTAATTTTAAATTAAAGTAGACCCCGAGGGCTACAACTTTTGTGTCAGGTCATTTTTCCTAAAACGGCCTCTACGTGCCTCGTTTCGCAGCCTCAACATATATCCAAATAATCTATTTTTCCATATGTATTATATAATAATCTATATATTATAAAATTATTTCTACTGTTCATCTTCTACATGAACCCGAAAACCAGACACAGAAAAATCATTTTTCCTGTAAGCATTCCGTGATCCATCGCCGGCCGTTCGGTCACTTCCCTGGCCAGCCACCACCACCACCACCTCCGTTGAGGCGATGGCTATCGGTCGGCGGTGGTTTGGCCGCCGGAGGTGGCGGTTTCCGGCGAACTCAAAATACCTTTTTCATGGTTTTTCCATGAAAACGAGAGACGGGTCCGGCTCCGTTGAGCGCGAACCTCCTTTCTAAGAATCCTAAGATCTACCCATGAAAGAGAAGGAGTAGAGGAGGACCTTGTTCGCGGTTTGAAGGCGAGAAGAACGTCGGGGTGCCATGGCGCGATGGTGGCGTTTGCTGAACTTCTCCTACAGCAAGAACAAAGGTCTGATCCGATTACTTGAGCGTGTAACCTTCTCCTCTTGCCCAGGTGGGCTTTTATAAATCAGGAAGTGGGAAGGTGAATGGGTAAAACCATTATGGCCATGAAGTTTCCCCCCCTTAACGTTTCGGTTACAGTGAAGGGATAAGAAACGGTGGAAACTGAACAGGTGTGTCCAGCTGGCGGTTTTCTATTGGACCACCTTTTCCTCATTTATTATATAATTATAGAAGGAAAACGGCCGGAAGTTACTCCTGGTGTAACTTCCCACACCAGCATTTATTACCACGCGTTTGGAATAATTTCGGGCCTGAACCGTCGTTTCGGCCAATGTCACGGGCGTGACATATAGGTCACGGGCGTGACAGGCATGGATAGCCAATTCTGGGTTCGACGATCGTCGACCTGAGATCGACGATCGTCGATGGATGGTCACGGGCGTGACACCTTGGGTCACGGGCGTGACAGTCCCAAACGGCAGATTTTGGGTCGACGATCGTCGAATTGAGATCGACGATCGTCGAAGGCTGGTCACGCCCTAGGTCACGGGCGTGTCCTCTAGGTCACGGGCGTGACATGCCCGAACGGCAAATTTCGAGGTCGACGATCGTCGAAGGCTGGTCACGCCCGAGGTCACGGGCGTGACACACATGTCACGGGCGTGACATGCCCGGCCGCAAGGTCGATGATCGTCTCACGGCGATGGACGATCGTCGATGGGGTCACGCCCATAGTCACGGGCGTGACACCTTGGTCACGGGCGTGACATGCCCAGACAACACGTTCGACGATCGTCTCGTGGAGATCGACGATCGTCGAAGTAGTCACGCCCAGGTCACGGGTGTGACGGGTCGGTCACGGGCGTGACCCACCCGTGACCCGAAATATTGATCGCTTTATTTCAATTTTATGTGTTTCCTGGGGTTCCGTCACAACTAACCGACTCCTAGGGGTCTAGCCGGAAATGGGATGTTACATACTGTGCACTTCTCGAGTGAGACTGTGCACTTCTCGAGTGATACCCGTGCACTTTTTGAGTACTACCTTTGCTTCTTCTCGAGTAACTGTTTTAGTACTCGAGTAAAACTTTAGTACTCGAGTGCTGATGTTTCCTTATTCTCGAGCACTAAATTTTAATACTCGAGTAGTCTTTTTCTTTTTCTCGAGTACCTGTAATCTTGTTCTCGAGTGTTGTATATTCGTCTCAAGAATTTCATTCCTGTTTACGTTCGGGCGCTGTTTTGAGAGTCAAAATGATGGCGTATGGAAAAATGGTTAACATGAAATTTTTTCGACTCGATGAGATCTACAACTTTTATGTTGGGCAATTTGCGATTTGAAGCCATCCTAAACCTCTATTTTTATTTTCCGTGCACCCACTCGTAAATAGTCCGTTTTTAGACAAAATATTTTATAAGTATATATATATATATATACTCATATACTTAGGGTAATTAGAAGAAAATTCCTTCATCTTCTTCCTCACTCTTTAGACCGAACCGAAATCAGAGCGACGACTTCCTCTCGTTCGTGAATCTTCCGGTGGCTGCCGACGGTGCTCCGGTGCTCGAAATCTTCAACCGAGTATAGATCTGTAAAGCTCTCGCCGAGAGCTACGACATCGTGGTAAATTTTTCCCCATTTCTTGAGATTTTTCATTAGAGTTTTTCGGCCCTAACCTCTATTTAGGTCATTTTTGTTCAGATTTCAACTCCTCCCGTCTTCTTTTGCCCCGATCTGCGACGGGGACTGATTTAGAGAACTTTTCCGGTAAAACCAATGCAAGTGGTGGTTTACCCTCATTTCTCCTTGTCCGGTTTGATGGTAACGATTAAATTTTTATATTCTTTAAAATTTTCTTCACTTTGTCTTTCAAGTTATTGCTTTGATCAACCTTTCTTAATGATCACTTGATGTTGTAAGATTTTTTTGCGGTGAACTCAATCTCGTCAAGCCATGTTTAACCCTTCTTGAAATGTTTCATTGATGGCTTTAATCGCCATATCTATCGTTATTGATCGTATTAGGGTTTATGTAGGATTGTTAATCGTTCCTAAAGGGTTGATCAACCATATCTTTAATCTAGAATGTCGGGTAGAATCTGACGTGCCAAGTATCGAGATATATGTGGTGGTGCTCTTATGAGTTTTCTTGATTGCGGGAATTAGTGGACGAAACCACCTCCGCAAATGTTTGGTTCCTTTATTAGTACCTTGTGGGAGTCTACCAGGTTTTTGGGCATCTGCGGTATATGATGGAGAGTATGAGACTCCCTTGCTGTTTGGCGGATATTATATTCGTAAGGGTGTGTCCAGTTAAGTGACCACCTCACCCGTATTTTTGGGTATAATCGACCACATGTGCCTAAATAATGTTATGTATTTCTTCCTCATGATTTACTCATGTGTGTCACCTTATAGACTTGTGCATATGATATATTTATGATGTACGTGATGATTTACGGAAGTGGTAATTTTTTATGTTTGATGTTTACTTTTGTACATTACTTCAGTACTGTTGGTCTTGGGTTGGTACCCCTTTGACCTTTGTTTATTTTGGCTTATTTTCTTCCACCATTTGTACTTTCTTGCTGAGGTGTTCTGTCTTTTGAATGCCTCAAGTTTAGAGCTGTAGCTGAGTTCGGTACTGGTTGTTGGACTGCTTGAGCTGCAGTGTTGGCCATAGTTGTTGCCTCGTCTTAGCGAGGTAGATCGTCGTTTATTTTGTTTTACTAGTTCAGACATACTATTCTGTATGTGGGTTCGTGCCGGTTTGTTGATGCCCACAGAATTGCTGTTTTTAGATACTTGCTAGCTGCTTAGTTTTCTTTATGTGGATGTCGATTAGTTGTTCTCTGGGATGTTTTATGTTAGGATTGCATGATAGTTAATTTCAAGTATAAAAATTACTATTATTACCTCATGCATTACATATTTTAAAAATGTAAAATCACTACATTTAACGACCATACAAATCTACTTTTATTTCTACTAAACTTAGAACTTGCATGCCTTGAGGTGTACTTTGGGAACCTCTAAGCTCTTGTAGGGTGTCTAATCTGATAAAAAATTACTTTCTGCAGCGTTTAATTAATTTTCTTGTGGTCTAGATGAGCCACTAAGCTGAGGGATACGGATAACTACTGCACTTAAACTGGATTTTCCCTGTGTCTAATCTTTTTTCATAATTAAGTAGGTGTTTGCCTGAGCGTCGGCAGTTATACCCTACTGACAGGGCATCATGACGCGCATTTTCCCTTACTATGATAAGTTATTAAATGCGGGTTGTGACAGTTGGTATTAGAGGGAGGTTGCTTGACAATTCTTCGGGCAACCTTCCCTTGTTAGTGTTAGTTGTTTAGTGACATTTCATACATACACTGATGTGTCATCAGTACGTATTAGCCGAAGCATAATCATTACACTCATAGCATGATAAGAAGTATACGGGGCATATTATATAGTATGTGATGCATAATATGTATTTGTATATGAATCCACCATAGGAGGCAACATGTGACGGTTATGTAGTATGGGATGCATAACCACTATCACATAGATGCCCTTTAGAACGTTTTCTTTTCTCATTGCATGCGATGTTATGTAGTACGTGATGCATAACATTTCATGTATACGTCGCTCATGCATGCATTAAGGCCTTTGTAGAATGCATAACACTGCATACATAGTATATCATTGCATAAGCACGTGTGCTAAGTTAAGGTTTACATGATGACACATGTACACACATGATTTTAAAGAAGAATGAAGAATTCATGCATTCATATTATAGGCACATGAGTAAATATGATGAGAGGATGTCATCCTAAGTTGGACATAGCATCATTGTAAATTCCCAGAGCAAGTTGCAGCACAAGCAAGTGTCTTTTAAGTATGGTCTGAACTAGTTGAGTGGCTTTAATATAAGTTAGGATTTTGATGAGTTGTTTGCTGCCTTTTAGAATGCCGCCTAAGCGTCCTGTGACGAGGTCAACTCCCCAGTCAGAGGGTGAGTCGTCGGGTGCGCAGAGTGAGACATTGATCGAGAGTTTGTGTTTGAGAAATGAAGCTCTATTGAGGCAGTTAGTTGAGATGCAGTCGCAGATTCAACTGTTGTTGTCTGCTTCCCCCGCGCAGTAACCCACAATACAAGATCCTGCCTTAGTCCAAGCCATGCCTGATACCCCTGCCCCTATGGTTCCCCTGATGATGATTCCACCAGAAATGAATTTCATATCGCACTTCCACTAGTTGGGGCCTCCCACCTACGACGGGAGTGCCGACTTTATGATTTTAGATTATTGGATCATCTCCATCGAGGAGATGTTTTCGTATTCTATAATTCTAGAAGCCCAGAAGGTAATGATTACAGCCTATTAGTTAAAAGGTCTTGCAAAGAGTTGGTGGATTCGGGAAAGGGAGAGTTTGAAGGAAGGTTGTTCTTGAGAATCCTTTAAGAAGATGTTGCTGAAGAAGTTTCTACCCTCGATCGAGCAGGACCGCCTGATGAATAACTTCCTGCATCTGAAGTATAGACAGCTCACCGTGAGCGAGTACGAGATTGAGTTTAGCAAACTGATTAGGTTTGCTCCTGATTTTGTAGCTTCAGAGGAGGGTAGAGTGAAACGTTTCCTGGGAGGATAAGAAGTGATGTCCAGCAGTGGGCATGCGCTTATGGAGCTGACAGTTATGCTGTGGTAGAGGAAGCCACACTAAAAGTGGAGGCGATTGAAAAGCCAAGAATCAAGGTGCTGCTACGAGGAAATATAAGAGGAAGGGTATTGAGGATGGAAGCTCCAGGGCATCTGAACCTTCTTTGAATAAGAAAAGTAAGGAAGTGTGTAGCTTCTATGGTCGACCTGGCCACCCTTTCGAAAGATGCTTCAAGAGGACTGCTACCCTGAAGCAGCAGCAGGTGCACGCCATCCAAGGTGCACCCAAGGGAGAGCTAGTGTGTTCGTTCTGTGCAAGTAAGGGTCATGATGTGAGTCGTTGCTGGATGAAGGAAAGGGTTTGCTTCTAGTCTGTGTAGAAGGGACACCAAAAGTCTTCGTGCTCCCATGCTCAGTCCCCACTACAGCCTGCCCCGCTTCGAGCTCTACCGCCACCACCAAACCAGGACAAAGGAAAAGGAAAGCTGAATGCGGTGACCAGCAAGGAAGCTCAAACCTCTACGCAAGTTATATCAGGTTAGCCCTAGTTTAATTTATCCCTATTATTTCTCGTGTTGCCTAGTTATCGTTCGTTGAGTTATGTATGTTACGATTTTAGGGGAGTTTAAGGTGCGGAATAGGTGGGTGCACGTTCTTTTCAATTCGGGTGCCACCCATTCCTTTATGGCCCGTAGGTTTGTATATAAACATTGTCTGGATGTTGATCAATTAGGAGACTCTTTCAACGTCAAGCTTCCCTCTGGTGATTCAGTGATATCTAATCAAGGAGTTCTGAGATGCCCTATATACCTAGGCGACTTCCAAGCCTTTGTAGATCTGATGGTGCTGGATCTGGCGGACTTTGACGTGATTTTGGGCATGGACTAGCCGTCCAAGTATGATGCGGTCATACAGTGCAAGACAAAGAGACTGGACTTCACTATGGACAATGGCCAACCTATGAGCGTCTATGGATTTCAGGACAGGGTTTCCCCTATTATTTCTGCGGTATGTGCTTATCGTGCTATAGAGTCTGGTTGCGAGGCATTTTTGGTTTCTCATTTATGCTTTTGAAATTGCTTTTATTACACCACGTCTTGAGGATATCTCGGTGGTGCGAGAATTTCCAGATGTTTTTCCTGACTGTCTTCTAGGACTTCCTCTGGTGAGGGAGATAGAGTTTGTGATAGACCTCGATCTAGGTACTCGTCATATTGCCAAAACACCGTACCGTATGGCTCCGCTTGAGTTGTATGAGTTGCATACTCAGCTCGATGAGTTGCTGAGGTGTGGTTTTATTAGACCAAGATCTTATCTGTGGGGTGCTCTTGTGTTGTTTGTAAAGAAGAAAGACGGATCGCTGATGATTTGTATCGATTATAGAGAGTTGCATAAGGTTACCATTAAGAATAGATATCCCCTGCCAAGGATTGATGATCTGTTCGATCAACTGCGTGGTAGCTCGGTATTTTCGAAGATCGACCTTCGTTCGCGCTACCACCAGTTGAGAATTCGTGAGGCAGATGTTCCTCGGACCGCCTTTCGTTCGCGGCATGGACATTTTGAGTTTTTGGTGATGTCTTTCGGTTTAACCAATGTACCCTCTGCTTTCATGGATTTAATGAATATGGTGTTTAAGGATTTCTTGGATCGATTTGTTATTGTGTTCATAGATGATGTCTTGGTGTATTCCCGCAATGTTGAGGAGCATACTCAGCATTTGCGTTGGGTTTTGCCGACCTTGAGGGAGCATAAGTTATATGCAAAGTTGAGCAAGTGTGAGTTCTGACTACTTCAGGTGTCCTTTCTGGGTCATGTTGTAAGCAAGGATGGTATTTTTGTAGACCCGACCAAGATTTCTGCTGTGATGGAATGAGAGAGACCTTCTACACCTAAGGAGATTAGGAGCTTCTTAGGCCTGACTGGCTATTATAGAAGATTCGTGGAAGGGTTTTTGGTGTTGTATGCTCCTCTAACTAGACTTACTCAGAAAAATACTGCATTCATTTGGAGTGATAAGTGTGAAGAGGCTTTCCAAGAACTAAAGAAGAGATTATGTACTGCTCCAATTTTAACCTTACCTACTGAAGGAGTTGAGTATGTTTACGCATCACATATCCTATGCACGATTTGGAGTTCGCAGCTGTCATTAATGCACTGAAGCTTTGGCGACACCTAGTGTATGATGCGCTATGTAAGATCTATACAGACCATAAGAGTTTGAAGTATGTCTTCACTCAGAAGGAACTAAATCTGCGCAAGCGTCGGTGGTTAGAATATGTGGCTGATTATGACGTGGAGATTCTCTATCATCCAGGAAAGGCTAACGTAGTAGCCGATGTCTTGAGTAGAAAGACTGCCAACATTTTTAATCTGTCAGTGCAGTCCTTGGTAAAAGAATTCTTGTTGATGGATATTGAGGTTGGGAGTAGTACTGTGCCTGCTAGTCTAGAAGCAGAAGAACCCTCTTGGATTTCCCTTACTCGAGCACATCAGAAGGATGATCCGAATTTGTTACACCTCTGAAATAGAACATTGAAGGGAGAGATACCAGATTTCTCCTTGGATGAGTTGGATACCTTGAAGTATCGGGGTAGACTTTGCGTCCCCGCCTTTGGCGACATTCGAGCTAAGATTTTTACCGAAGCTTATGGTTCCAGTGTAGCCTACCACCCTGGATCCACTAAGATGTATAAAGATCTAAAATAAATTGTTTGGTGGTCAGGGATGAAGAATGATATCGCGAAGTTTGTATCAGAATGCTTTACGTGTTAGTGTGTCAAGGCTTACCATAGAAGGCCGGGAGGTAAATTAACACCGCTTTATATTCCAAGTTGGAAATGGGAGAGTATTTCAATGGATTTCATCACCAGTCTACCAAAACTCCGCATGAGCACGACTCTGTTTGGGTGATAGTCGATAGATTGACCAAATGTACTCACTTTGTACCATTAAAGATTGGGTATTTGATAAAGATGATAACTGAGCTATATCTTTAAGAGGTCATCAGATTACATGGAGCGCCAGTTAGCATCATATCGGATCGAGACTCTAGATTTACGTCTCGTTTTTGGAAAAGTTTACAAGAGGAGTTGGGTACCGATTTAAGGTATTCCACCGCCTATCTTCTACAGACAAATGGTCAGATGGAAAGAGTAAATCAGATCATAGAAGATATGATCAGGTGTTATATTTTGGATCACGGCGACGCTTGGGACGAGCGTCTCAAACTCATGGAGTTTGCGTACAATAATAGTTATCAAGAGAGTCTGCAGATGGCCCTGAGGCCCTATATGAGATGCGTTGTAGGAATCCCTTGTTTTGGGCTGAAGTTGGTGAGAGACCGTTGCTAGGTCCGGAAGCCCTTGAGGAGATGAATTGTGTCGTGACTCATATTTTAGAAAAGCTCTGTGTGTCTCAAGAGCGCTGTAAGAAGTATGCTAATCGACGAAGGGTCGATCTGGAGTTTGCTGTTAGGGACTTAGTTTTCCTGAAAGTCTCTCAGATGTCAGGTGTCAAAAGGTTTGGAAGGAAACACAAGTTAGACCCCTGGTATGTGGGACCTTTTCAAATTCTTGAATGCGTCGGAGTTTCAACGTATAGGCTGGAGTTGCCTACTACCTTCCCTGGTGTCCATGATGTATTCCATGTGAGCCAGTTGCAGAAATGTATTCGTAACGATCGTCATGTCCTCGACTCGATGCCCCAGATTCAGCCCAACCTGGCGTATGTGGAAGAACCTGTTCGTATTTTGGATTCTCATGATTGAGTGTTGTGGAGAAAGACCATCCCTATGGTTAAGGTTCTCTGGCGAAATCAAGACGTCGAGAGTGCAATGTGGGAATTGGAATCGGCGATGAGAGAATCTCATCCGCACCTCTTCTCTTAGTTTCGGGTATGTCTTTATGTTTTCAGTCACGTTTGATTTTCTCGTTTTGGTTTGGTTTTGGAGTTGTGTTAAGTTTCAGGACAAAAATTCTTTTTAAGGGAGTGACTGTAACGCCCCCGATTTTTCGATGATTTTATTTGATTTGATATCGTCATATTATGACTTCATGGAGTTACTTTTAATGTCGAGTTGACGGCACTTCGCCGTTAAGGCATTTTCGTGTCCGTTCGGTCGAGTCGGCCAAATTTGTAAATTCATGTTGTAACCGAAAAATTTTGCATTTGAAAATTAAGTTAAGTATTTTTGAACTTGCTCGTCAAGTTTCGTCGCGAACCGACCGATATTCGGGCCTCAGCGATTTTCTGAAGTATTGTAGAATTTATGTTCGCCGTAGACTTTTAAAATTTATATCTCGAGAATGGCTTGTCGGATTTTGGTTTTGACTTCGCCATTGAGTTCGTAGCGTCAGTGTTCGTCTACGATGCGAGTTTCGTTTAATTTGGTGTGCGTTTGGGCTTTCGTTTTGAACTCGTGTTTTCTTATTATAAAATATATAAATATGATTATTTTAATATTATAATACTATTCAAAAATGTCTTTTACAATTTATTTGTATATTTTAATTTTTTTGATATATTTGTAAAAAACACTGTTCATGGAAATTATTTTTCCTCATTACTCGAGTATTCTCATTTGTCTCGAGTACTGGCCTTCATCACTCGAGTGATGTATGTACTGCTCTCGAGTGCTGCATCTACTGCTCTCGAGTGCTGCCTCTACTGTTCTCGAGTGATACTGTGCACTTCTCGAGTGATAATGTGCACTTCTTGAGTGATACCTGTGCACTTTTCGAGTACTACCTTTGCTTCTTCTCGAGTAACTGTTTTAGTACTCGAGTAAAACTTTAGTACTCGAGTGCTGATGTTTCCATGTTCTGGAGTACTAAATTTTAGTACTCGAGTAGTCTTTTTCTTCTTCTCGAGTACCTGTAATCTTGTTCTCGAGTGTTGTATATTCGTCTCGAGAATTTCGTTCATGTTTACGTTCGGGTGCCGTTTTGAGGGTCAAAACGACATCGTATGGAAAAATAGTTAACATGAAATTTGTTCGTCTCAACGAGATCTACAACTTTCATGTTGAGCACTTTTCGATTTGAATCCATCCTAAATTTCTATTTTTGTTTTTCGTGCACCCGCTCGTAAATAGTCCGTTTTTAGATAAGAAATTTTATAAGTACATATATATACTCATATACTTAAGTTAATTAGAAAAAAATTCCTTTATCTTCTTCCTCACTCTTTAAAATGAACCGAAACTAGAGCGGTGACTCCCTCTCGTTCGTGAATCTTCCGGTGGCCGCCGACGGTGCCCCGGTGCTCGAAATCTTCAACCGAGTATAGATCTGAAAAGCTCTCATCGAGAGCTACGCCATCCTGGTAAATTTTTCCCCATTTCTTGAGATTTATCGTTAGGGTTTTTCAGCCCTAATCTCTATTTAGGTCATTTTTGTTCAAATTTCGACTCCTCCCATCCTCTTTTGCTCCGATCTGCGACGAGGACTGATTCGGAGAACTTTTCCGGGAAAGCAAGGCAAGTGGTGGTTTACCCTCGTTTCTCCTTGTCCGGTTTGATGGTAACGATTAAGTTTTTATGTCCTTTAAAATTTTCTGCACTGTCTTTCAAGTTATTGCTTTGATAAACCTTTCTTCATGATCACTTGATGTTGTAAGATTTTGTCGCGGTGAACTCAATCTCGTCAAGCCATGTTTAACCCTTCTTGAAATGTTTCACTGATGGCTTTAATTTCCCTATCTATCGTTATTGATCGTATTAGGGTTTATGTAGGATTGTTAATCGTTCCTAAAGGGTTGATTAACTGTGTCTTTAATCTAGAATGTCGGGTAGAATCTGACGTGCCAAGTCTCGAGATATATATGGTGGTGTTCTTGTGGGTTTTCTTGATTGCGGGAATTAGTGGACGAAACAACCTCCGCAAATATTTGTTTCCTTTATTAGTACCTTGTGGGAGTTTACCAGGTTTTTGGGCATCTACGGTGTATGGTGGAGAGTATGAGACTCCCTCGCAGTTTGACGGATATTATATTCGTAAGGGTGTGTCCAGTTGAGTGACCACCTCACCCATTTTTTTGGTTAGAATCGACCATAGGTGCCTAATAAATGTTATGTATTTCTTTATTATGATTTACTCATATGTGTCACCTTATAGCCTTGTGCATATGGTGTATTTATGATGTACGTGATGATTTATGGAAGTACGTGATAATTTTATGATGTACATGATGATTTATGTACGTGATAATTTATGATGTACGTGATAATTTTTCCTGTTTGATCCTTTACTTTTGTACTTTACTTCAGTACTGTTGGTCTTGGGTTTGTACCCCTTTGACCTTTGTTTATTTTGGCTTATTTTCTGCCACCATTCATACTTTCTTGCTGAGATGTTCTGTCTTTGGAATGTCTCAGGTTCAGAGCTGTAGCTGAGTTCGGTTCTGGTTGTTGGAGTACTTGAGAGGCAATATTGGTCGTGGTTGTTGCCTCGTCTTAGCGAGGTAGATCGACGTTTATTATGTTTCACTGGTTCGGACATACTATTCTGTATGTGGGTTCGTGTCAGTTTGTTGACACCCACAGAATTGTTATTTTTAGATACTTGCTAGCTGCTTAGTTTTCTTTATGTGGATGTGGATTACTTGTTCTCTTGGATCTTTTATGTTAGGATTGCATGATAGTTAATTTAAAGTATAAAAATGACTATTATTACCTCATGCATTACATATTTTAAAATGTAAAATCACTATATTTAACGACCGTACAAATCTACTTTTATTTTTACTAAACTTAGAACTTGCATGTCATGAGGTGTCCTTAGGGAACCTCTAAGCTCTTGTAGGGTGTCTAATCTGATAAAAGAAGTACTTTCCATAGCATTTAATTACTTACCTTGTGGTCTAGATGAGCCACTAAGCCGAGGGATACAGCTAACTACTGCACTTAAACTGGATTTTCAACAAAATAACTTAAAGAATCTTTCTTCATGATTAAGTAGGTGTTTTCCTGAGCGTCCACAGTTATCCCCTGCTGACGTGGCATCATGACACGCATTTTCCCTTACTCTGATAAGTTATTAAATGTGGTGAAAAATGGGGGTTGTAACACTGCTACCCTAAGAAGTTCTTGAATCCTTGCCCACCAATCCTCCATATCAGTCGGCGTGCCGACTCCCTTAAACGTTAGGGGATGGAAGCTTAAAAAATACTTCATTTATCGGTCTCCGTACCCAACAACTACTCTTTCAACCAAAGGCTCTGCTTGCCTGGCTCCTCCACCTTAAGTGATCGGTGTCACCCCCAGAGCAATGGGAGTCATATCCTGTACAACAGGAGCCACAACTTGCGTTGTCGCTGTAGCTTGGGCCGCTATCATCACTTCTGCAAGCATTTGACAGAAATCGGCTGGGGTTTCCCCCATGCACAATAGGCCTGGAGCAGTAGCACTGCTCGCCGAAGGCTCTTCTTGTGGCCTTGACGTCCCTGCCTCATTGCTTGCACCCTTACAAAAGCAAGGTAAACACGAATCAGTCTCTATTCGCAAGACTCAAACACAAGAAAACTCATGGTCCTGTAATACTCTTATGTGGATAACTTCACTATGCAATCCGATTACATTAAATCGGCCGCTAAACCTGACCATGGACACTAACATCCCTTTGATACCAAATTGTAACACCTCCCCTGTAATGACCATAAAATACGGGTCGGTCAGGGCTGCACAACATACTGACACCACAACTTAAGCATTAAAAGATGATATAAAACTACCAAGCTCAACACTTAGAATAAAACAACAGAAAAATACAAACAGAACTGGAAGTTATCCACCAAACCAGGAGTATCAAAATGGCCCTAAGGCCTTACACAACATGAGTCCAGAACTGAATAACAATTCTAACAATGTGCAAAAGAACTCCTAGGCTACCTCGGCATGCAAGCTGGATTACAACTCAAGGATCATATCATAACATCAAAATATAAGCAAATAAAGGTTCACTTCATGAGGCTTAGGCCTTTTTAGCCGGCGAGCTTGCTCTCGCTTGCGATCCTTTCTCTGTAAAAATTTGTGTTAACGTGTGTCTAAAAGATTGGGGTTATACCTGATTTACTCTAGAGGGGGGGGGGGTGAATACAGTAATTAAAACTTTTGGTTGTTTTAAAATTTTTCAATGTAAAAAAGGTGATACCAATTATACTATAGAAAGAAATAGAAACAGGGAAGCTATTATATCACAACACAACAAAACAAAAGGAAAATGATCAACCAGACAACACAAGAATTTTATAGTGGTTCCCAAAATTAGGTACATCCACTCTTCTACCACCCTGGTAGAAATCCACTATCAGGTTTTTGATCTGGTCACTGCCACCATAAGATCTATTTCCAGGGAGATCTCACAACCCTTTAGACTTTTGATCAGGTATCCAAAAACCAACAATAAACTTTTGAAGGGAGTTAATAAACCCTTTTACAGGAGGTTGAGAGAGTTGATGGTGTCTTCTTTTTTATCTATACAATAAAGAAGACTAGTGTTGAAGCCAAAAATGACCTCCACGAACGTTCACAAACCAGGGTGCAGCCGATGCCTACTTCTCTCAAACCTCGACCCTTGACTGGCTGCTAAGGTCCTAAGACTGACCCAAAGCCTCAGCTGGGAGGTCCCACCTCATACCCGGAAGATCTCTGAGAGCTTCCCCTCCAAAGCCAAATGTTGGGCTGGGAGCTCTTCAGAAAGCACTAGAGTTGGAGAATGATGAAAAGCCTGCTTTCCAAAGAGCCCTTATGGGTCTATTTATAGTCTTCCCTTGACCCGAAAATACTGAAATACCCCTGATGGGTCTGCCAATAGCCAAATCCCGCTGTCAACCTGGGGGCATATATGTAATTTTACCCGGGGATAATAAAATATTCTTTTCCTGGACGCCAGGCCCCACCACATCGACCTGCTTGGCGAGAACCCTGGGCGAGAAGGCTCTCGCTGAGCCCCAGCTGGGCTCATCTTGGCGAGATCTCCCGCCAAGGGGGTTCTCGCTCTCGGTGGTCTTAATGCCATTGCCGTTGGACGTGGCGCTGAGTGAGTGAAGCTCACTCCACGCCTTCACTACTAACCACAGCATTGAGTGAGTGGAGCTCACTCAACGCCCTCTGCTGACCACGACGTTGAGTGAGTGAAGCTCACTCAACACCCTCCGCTGCCGAACGCGGCGTTGAGTGAGTGGAGCTCACTCAACGCCCTTTGCTGCCGAATATGGCGTTGAGTGAGTGAAGCTCACTCAACGCCCTCTCGCCCGCCCTCAGGGAGAGTTCCTTCCCAGCGGGAGCTCTCCTGTCCCGAAGCCTAAAGCTGACCTGAAGACCCGAGCCTCGACGCGAACGATCTCGCCTACTAATAGGCGGGAGCTCCTTAAGGGCGAGAACTCCGCCAGTCTGCCCTAGGGCTAACCCGGGACCAGCCCCACCCTGACCACTGAAGTCTTAGTCTTCTGGGTCCTACCCAACGAATATGGGGTTGTACAACTAGTGGATTGTGTTGTCAAGACTCCTTCTGAAATGTTGAGATGTTCAAAAAGCTTGGAGCCTTGCTCAGGGTGTAGGTCTTCAGCCTTGTCTTGAAAGATCCAGGAACTTACAGACTGATTCAAAGTTGTTGTCCTTGAAGATTACTAGAGTAGAAGTAGAAGAAGACTCTTGATATGTGATGGATGTTCTTCTTCAGTCTTCAGAAAGATCAAGGGAAAACAAAAAGGTTTTCTGCACAAAGAAGAAACAGTTATTCTTCTGTATGTCTTGTGTTTCTTCTCTATATTCTCAGTACTGTCTAGTCTGTGTATGCATGCATAGCCGTCTGAAAAGAGAAAATATCTTTTATATTCTGCTCTCAAAATTCTCCTTTAAAATTTGAATTCCAAGTATTATGTAACGCCCCGAAACTCAAAAGAGGAACGGGTAGCGTTTTGAGGTGAATTTGGGCCTTGGTAAGGGTCATATGGCCTGGGACACGGGCGTGTCCCAGGGCCGTGTCATGCGCGTGTTCAATTACTCATCGAGTGGTCGATGAAAATGCAATTGACGGGCGTTGAGATAGGGAACATGGCCTGAGATATGGGCATATCAGAGGCCGTGTCCTGCTCGGGCAGTTTGCTGGTTTTGTGCTGAGGAAGTTACATAGCCTGGGACACAGCCGTGTCTAGAACACGACATGTGACACATGCGTGCCACATGGCCATGTCCTGCTCGGGACGTGTTTGGTCCTGTATCATTTGAGGTACACGGCCCGTGACACGGTTGTGTCACTTGAGACACGGGCGTGTTCTAAGATGTATCACAGGTCGTGTCCTGGTCGGGATTTTTCCTGATTGACGACAAATGAGGAACACGGCCTTGGACAATGGCGTGTTTCAAGCCGTGTTTGGCCTAAGAAGTTCATTTTCAGGGAGAATCGTGGCCATTTGTTTCCTTATTTTAGGATCCAAGGGCTCAGGCTTATCCATCCTAGGTTAAGGTCGGGAATAGGGTTGAAAACCCTCATTTCTTTTGGTTCAATCTCTTTCTAAATTCTAGAGAGAGGGGAGAGTAAGGAGGAAGAAGGAAGAGAGATCCGGTTGCCGGAGGAGATTCAGAGAGCCAAATCATAAGCCGAGTCAAGATCAACGGAGGCGAGGTCATCGCGGTGCTTTTCATCCATATAGATTTTCATGGCGCCAAAGAGAAACCCAAGGGTAATGATTCTTTACTTGGACATGTGAAGTCCTTTTTCCCTTTTGCATAGGAAGCTCGCTCTCGCGAGTATGTGGTGAGTTTGAGGTGTTCCTTCGGGTAGACATGAATAGTCCCCGTTGTTCTTGATGTAGAGTCTGAAATCGAAGAATGGACATAGGCATGGTGTGTGAATCCTACCCGGACAAGTTGGTCTGGATCGGTGATGTTTCATTATGCATGAATGGTCAGAGAAGACTCTGTGCCGATGGTTGTTTCGGGTTTTCTATGCGGTAGATTGCAACAGGGAATCTTGGGGAGTAACTCCAAGGTGCACCCAGAAAACTGGGCAGAAGTGTGATTCTGCCAACTTGGTTGCCTGGGAGCCAACTTGTACATAACTAGGTTATGTAAGAATTGTGTATTCGCTTTGGGACTCGAGGAAGCATGACCGGCGCATATGGTTTAAATTGACGTTGCGGTGTTAGCAACGGGTTAGGCAGAACCGTACCTGCTCTGTGTTGTTCGGTTAAAGAGACCTAAGGTACATGGCACTTATCGTTGGCATAGATGGAGGGTCTTAGGCTTAGGCCAGAAAGACCACAATGCTCACAAGATTTGCCGTCCATGTGGCAGTGGTGTGACCACGGTTTTGACTAGGTTCACTGAGAATGTGCCCTGAGAGCACGGAGTGTGTGGCTGTGCGTGCCTATGCCTGTGGTGAAGTGTGGTTTCACTAATGCAGCGCCACCGCTACTTGATGATGAACCGGTTGCCGAGGCACTACGACATAAAGATCTGAGACGCCGTGATGACGCTGAAGGAAGTGCACGTTACAACCTCCGCCCGCAATGTGCTAAAACAGCCATGGAAAAATTAGCCTAATTTTCTTATTTCATGCACTTTATTTAATATTTTGGAATATAAAATTATCCTATGTTTAAGTGATAATTTTATATTCATGGCATGTGTTATTTTTTTTCATTTGGAACAATATTTTATTTTGCTGTGCATTTAGCCTTTTGGATGGATGAGATTACATCTCCATCATGGAGGGCTAAGAGTTATTGTAAACTCCTATTTAAGGAGGTGTTTAAGAGGAATATGATCATTGAATATTTGAAACCTAAAACTCCCTCTCCTTTGAGAATTTCGGCCAAGAGCTTTCTCCAAGCCGCCGACCCCTTGGTGGTGTGAAACCGCCGGCCCCCCTTGTGTGATGTGAAACCGCCGCCCCTTGCTCCCTCCATCCGTTCGGTGCGACTCCGGCGCGGCTTCCTTGGTGCGACTCCGTGGAAGAAGGTTGAAAACCCCTCGGTGTGACGTCAGTGGATCCGTGGAGAGAGTGATTCTCCCACCTTATCTTTGTGTGAACTTTCATCCCGGTTGGGTAATCTCTTTCTTTGTGTGATTCTTGCTTTAGTTTGTGGAGGTTTTTCATGCACCGTTTTTTCCGCGATTTTTAAATCCATCGCTTGCAAAATCTGAATTTGAAGGTGTTGTTATTGAATCTCTTGTTGTCCGGAACGGGTAGATCCATCTCGGGAGTGCAACGTGGCCTAGCCTCGATTTGCTCTTCTGTTCGGCGCAATTTATGTGCCAACAAGGGAATTAATTACGACTCGAATTTCTATCGCTCTTAAAGGTTTTCCGCCGCTCCGAAATAAATTATTGCTGCGCTTGAAACGACTATATTGAAATGAATAGATGCTTGTGTAGTTGCAGTGAGTTATGTGCTTGTTGGAGAGGTAGGTCTTAAGGACGTTGTATCGAGTCCGGCTTACGGTGAGTTGTGTGCTTGTTGGAGAGGTAGGTCCTAAGGACGTGGTATCGAGTCCCGGATTTTGGGAACCAACCGACCCCTTTTCGTTCGCTTTTGGTCGGTGTTCCCTCTTTTTATTTCTTGTTCGGTAACGTTTAGGAGTCCGTATTGTAGTCACGTCCGAATCACGGTCGTCACTACATCATTCACTATATTGCTTTTTTATGCTAATGCAATGCAGGGAAGGAGCATCGCCGCCCCGAGTTTGGGGGCGGCGTCGTTATAATTTGGTCAGCTTTAGCTGACCATTGCTTTTGTTTGCCACCATTGCGGTGAATTGTGCTTGCAGGTGCTGCGGAGCCTAGTGGCAAATAGTGGGCCAAAGCCCATGTTGCTGAGCAGGCCCTCGAAGGCCAAAGTGTATTGTTTACTTTATTCTCATGTGTGACCGGCTTGCGTGCCGTTGTATGGAAGGCACATTTTATTTAAGTAAACTTTGTAAGGCCTTAAGGTCCAGTACTTGGTGTATTTGTAGGATCATTCCTGTTTGGATTTGGTAGTGGACATTCATGCTTTTGCTTAGGTTCTTTGTTTGCAACTTATTAAAATGCTTCTGCTAGATGCTCTGTGTAGGACGATTGTGATTGGAAGAATGGTTTCAATGAGTAACCATTCGGTCTGTCTTTGGTATATGGCGTCGGGCTTCGGCCGGACCTACTACTATATGTTATGTGACATATAGGGGTAATACAATTTGGTATCAGACTACCGGTTTCGGAGAGGCTTAAATGAATTTGTGGACGAATTCACCTTAAGGGGTGGTGAGCACATGTGTGTGCATCATCGTTATAACATGAAAAGAACCCATGAATTTCCACTTAGGATTGAAAATACACATGTTTAAGGAACATGCATGTTCCTATAATTGCTTTTTGCAATATTGTTCAGTCACTTAACGGTGTTTTGCACGACTATAGGTGACTAGGAGTGGTGTAGGGCCATCAGAACGTCCAGTTTCTGAGGCAAGTAGTGCACAGAACGATGCGCAGACAACACCTCCTTCGGCTGAAACCATACAATTGGTAACTAAAGCAGTGTTTGCGATGATTAATGCACAACCTATGAGGCAAGTACAGTAGCCTGCTCCTACTGTGGAGCAAGTACCTCTCCAAGAGGCGGAACCAAGGAGAGTGGAGCAGGTTATGGTGGAGCCAATTATGCCTAGGAGAGCAATGGAGAAACAACTCAAACACGTTATGGGCTTTAATCCTCCAGTGTTCTCGGGGATGGAAACCCCAACCCAAGCAGAGGATTGGCTCTCCAGAGTTAAGAGAGTCTTGATAGCAACAGAGACGGAAGAGTGGCAGAAGACCACTATTGCCACTTTCTTGTTGGATGGCGACACAAGATTGTGGTGGAAAGGTGTGGAGTTACACCATTTGAGGGGTAAACAACTTATTGACATCTCGATAGAAGAATTCTCGAGACTGTTCTTGGCTCGATACCTCCCCTCGGCTCAGAGGATTGCGTTGGAGAATGAATTCCAGAAGTTGACTCAAGGAGAGAGTAGCGTGGATGAGTACCTCTACGAATTTACACGATTGGGTCGGTATGCAAGAGCTACATTCGCTGATGAAGAGTGAAAGACAAATTGATTCTATGAAGGTCTGAGGGATGACCTAAGGCTACTGCTCTCAGGGACAATGGCGTAGGGCTTCTTGACCCTAGTCAATACGACCCGGTCTTTGGAGAAGGATATGAGGAATGTGCAGGCGAAGAAAGACTTTGGTGTTAAGAAGATAGAGTTTAAGGTTCCGACTATCTCGAAGTCTGGTTATCGTAAGTTCTTTAAGAAGGCTAGGAATTCGGGTTGAACCCCTTCTTTTGGTGCTTCGGGGGCAACTAAAAGCCAGAACCCGGGCGCTTGTTACATTTGTGGGAAGCCGGGGAATTTTGCCCGTGATTGCTGGAGCGGACGTACAAAGTTCGAGAGGAAACCCGAAGAAACTTATGAGGAAAAGTACAAGGCAGTGGAGTCAACTGCATCCCATTATGCTTCGACTCAACCAAGAGTCTACAATCTTGGCCAGCAGGAGGCCATCAAAAAAGCAGATGTGGTGACAGGTACAGTTTAAATAAATAGCAATTTGTCTTTAAATACTGTTACCTTGCGCATGTTAGCTTATTACTGTTTGTATAGGCTTTGTTTTGATTTGTAATAATCCGGCGAGAGCACTCTTCGATACGGGAGCTTCGCACTCCTTTTTGTCCGAAGGTTTCATATCGCGCATCAGAGTCCCTTCTTCGATGGCGAAGGACAAATTGGATGTGTTGTTGCCGAATGGGTGTTCAATGCAAGCGGACAAAGTTTGTGCCATAAAGATTCGTATTGGAAGTCAGGAGTTCGACTTGCTAGCGTCGTTACTGCCGCTAGTAGAGTTCGACGGCATTTTTGGTATGGATTGGCTTTCGGAGCAAAAAGCATACATAGATTGCGATCATAAGAAATTCAAGTTGGGAGCTGACCGGGAGACAATGTTTGAGGGATTGAAGGGGTCGAGCAAGACTTTAATGTCTGCTCTTCAGGTGATCAAGGTAGTTCGTGCTGGTGCAGAGCTATTCTTCACGCAAGTGGAGGCTGCGAAGCCTAAGCCCACTTAAGGTAATATACTAGTGGTGTGCGAGTACCCTGACGTGTTCTCGGACAATCTTCCCGGAGCCCCACCTCAGCGAGAGAATGACTTCACGATTGAGCTAGTGCTAGGTGCCAAACCTGTGTCACGCTCTCCCTATCGGTTGGCGCCTAAGGAAATGGCGGAGCTAAAGGTACAACTTGAAGAGTTGTTGGAGCAGGGTTATGTGCGGCCAAGTTCATCGCCTTGGAGCACACCGGTCCTTTTTGTTAAGAAGAAGGATGAAAGTTTGCGGCTCTGTATTGATTATAGAGAACTAAATAAGTTAACGGAAAAGAACAAGTACCCGATCCCAAGGATTGATGATCTGTTTGATCAGTTAGTCGGGTCATCGGTGTACTCAAAATTGGATCTTAAGTCCGGTTACTATCAGCTGAGAATAAGGGAAAGTGATATCCCAAAGACAGCATTCAGCACGAGATATGGACATTTCGAGTTTACAGTCATGCCGTTCGGGCTGACTAATGCGCCTTCAGTGTTCATGGATCTGATGAACAGAACGTTCAAGGAGTACTTAGACCACTTTGTTATCGTCTTTATCAACGACATATTGGTGTACTCGCAGTGTGAAGAGGATCACTTCAAGCATCTGCATTTGGTTATGGAGACGCTAAGGAGGAATGAACTATACGCAAAGTTCTCCAAGTGCGAGTTTTAGTTACCCTCAGTAGCATTCCTTGGTCACATAGTCATTGGAGAAGGGATTGCGGTGGATCCGGCGAATATAGTTGTGATACGGGAGTGGCCTGTATTGTATACGGTAGAGGAAGTCCAGAGTTTTCTGGGTCTTGCCGGCTATTACAGGCGCTTCGTAGAGAACTTCTCGCGGATAGCTTTACCTCTCACGACTTTGACAAGGAAATATCAGATGTTTGTTTGGACGTCGGAGTGCGCGCAAGCTTTTGAAGTGTTGAAGGCTCAGTTGACCACGACGCCCGTGCTAAGTTCGCCGAGCGGGACCGAAAGCTTTGAGATCTATAACGATGCTTCAGGCAGTGGTTCAGGCTGCGTGGTGCTGCAACATGGAATTTTATAGCTTATGGCTCGCGTCAGCTGAAAGTGCATGCGAGAAATTATCCGGTCCACAACTTGGAGTTAGCGGCCATGATTTTTGCTCTAAAGCTATGAAGGCATTATTTGTACGGTGTAAAGGTCGATATTTATACCGACCACAAGAGCCTGAAATACCTGTTAGACCAGAAGGATCTGAATATGAGGCAGCAGAGATGGATGGAGTTCTTGGGGGACTATACATTCAAAATTCATTATGTGTCCGGGAAAGGCAATGCAGTTGCGAATGCATTGAGTCTGAGGGCTCCCACATAAGCCAACTGGTTGTTGGTCCATGACGAGCGGTTGAATTAGGAGTTGGAGGCATTAGATATCTCAATTGTTGACAAGCAGACTAGTGCCGAAGCGCTATTGAACTAGACGAAGTTCAGTATGACCTCGCAGATCGGATTCGGCAGGCTATGGATTTGGATAGCAGCATGAAGAAAATCATGGAGGCAGTTTTGGATGGGTAAAATTCCTAATTTATGGTTGAAGATGGACTGCTAAGGAAGGATAGTCGTTTGTGCGTCCCAAACGTGAGTAATTTACGGGTGGAGTTGATGTACGAGGCTCATCATACCAAGTACTCGATTCACCCAGGGAGCACGAAGATGTACCGAGATCTGAAGAAGTTGTTCTGATGGCCAGGACTCAAGAAGGATGTTGCACTATATATGGCGAAATGTCAGACTTGCGCCTTAGTGAAGGCAGAGTGCCAAAAGCCAGGGGGTTTCTTGAATTCTTTGCATATTCCAGAGTGGAAGTTTGACGATATCTCAATGGAATTTGTGCATGGATTGCCAAGGTCGTAGAAGGGAAACGACGCCATCTGGTTGATCGTAGATCGGTTGACAAATGTGTCGCATTTCATTCCGAATAGGAAGGATGATTTGGTGGAGAATCTGACAAAGCTTTATGTGGATAACATTGTTAGACTGCACGGTGTGCCCCGCAGCATCGTGAGTGATAGAGATGGGCGGTTTACATCCAATTACTGGAGGTTGGTGCAGCAAATGTTGGGAACTAAGCTAAGGTTCATCACAACCTTAGATCTGCATACGGATGGTCAGACTGAGAGCGTCAACATGACGATGGAAGACATGCTTCACATGTGCGTCCTGGATTTCGGGAAGTGGTGGGAAGATCATCTGTATTTGGTGGAGTTTGCATACAATAACATCTACCAAGTGAGCATCCAAATGGAGCCCTTCGAGGCCCTGTATGGTAGAAAATGTCGCACGCCGTTGTCGTGGTTAGAAATGGGTGAGGCGAGGTTGTACAAAAAATCAAGAGGTGGAAAGCGCCACTTCATTGGTACGAACCATTCGAGAGCATTTGCTGATTGCTCAGGATAGGCAGGCTAAATACTATAATACCAAGCATCAGAACGTGGAGTTTGCTGTTGGCGACTAGGTGTATTTGAAGACAAAACCGTTCAAGGGTGTCTCACGGGTACGATGCTTGAAAAAGTTGAGCCCGAGGTACCTTGGACCATTTGAGATCCTGGAGCGGATTGGTGAAGCGGCATATCGTCTAAAGCTATCTGTGGAGTTGAGTGGTCTACACGACGCATTCCATATATCAGCATTGCAGAAGGCGGTGCAAGAGCCTTTGCAGGTGATCGCGGTTGATCAAGTACCGGTGGATGAAGGGTTGGCGACAAGGGTCAAGCCTGTTCATATTGAGGAATCTGAAGTCAAGCGATTTCGTAACAAGGAGATCAGGATAGTCAAGGTCCGTTGGGACAATTGCGGTTGGGAGGAGCTCTCATGGGAGCGGGAGCAGACCATGCTTGAGGAGTACCAAGAGTTATTCCACTCAGGTACCATTTTTGGTTTTGTGTATCTTTTCCTTTCGGTAATTTTGTGGAAAAAATTCTTTTAGGAGGGAGAGATTTGTAACGCCCCAAAACTCAAAATATGAATGAGTAGTGTTTTGAGGCGGGTTTTGGCATTGGTAAGGGTCACATAGCTTGGGACACAGGCGTATCCCAGGGCACGGGTGTGTACTAGGGCCGTGTCGTGTGCGTGTTCGATGACTCACCGAGTGGTCGATGAAAATGCAGTCGACGAGCGTTTAGACAAGGAATACGGCCTTAGATACGGACGTGTCAGAGGCCGTGTCCTACTTGGGAAGTTTACTGGTTTTGTGCTGAGGAAGTTACACGGCCTGGGACACGGGCGTGTCCCAGGGCGTGTCTAGAACACGACATATGATACGGGCATGCCACATGGCCGTGTCCTGCTCGGGAAATGTTTGGTCCTATGTCATTTGAGGCACACGGCCCGTGACACGGGCGTGTCACTTGAGACACGGGCGTGTTCCAAGCTATGTCACAGGCTGTGTCCTTGTCAATATTTTTCCTGATTGACGACAAATGAGGAACACGGCCTTGGACACATGCATGTCGCAAGCCGTGTTCGGCCCTGGAAGTTCATTTTCAGGGCGAATCGTGGCCGTTCGTTTCCTTATTTTAGGATCTAAGGGCTCAGGCTTATCCATCCTAGGTTAAGGCCGGGAATAGGGTTGAAAATTCTCATTTCTTTTGGTTCAATCTCTTTCTAAGTTCTAGAGAGAGGGGAGAGCAAGGAGGAAGAAGGAAGAGAGATTCGTTTGCCAAAGGAGATTTAGAGCGCCAAATCGCAAGCCGAGTCCAGATCTATGAGGGCGAGGTCATCGCAGTGCTTTTCATCCGTATAGATTTCCATGGCGCCAAAGAGAAACCCAAGGTTAACGATTCTCTACTTGGACATGTGAAGTCCTCTTTCCCTTTTGCATAGGATGCTCGCTATCACGAGTATGCAGTGAGTTTGAGGTGTTCCTTTGGGTAGACATTAATAGTCTCTGTTGTTCTGGATGTAGAGTCCGAAATCGAAGAACGGACATAGGCATGGTGTGTGAAGCCTACCCGGACAAGTTGGTCTGGATTGGTGATGTTTCATTATGCATGAATTGTCGGAGAAGACTCCGTGCCGATTATTTTTTTCAGGTTTTCTATGTGGTAGATTGCAACAGGGAATCTTGGGGAGTAACTCTAAGGTGCACCCAAAAAACTGGGCAGAAGCGTGATTCTACCAACTTTGTGGCCTGGGAGCCAGCTTGTACATAACTGAGTTATGTAAGAATTGTGTTATTAGCTTTGGGACTCGGGGAAGCTTGACCCATGCATATGGCTTAAATTGATGTTGCGGTGTGAGCAACGGGTTAGGCAGAACCGTACCCGCTCTACGTCGTTCGGTTAAAGAAACCTAAGCAATTGTGGTATTCGCTTTGACACTTACCGTTGGCATAGATGTAGGGTCTTAGGCTTAGGCCAGAAAGACCATAATGCTCACGAGATTTGCCGTCCAAGTGGCGGTGTTATGACCGCGGTTTTGACCGGGTTCACCGAGAATGTGCCCGGAGAGCATGGGGTGTGTGGCCGTGCGTGACTACACCTGTGGTGAAGTGTGGTTTAGCTATATTGCTTTTTATGCTAATGCAATGCAGGGAAGGAGAATCGCCGCCCCGAGTTTCGGGGCAGGGTCGTTATAATTTGGTCAGCTTTAGCTAACCGTTGCTTTTGTTTGCCATCGTTGCGGTGAATTGTGCTTGCAGGTGCTGCAGAGCCTAGTGGCAAATAGTGGGCCAAAGCCCATGTTGCTGAGCAGGATGTCGAAGGCCGAAGTGTATTGTTTACTTTATTTTCATGTGTGACCGACATGCATGCCGTTGTATGGAAGACACATTTTATTTAAGTAAACTTTGTAAGGCCTTAAGGCCCAGTACTTGGTGTATTTGTACGATCATTCCTGTTTGGATTTGTTAGTGGACATTCATGCTTTTGGTTGGGTTCTTTGTTTGCAACTTATTAAAATGCTTCCGCTAGATGCTCTGTGTAGGAAGGTTGTGATTGGAAGAATGGTTTCAATGAGTAACCCTTCGGTCTGTCTTTGGCATATGGCGTCGGTCCCCGACCGGACCTACTACTATATGCTATGTGACAGATAGTGGTGTTAACATTAATTGCTGACTGATCTGGAGAATGAAACGACTGGAATATTTGAATTAAATGAGTTTTCCCAACTGTCCTATTAAAATAAGCAAGTAATTAAACCTGATGAAGAACATAATTAATGCTGCCAATAACGGCTATATTCTAGAGAATACAAGCATTAATTACTCAGAGAATTACTGCTAAATAATATACCAAATAAGGACATAAATAAGGAACACTTCTAAGTCTGGCTCGGGACAAAATTCGTCGACCTCTGAATAGAATTAGTCGACTGGAGTTCTAAGATTGTCGAGCTGAGAATTCCTATTCGTCGTCCTGAGCTCAGCGAACTGCATCCTGGAAATAACTGGCCAATTCTGCGCTCTAAGTTCGTCGAGCTAAGAATCTGTCAGAATGAAGAGATCGTCGACTTGAGCTCGAATATCGTCTAGCTCAACTCAGAGAAAGATTTCTGAGTTCGTCGATATGAGCGATGATCGTCGAGCTGAGTTTGAAGAATTTTGAACTAATAGTTTTGAACTCTGAATTCTTCTAAATCTGATTCTACTGAAGTCCTTTGCTGGTTGGTCCATGAAGGTTGAACCTAAAGACTAGCCTAAACTCTAGGACTCATAGAATTGACCCTGGCTATACAATGTGGGTCAAACTCATCCTAATTAGTGAACCTAGCCTAAATCAAAACTAGGGATCCAACAATCTCTCCCTATTTGGGTGAGGTCACTCATACAAACAAAAGAAATACAATCACAAAGCAGAATAAAATATATCTAGCAGAAAATAAAACATCCAACATATATGTGTAAAGGTTCGTCATGATTAACAAATAGAGTTCATAAAATAAAAAATAAACACAATAGTCATTTGTTCTTCTTTGGCTTCTCTTTCTCAGCTTTGTCAGATTTCTCAGAGGGCTGTTTGAAAATTATTTCTCTATTTGGGTTTGCAGCTTCTCTTTTTAACCTTGTCATGTCTGATGCTCCAATTATATTGCATGAGGTGGATCTTGGTACTACTGCTTCAGGATGCAAACTCATATAATTATCTACATTTAAAAATTTATTAGCTTTATCATACCTCTTGAGTTCTTCTTTTTTATATGATGACATTGTTAAGTATTGAGATGAATCTTTTCCTTCTGCTTTAGCTTTGTTGATCATAGAAAGTCCAATTAGCTCTTGAAACCTGGTCATTTTTGCAGCTGTTTCTTGTTTATATGATGACTTGTATTGGAGTGTCTCTGATATATCTTGGTAACTGGTGCTGATCTGAGAAAAGCACTTCCAGAGGCCCCAGCTGATGGAGGAGGAGGAGGAGGGTCTTTCCTGAAGTGCTTAGGAGAAGACCTATACCTTCTTCTCTTCTTTCTTTCTTTTTGCTTATTCTTTAACAGCCACATCAACCATGGCATCCCAGGATAAGGTGTAATCTTTTGTAGAATATAGTAGGGAGTGTCATGTGTAGGATTGGGCTTGGGAACAGCCTTGGGAACAACTTTCCTTTTCTTAACAATCTTCTTCTTGGCCTTAGGATCATCAGAATCATCAGAATCATTATCATCATTGTCTTCATTAGAAGATTCAGGAGGATTGTCATACATATCATCAATTTCCTTCAAGACTTCCTTTGAGATTTGCTTCTCAGCATGTGGTAGAACTTGAGGTTCTGGAACTTCTAGTGGAGCAACATTCTCAGTAACCATCTGATTATCATCTTCTAAATCAACAAACAAAAATTCATCCATGTTTGGCATTAGGGACTCAGCCCATATGCGAGGAAGAGGATTGCAAACCTCCTCAGCAACTAATATTTCAGAATTTACAGAAACTGCAAAACTTGCCTTTAGTTATTTAACAACCTCATGGCTTATTGGTGAAGTACAATAAACAATAGCAAAATATGGCTTTGGGAAAACTTCTGGAAGATAATTTATATAATTTAACTTAAAAGAATTTAGCAAACCAAATAAATCTACTGTGGGATTGACACAACAATCACCAACAGTCAAAACTTCTGGCAGATCAACTTGCTCATCTGTACAAAGCATATCAAAATCTACTGCTGTCTCAACTTCTGTAATCATATTTGCATCTGCATCTGCATCTGCTAGCTCATCTAACTACAAAACTATTGTTGCTTCTGCTATTGCTGGAGGAGAGGAGACTGGAGCTTCTTCATAGGATATCTCCCCCTGCCTGGTTTCAGAGGGCCCTGAATCTAGGACCCTAGAAGAAGGGACAGTAGGGGCAGTAGAAATGAGGGCAGATATGGATGAAATAGATTCAGCAAGAGGTTTAATGGCCTCTACTATAAGAGTTTTGAGGAGGGGAGTGATGAGTTCCAACAAAGAGGGAATGGAGGGGAAATCCATTTGCATAAACTCAGAGGGTGTCTGAGTTGATACAGAAGGATAGAGGATGGATGATGAAGGGAAAGAAATGATGTCAGGAATTGCTTCATCTTGAGGTGATGGTGTGTTGATGAGAGATGATAACAGAAGGTCAAAAGATGGAATGGATGAGAGGTTATGGAAGGGGATGTCAGCAAGATGATGGGGAAGTGGGGTTTGAGGTGGTGTGGTATGCTCTGGAGATTGAAGTGGTGTTGGTTGATGTTCAGGAGATTGAATTGGTGTTGGTTGATGTATTGGAGAACTGGTGGTGTCGGAGTATGAGCTTGAGATGTGGAGGCAGGTTGTTGGAGGTTTGATGAAGGAATTTGAACTTGTGGAGGTGTAGGTTGGTGTTGATGGGATGGAGGGGATGGAATTATGTTGGAGGGGACATCTTCTAGGGGTGGGGGATCAACTGTTACAGCTCTTGTATCCTCAGATGCTCTGGAAGAGGAAGAAGCCTTAGAAGGCTTTGAGATAGTCCTCTCCCACCTTCCAAATAAGGCACATGTTAGCCTTTTGGAAGCATTAATTAATATGGTTTGTGAGACCAGGGATTCAGGTGCCTTTTCTTGAAGAAAAATTCCCAAAATTCATCCAAAACACACTTCTTTCTTACTGTTCTTTTTATTTATCAAATCAAACAGTATTTTAGCCCAATTTACTGGTTTCTTATTCACAATAGCACACATTACCAGAAGCTGTTGCCTGGTAATATAATCATGGGCAGTATGCATTCCTAGCAATACATTTCCCACCACATCGGCTAAAAACTTATAGTCAGCAGACAAATTTTTCTTTAACAGTTTATTAGGGTTCTCTCCAGTGTGACCCATTTTATTCAACATTTCATCATATTCAAAGTTATCTATATCTAAATCTTCCTCACCATGTATCAAACCAAAAATATCAGTTAAAACTGCTGGGGTTAGAGAAACTTGGTTACCAGATATTGTGCCTATCATCGTGTCAGCGTCTGGAGTAGAGGAGGTGAACACCCATTCTTTGATTTCAGTAGCAGCTATCTTTATCCTGGTTGTCATGAAAGTTTTCAACTGTTGTTCCTCAAATAGCTTCAGTATATCCAAGAAAATCTGGTTAGAATGTTGAAAGGATTCAAAGTCTATTTCGAATCCCGTACCAAACTTCATTGCGGAAAGAGAGCTCGCCGGAATCACCATTGATCGCCTGCAAAAGGAAATAGAAAGATCAAGTGTAAGGGGAACAGAAAGTGCGGGATGGAGCTCGAAGAAAACCTAGTTATAAGATTTTTAGAATATGAAACATCAAACTCTGTCCTGCGAAATAAAAAAAATTCTTTGATCAGAAGTCGACAAAATATTTTATTGACAAAAGAGTTTGTCGATCTCAGTCTGAAGAAGGGAAAACTTTTCGTCGTTCTCAGGTCGACAAAAATTTTCTGAAGCAATATCATCATTCTCCGGTCGACGAATAAAACTTCACACAAAGAGTTCATCGATCTCAGGTCGATGAATTTTCTCAAGAACTATCCTCAGATCGTCGATCTCCATTCGACGAACTGTGACAAATTCTTCGACCGCAGACATAAATTAAATTAATGCTTCTCCATTGATCATACCTAGGTGATTCATAAAGAATAGATCGTTCCTCTCATTCAGGGGTTTGGTGAAGATGTCTGCTCTTTGCAAGTCAGTGTAGATGTAGACAAGATTAATTTTATTTTTGTCCACACAATCTCTAATGAAATGATGTCTTATTTCTATATGCTTAGTTCTACTATGATGCACTGCATTATGTGCAATGGAAATTGCACTTGTATTATCACAAAATAGAGTTGAATTATTTAAGTTGAAATTATAATCTAGGAGTTGGTTCTGAATCCACAATATCTGTGAACAATAACTGCCAGCTGCCATGTATTCAGCTTCTGTAGTTGAAGTAGACACAAATGTATGTTTTTTGCAAAACAAGGACACAAATCTAGCACTAAGGAATTGGCATGTCCCTTAGGTGCTTTTTCTGTCTACTCTACATCCAACAAAGTTAGCATCTGAGTATCCAGTCAACTCAAACTCTGACTCAGTTGGATACTAGAGTCCTAAATTTGGGCAACTCTTTATATATCTCAAAATTCTTTTTAGGAAAATAAGGTGAGATTCTTTAGAATTCACCTGGAACCTAGCACTAAGACAAGTAGCAAACATAATGTTTGGCCTACTTTCTGTGAGATATAATAGGGACCCAATAATGGCCCTATATAGTTTCTGATCAACAGGTTTCCCATGTTCATCAGAATCAATCACAACATTTGTAGCCACAAGTGTTTTATTAGCTGATGCATAAGCCATCCCAAACCTCTTTATCAGCTCCTAGCATATTTGGATTGGGATATGAAGATGCCATCAGGTAATCGCTTTACTTGGAGACCAAGGAAGTAGGAGAGTTCACCCATATCACTCATTTCAAACTTGGAATATATATGGTCAGAGAACCTTTTGCATAGTTTGGAATTAGTAGAACCAAAAATAATGTCATCTAAATATATTTGTACTAATAAGATTTTATCATGATGATGCTTGATAAATAAAGTCCCATCTACTATGCCTCTAGAAAAGTTATGCTCTAAGAGAAATCTAGCTAAGGTTTCATACCAAGCTCTTGTAGCTTAATGTAGACCATAGAGAGCTTTATGCAGTTTAAAAACATAAGATGGATGGGATGAAGAGATAAAACTTGGTGGTTGTTCCACATAAACCTATTCTTTGAGTTCACCATTAAGGAATGCACTCTTGACATACATTTGGTATACTGTGAACTTCTTGTAGGTTGTATAAGCTAGAAATATCCTGATTGCTTCAATCCTTGCAACAGGGCAAAAGTCTGGTCATAATCAATACCTTCCTCTTGTCTGTATCCTTGAGCCACTAACCTTGCTTTGTTCCTTATGATAGTACCTTGAGCATCTAGTTTGTTTTTAAATACCCATTTAGTTCTAATGACTGGGTAGTCTTTGGATCTTGGAACTAAATCCAAAACTCTACATCTCTCAAACTGGTTGAACTCCTCTTGCATTGTAATGATCTAGTGTGGATCTTGCTTAGCATCTTTAATGGATTAGGGATAAATTTGAGATATGAAGCAGGCATGCATCATGTCCTGGTGGAGTTGATGCCTTGTCTGCACACCCACTGATATGTCTCCAATCACTTGAGATACAAGGTGATCTCTAAGTGTGACTATCTCAGTAGAAGGAGCTGGTTGAGTAATAGCTTGGGGATTTAATTCCACTGGTGGAATTATAGCTGTTGTTGGCTCTTCACTATATTCAGTGACATTATCTCCACTTTCTTCAATAACATGTGGAGAGGGATGTATAACAGCTTCATTTGTGAGGGTCAATTCATCCAACTTCTCACACAGATGTGGTTCCTGCAAAGTCTCACTGGTAGAAGGGATCTTCTCCTTGTAAACTTGTTAGATTCATCAAAAGAAATATGAATAGAATCTTCCATTTTCATAGATGATTTATTATATACCCTATAAGATTGCTTACTTGGGAATATCCAAGAAAAATTCCTATTTCAGCCTTGGCTTCAAACTTTCTAATGTATTTCTTGTTGTTATTTTGAATGTAACAAACACAACCAAAGACTATAAAATAATCTACTTTAGGTTTCTTCCCTTTGAGTAGTTCATATGGGGTCTTTCCCTTAAGCTTATGAATCAAACTTCTATTCAATATATAGTTTGCTGTGCTCATAGCCTCTGCCCAAAAGGATAGGGGCAAGTGAGCATCTGCAAGTAATGTGCCTACAGCTTCAATGAGTGTTCTATTTTTTATTTCAACTACCCCCTTTTGTTGAGGAGTTCTAGGAGCAGAGAAATAATGTCTGATACCTTCTCACAAAATTCTTGCATGGGAAGAGACTCAAACTCCGTACCATGATCACTTCTGATCAATGCAACTGGAGGAGAGTACTCAATCCTTATGCTCATAAGAAAATCTATAAGAACCTTAAAGTTATCTGACTTATTTCTCAAGAAGAACACCCAAGTAAACATAGATAAGTCATCAACTATCACTAAGGTATAAGACTTCCCCCTAGGCTCTGTATAGCAATGGGTCCAAAAAGATTCATATGAAGCAAATACAGAATCCTAGGCAAATCATTCTTATTTAGTGACTTAAAACTATTTTTAGTTTGCTTTCCCAATTGGCAAGCCCTGCAAAGGCTTTCCTTCTTGGAGGGGAAAGAAGGCAATCCTCTAACAAGGTTGTCCCTAGAGAGTTTAACAATGTTTTTCAGATTAACATGACCTAATCTCCTATGCCAAAGTTCATTAATATTACTAGTTTGATTAAACATGCATATTTTAGTTTTAGCAGACCTAAAGTTAACTATATATATATTAACCACTCTAGTACCAGTTAACACAACTTGGTTATCTACAGAAGTAATAATACAGAAAGTTTTGTTAAATGATACCTGAAACCTTTCATTACATAACTGACTTATGGATATAAGGTTGTGCTTCAGTCCACTTACATAAGCTACCTTCCTGAAGGTGACTGCTCCAATTTTAACCTTTCCATATCCTTTAGTTTGGCCACAATTAGAGTCACCAAATATTATTTTTGGTCCTAGCTTTGACTTATAGTAGATTAAGTTGTCCATGCTGCCAATCATATGCTTTGAACAGCCACTATCCAGATACCACTGTTTCTCTATGGTGGGATAGTCTTTCACCTGCAATAAAACAGATTAGCTATTCTTGAACCAGGTCACCTTGGGTCCTTGTTTATTTACATAATTAAAACTGGAAATGTAAGAGTATTCTTGTTGATTTTTATAACCTAGGGGGTGAAATCTTCTAGGTGGAATTATCCATTGGGTAAATGGATTAACATAATCTCTTGGTTGATTAAATGGTCTATTAGAATTAAAGTTTATGTTATTATGAACTGGGGTCGACGAATTCTGGTAAGTTCATCAATCTGAGGTCGACGAATGGGGATGAGTTCATCGAACTCCACTCAGAGAATGAAAATATACATTTTTTGGGCCCTAATATCGCCGATTTCGGGTCGAAGAACCATACTTGTTTCGTCGATCGCAGTTCAGAGAATAATTATAATAAAAGTTTGCGTTTGGAGTTCCAAGTTCGAGGACTTGAGTTCGACGAACCGTACACATTTCGTCGATCTGAGTTCGACAAAATCTGCTGAAAAATGTTATAGTTAGGCTTTTTCTTATTCTTTCTCTTTTTCTTATTCTTCTATTTTACTTTTGTTTGGTTAACATTATTATCATCTATATTTTCCTTACCTTTTTCAAAAATAAATTTTATTGGAGTTGTTAGTATGTTTTTCTAAATCAATGGGGGTTGGCTTGTTGAGGCACCTAAGCCCAGCTTGCCATTAAGTCTGACATTCACTGTGCTTGTGATGTCCATCAACTTGATACGTCTCCCATTTAGGGATTATTAAAGTTGCCTAGCCTCAATTAATTTAGTTTTAATGAGATGATTTGTTCATTAGCTAGAGTTAATTCATCTTTTAATTTAATGTTTTCTGAAATGAAATTGTCTTGTTCTGTTAGTTTTTCTCTAAGTTGTTTAATTTATTTTTCAGAGTTAATTAAATCAATATAAAAAGATTTAAATCCAGTTCTAAAATTATCTAAATTGAAGTCAAAAGAAGACAGTACCTGATCTTCCTCAGATTCAGAGTCTTCACCCTCTGACTTGTCATCTTCTGCTTCTGAACAGCTGCCTGATGCATTGATGGCCATCAGACACACTTCTTTTGCCTTTGCTTCCTCTTCATCTTCACTGGAGCTGGAAGATGAAGATTCATCTTCAGTTTCACTCCAGATTTCAGCCACAAAGCCTTTCTCCTTCCTTTTATGCTTGCTGGAGGAGGGCTTGCTGTAGTGCTGCTTCCTGGGTTCCTTTTCTCTTCTTCTCTCCTTCTTTTGGTTCTCTAGACACTCTGAGATGAAGTGTCCTGGCTTCCTTCAACCAAAGCAAACAACTTCTTTAGTTGGTGTCTTATCATCTTATCTAGATGACTTTCTTTTGAAATCCCTCTTGCCCATCTTGTAAAATCTCTTGGTTAAGAAACTCAGGAATTCTTCACTGGCTGTTGGAGCTTCTGATTCTTCAGATGCTTTGAATGCAATGTTCCGCTCCTTTCTTGCTGATGAGGGAGTCTTCTGCTCAGCAGCTTCTGCAGTCTTTATCCGTTGTTCATAAGACTTGAGCTTTCCAAGTAGAGATTCAGTGGAAATCTCATTTATATTTCTTGCTTCCTTAATTGGCCAGATTCTGGAATCCCATAAGCTGAGGAAGCATATGAGGATTTTATCACTGACCTCTATAAGAGTTATGTCCTTATACAGAGTCTTTAGCTCATTGATGATTGAGCTTAGTGTGTTGTACATATCACTCACAGACTCTAACTCAACTTTCTTAAAGTTTTCATATTGAGAGATGAGATTGTATCTCCTGTCCTTTCTCTAATCTGCAGATCCAGCCACCATCTGGTTAAGAGAATCTCAGATAGCCTTGGCTGATATGCAATCTGCCACTTTCTGGAAGATATTACCAGACATTGTCTGAGCCAGAATATTCATGGCCTTGGAATCAGCTATTTTGGCCTTCTTTTGAGCATTTGTCCACTCAGGTGGTGGAAAATCATGAGTGCTGGAACTTATAGTAGTTATAGCCACTGTGAGTTGGTGGTCCTGTCAAAATAGAATTGAAAATATCTTCATCAATGGAGTTCATATATAATTTGATTCTTGTCTTCCAGATAGCAAACTTATTCAAGTTACAGACTGGAGGTCTGGTGCTTGCATAATATTTGTTCTGTGCCATGATATAAAATAAACAGAAAAACTAGGGAAAAGAAATCAGATCTAACAAGGACCTTTTGGTTCAAGTGTTAGCTTGTATAACCAAAGGAACACCCCCTGATACCAATTGAAAGATAGGTGTTAGACCTGATTTACTCTAGAGGGGGGGGGGGGGGGGTTGAATAGAGTAATTAAAACTTTTGGCTATTTTAAAATTTATAATAGTAAAATAAGCAATACCAATAGTAGTATAAAAAGAAATAGAAACAGGGAAGCTACTCTATCACAACACCGCAAAACAAAAGGAAAATGATCAACCAGACAACACAAGAATTTTATAATGGTTCCCCAAACTGGGTACATCCACTCTTCTACCACCCTGGTAGGAATCCACAATCATATTTTTGATCAGGTGACTGCCACCAAAAGATCTATTTCCAGGGAGATCTCACAACCCTTTAGGATTTTGATCAGGTGCCCAAAAACCAACAATAAACTTTTGATGGGAGCTAATAAACCCTTTGACAGGAAGTTGAGAGTGTTGATGGTGTCTTCTCTTTTCTCTATAAAATAGAGAAGACTAGTGTATTGTGTTGTCAAGACTCCTTCTAAAATGTTGAGATGCTCGGAAATATTGGAGCCTTGCTCAGGGTGTAGGTCTTCAGCCTTGTCTTAAAAGATCCAAGAACTTGTAGACTGATTCAAATTTGTTGTCCTTAAAGCTTCCTGGAGTAAAAGTAGAAGAAGATTCTTGATATGTGATGGATGTTCTTCTTCAGTCTTCAGAAAGATTAAGGGAAAACATAATGTTTTCTACACAGAGAAGAAGCAGTTATTCTTCTGTATGTCCTGTGTAACTTCTATGTATTCTCAGTACTGTCTAGTATGTGTATGCATGCATAGCTATCTGAAAAGTGAAAATCTCTTTTATATTCTACTATCAAAATTCTCCTTTGAAATTTGAATTCCATGCATTAATTGCTGACTGATCTGGAGAATGAAATGGCTGGGATATTTGACTTAAATGAGTTTCCCCAACTGTCCTATTAAAATAAGCAAGTAATAAACCCTGATGAAGACCATAATTAATGGTTCCAATAATGGCTATATTCTAGATAATATAAGCATTAATTACTCATATAATTACTGCTAAATAATATACCAAATAAGGACAGAAATAGGGAAAACTTCTAAGTCTGGCTCGGGATAGAATTCGTCGACCTTTGAACAGAATTCTTGGAATGTAGTTCCAAGATTGTTGAGCTAAGAATTCCTGTTCGTTGACCTAAGCTCAGCGAACTGTATCCTGGAAATAACTTGCCAATTCTGTGCTCTAAGTTCGTCGAGCTGAGAATCTATCAAAATGAAGAGATCGTCGACCTGAGCTCGAATATCGTCGAGCTCAACTCAAAGAAAGATTTCTGATTTCGTCGATCTGAGATCGACGATCGTCGAGCTGAGTTCGAAGAATTTCGAATTGATAATTTTGAACTCTGAATTCTTCTAAATCAGAGTCTACTGAATTCCTCTACTGGCTGGTCCATGAAGGTTAAACCTAAAGACTAGCCTAAACTCAAGGACTCATAGACTTGACCCTGGCTATACAATGTGGGTCAAACTCATCCTAATTAGTGAACCTAGCCCAAATCCAAACTAAGGATCCAACAGTATCATCAAAGGCTGACCTCATCTGTGTAACCAACACATCTCCTCCCGGTTGTCCCTAGCGGACCCCGGGGTACACCATCACTCTACAGGTCAGTACTTCATATGCAATATACCATAACATGTAAAGCTATAAAATAGGTTTGGATGTCTTATTCAACAAACATGTATCTAAGTTGAGCATAAATAAAAGGGAACCTACAATGCAGCATATATGCAAACCTGGGTTTCACCCAAGGCACCCTAAAGCGTATAAATCGAATACATCATCACTCATCATACATCGGGTACTTCCATTTTCCCCTTCGGCGTTCAAACCGCAAACACATGGGTACTTATAATTTCCCCAAATGGCATTCAAGCTGCTACACGAAACTCTTGCAAAGGCCTCACCCGCTCGTGGGTCTCAAAACACGGGCTTGCCTGCAAACTCTGACTTCTCACATCAGGATTCTTCCATCCAAAAAAACAAACCGATGCTAAGAACCCTCGCAGGACCCCACCCGCTCGTGGGCTTCATTGCCCGGGCTTGCCCAATGCTTGGCATTCTTGTCAGTTTCATGGAAGGGGACTCTTGTCTCACTGGGACACTCTCCACACATGAATTACATGCCACGGTCTAGCCAGCCGACCATGGAGACAAGTCAAGCCTTCGCACATCAGAACACAAAGCTTTGTCACCCTAATCCACCTTTCGTACTGTAACATTCCCGTGCTCCAAGGAAACCATCTACCGTCATCACGGAGCTAACCTTGTCTGGTGCTTACTACACATACTTGCATGAAATAAGGGAGGCATACATCACAAACGACATCTTGCCACAACAGATTTCTAGCAAAATCCTTAAGGCTCGCTATGCAATATCACCGAGTCGGACTAACGGTCGCAACTACGGCTTCACCCATCATGCCTAATCCACTAGAGGAGCAGATTTCTAATGCATTATCATGCCCAGGACAAACAAAATCGACCCGGTGGCTCCTTATGAGCCATGGCAACCCGAATCCCTCTCACTTGAGAGATCTGGTGCCTAAAATGCTTGAAAAAAAAGCAAAAAATAGTAGATGTCATGCACGCATCTTAAAACTGAGAGGAGAAGTGTCGTTACCTTATGACGCCTCTTCCTAGCCATGGAATCTTTGCCTTGCATGGGTGAAAACGAGCGCCTCAACGTCCTCTCCATAGATTTGGACTCGGAACGACGATCAGAGCTCTGAAGCTCCGTCAATGATAGAGAAAGCTTCCTTCCTCCTCCTTCGCTCTCCAACTCTCAAACCCTAAGTCAACTCCAAAATGAGAACAAATGAGGGAGAGAACCGTTCAACCCTACTAAAGCCCTTTGGGCAGATGATCCTGGGGTCCAAGATCAACTTTGTTAAATCAAACGGCTAAGAAATCGATCTACGAAATCCCGTATTTCAACAATTTAGTCAAACTGCTCAGAATTCGTCGAACGGCCTGAGTTTGACGAATGGCCCTCAGCTCGACGAATGTCCCTGAGTTTGACTTTCGTCGAACGGCCAGAGTTCGACTTTCGTCGAACGGCCAGAGTTCGACTTTCGTCGAACGTCCAGAGTTCGACTTTCGTCGAACAACCAGAGTTCGACTTTTGTCAAATGACCAGAGTTCGACTTTCATCAAACAGCCAGAATTCGACTTTTGTCGAATGGCAAAAGTTCAACTTTCGTCAAACGGCCTTCGACGATCCCATAATTTCGTCGAACTGCTCTGGTTACTCAAATTTGGGGTGTTACACAACGACTCTATACCTCTTTTAGAATGCGGTATGGGCAGCTTTAACTGTTGCTTTATCCATGATAACTCTGTCAGACAAGTACAAAGTTCTTTGTCTTTTGGTGCTCTATCTGCTTTAATTTTAATTTAAGAATGATGTCAGCATATTTTACGTTCCTTCATTGGACTTAAAAAAAATTTCCCGACAACTGGTACAGTCGTTGAGTGTAGTTGTGTGACTTAACGAATTTGCTGTAAATGGTTAAGTCCATAAGAATTAAGTGAACTTCCTTCACTCAGTGCATTTACCCTTAGCTGAATTCTGCCTTACTGAAGAGGCGTTGAGTGAATTTATATCACTCAATGCTTTTGACTTCAACTCCTATTCATAAATAGGAGTTGAGTGAACTGCCTTCACTCAACGTATTTGAACTTTGATAGCTTCCCTTCTACAAGCATTGATTGAACGGACTTCACTCAACGCTTTTATACTTAGCAGTATTTCTGAGTAGGTGTAGATTGAACAGCCTTCACTCAACGCATTTCCACTTGGAATTTTTTTTAATAGGCGTTGAGTGAACGACCTTCACTCAATGCATTTACACTTGGACAGAATTTCCTAAGCAGACGTTGAGTGAACCTTCTTCACTCAATGCATTTGTACTTAGCAGAATTCTTTTAGTAGGCGTTGAGTGAACCTTCTTCACTCAACGTTTTTGTACTTAGCAGAATTCTTTTAGCAGGAGTTGAGTGAACCTTCTTCACTCAATTAAAATCATCAAAATCATCCACCCTTCACACTTATAGTAGTTTATGCTACAAAAAAGGTCAGTGCCCCTCCCCCCACATACAATTGTCAATAATTAAAAGCGTCCACCCTTCACCATCTGACCTCTCAATACCTAGCTCGAAGCGTCCACCCTACACCCTTGTATTAGGTGATAACACCATCGAATAACTACTGAAAGTCTTTTCTAAGGGTAGCTAAACACCTAGAGGGCGGGTGATAAGTTTGTTTTAAATCTTTTGAATCTTTTCAGCTTGAGCTTGGTGTGTGTTTAAGTTAGGAGTTAGCTTTTTAGATCACAAAACAACACACAAGATTTATAGTGGTTCTCCTATCTAGGGTACATCAACTTTCCCCCTTCACCTATCTAGCATTGTGCTAGATTTGTCTAACTACGCCTTTATACTTGGCTCCTTAAGCTTACACCTAAGATCCCTCAGAAACTTACAACTCAGAGTTCAACAACTCCTACAACTCAGACTACTTCCAGTCCTATCTCAGAGACTAACTTCAGTCTCCTACCTCAGGCACAATAACCCTATAGCTCAGAGTTATGCAACCCCTACAACTCAGAGATCCACTAATCTCCTATCTCAGATCATAACCAAGATCCTACCTCAGATCCTCTCCAGGATCCTACCTCAGATCCTCTCCAGGATCCTACCTCAGATCCACTGCAGGACCCAACTGTAGACTCCTTCACAGTCCTATAACTCAGTCTTTATAAATCAGTCTTACAACACAGATCTCACAGAGATCCTACAAGTTTGAGTAAAAGTTTGATGAAACTGACTACAGAGAAAAATCTCTGATTCTTCTTTCTAGATAGTGTAGAAAACAATCCTCCTTCACAGCAACTACAAAGTATATCTTCAGTGTTATATCAGCTTGTGTTGTGAAGAACTTCTGCAAAGCTCTTCTCCTTCTTCAATCTTGATAAAATTTGAGTTTTGTATAACATGCTTGAAGAAGAACGGTCAAATGTCTTGAGCTCTGCTAGCTGACTTTTGCAGTAAAAATTAGGGTTTTAAGAGATAACAAAAGTTCTTGTAAAGATTGAACTTGCACTACTTTTATATGACGGCCATGATAACGACTCTATACCTCTTTTAGAATGCGATATGGGAAGCTTTAACTGTTGCTTTATCCATGATAACTATGTTGGAGAAGTACAACATTTTTTATCTTTTGGTGCTCTATGTGCTTTAAGTTGAATTTAAGAATGATGTCAACATATTTGACGTTCCTTCTGTGGAATTAAAAAAAATCTTCCCGACAACTGGTATAGGAGTTGAGTGTAGTTGTGTGACTCAACGAATTAGCAGTAAATGGTTAAGTCCATAAGAATTGAGTGAACTGCCTTCACTCAACGCATTTACCATTAGCTGAATTCTGCCTTACTGAAGAGGCGTTGAGTTAATGTTGATCACTCAATGCTTTTGACTTCAACTCCTATTCATAAGCAGGCGTTGAGTGAACTGCATTCACTAAACACATTTGAACTTTGATAGCTTCCCTTCTGCAGGCGTTGAGTGAATGGACTTCACTCAATTCTTTTATACTTATTAGTATTTCTAAGTAGGTGTAGATTGAATAACCTTCACTCAACGCATTTCCACTAGGAATTTGTTTTAATAGGAGCTGAGTGAACGTCCTTCACTAAACGCATTTACACTTGGACAGAATTTCCTGAGCAGACGTTGAGTGAACCTTCTTCACTCAACGCATTTGTACTTAGCAGAATTATTTTAATAGGCGTTGATTGAACCTTCTTCACTCAACACATTTGTTCTTAGCAAAATTCTTTTAGCAGGCGTTGAGTGAACCTTCTTCACTTAATGCATTTGTACTTAGACAAATTGAAGTCCTGCTCCACTGAGTCTTTGAGAGACAAAATATTTGTCGATGCTTTTTGGACTCTGGCATTGAGTGATGCGTGATCACTCAACACTTTTATACTTAGCCAAATTTCTAGCTCTCCCACGTGTTCTGTCTTCTTTCCAGCCAAACCTCTGACATATATAATTTGTCTAATCATTGAATAGTAGACATCCTGTATATATGAACTTGAACACATATCAAATATATACTTGTGTATATTATTGATTTATGAACTTCTTCAAACCAGGGACATTGTAGTCAATGGACCCAATAATATCCCCCTATTTGAAGAAGTCAGAACCCTAGTCAATGATATACACTAACTCATAGAAATAATAATTTCACAGAATAAAGAATATGAAATAGCACATAGACAAATTTTGATTAACACAAAACTGGATAACTATTCATAGAAGTGTGCCTACAATAATAGTTCATCTTCCTAAGGCCCTAAGGAACCTATTTATTGTTTGGCATCAGGTTCCTTAATGAATATGCCTCTGCTTGATCTTTTTGCAGCCTTCTCCTCAGCTTCTTTCTTCTTTTTCCTTTGCCTCTCAAAGTAACTGTTTGGCTTGGGAAAGTATTTGCTTGGATCTGGAGCATCCGTCAGTACAGTGCCATCTTTCTTATCTCTTTTGAATTTTCTCCTTACTTCCTCTTGCCTTTCAAACTTGTCCCATTCAATAGAACTTATGAGTTTGGCCCTATCAGACTTGTTCTCTTTAATATTATCCAAGGTAGATAGGATGATAGTCCTTGATTGGGGACTCCATAGTTCAAAATCTAACATGGTCTCCATCTCTTCTCTATGTATTTTCTTATTCTTCCTGACTTGTTCTTCCTCATCTACAATGGACTTACCTTTGAACTTGGATAGTTGTTGGGTGGTGGGACTGAAAGCAGGCACAACAGCAGCTATGTCACAAACTAATTTAGCCCCATTATCAAGAATTATATGCTAATTATATACAATAAGATCAAGGCCCAAAGATTCTATGATAACATTTGAGGTCCAGATAGCATGATCAACACTGGCCTTTATCATTGACCTCTCCCCCTTTATGAATTCTTCACATACAACTTTGCCCAGGGAGGAGGTCTTGTGAGCCAAATGATTGACACCTGTAGTGACAATATTTTTCATTTACAACATGTGATCATCTAACAATTGGGTGCATGCATCCATTCTTCTCTCTAGAATAAACTTGTTGGTTTCCATGATGCCCTTTTGTACTTCATGCACCATCTTCATGTTCTCAGTAGTGATGCATTGATTCTCAATGATGTCATTTTGCTTTTGTTCAATACCAACAAGTTTTTTCTTTTGTATATGTAACTACTGGAGCTGCCCTATTGAAAAATACCACAACGTTGTCCTTCAGCAAATTTACATCAAATCTTATGGATTTGATCTCAGTAAACAAATCTTATTTCAGTTCCTTTATAGAATCATCCACATAATGCTCTATTTGCCTCCTCTAGTCCTCTAACAGTCCTTTTAATTAAGTTAGAAAGAAGGAGGACATCTCCATAGATTGTTAAGTGGACCCTGGAAGATTAACATCTTTAACATCCTTGCTTATATCTTCTATTAATTATGAATCAACAACCTCATACTCAGGAGTGAGCAATAATACCAACAACATGCTCATCATCATCTGATAACTCAATCACATTATCAACATCTTGAGTAGGGAGCTCAAGATGAGTCTCCTTCTCAACCTCATCAAGCTCCATATAAACTTGAAGTACATTAACATCTATCCCTGAAACTTTTTCTTGGACTTGCTCCCCCTGAGAGTTAGAGGGTATCTGATCAATCTTTTCTTGAAGATTGACCAGAAAATTGTCAATCTTATCTTGTAGACCAGCAAGCGATTGTTCTTGCTCCACCTCAGTAGGAGCATCTAAGCTCTGGGTCTCCTCCTCAATATCCACACAAATCTTATCCACAACAGCAGCAACTAATTCCTCAGTAGGTTCCACTAAGGTGTCTTCTATTTTAGATACACTGCTTGGTAGGGTTATTGCATCAGGCTTAGAGGACATTGAGACCTATGCACTTACATCCTTTCTTACTTCTTTAGAGGATTCTGATAATTAAGGATCATGAGGTTCTTCATCTCTACTATCTAAAGAGCTGTTGTTGGAGCTCTCTTCAGTGATGGTAATAACTTTCTTCTTCTATTTATTGTCTGTAGGCTGTGGGTGAGGTACCAAGACCATATCCCACCTCTCAAACATTCTTATGTCCACCTTCCTCATGTGATGGATCTTAGCTCCTAGCCTCAGATTAAGCATTCTTGGAGCATAATTCAACAAAAACAAAAAAAAGTAATCTACCATGATTGGGTTCTAGAATACATTCTACAATCCTCTCAAAAAGTATCTTCCCCCAATCAGTCTTCTTTGTCAGAATCACTCTTATCATTAGTTCAAACATTTTCCTTGAAATCTTATCATATGACCCAGTCTACAGATCAATGCCTTGCCAATCACATCTGCTATGAACTTGCCTTTCAGGTTCATTTCTTTCCTCATGATGGATCCTATGGTGTGCTTAGAAAAGCCGCACCATTTGAGAGCTGTCTTGACATACTCAATAAATAGCTCATCTTCCTCATCAGATGGACAAAACTTGGTCAGTTTCAGAGCCTTACCTAACTTCCTTGAAGTAATCTTGATCTTGTTTCAACTTATTGAGGTTTTAATCTTGCTGAAAGATAAATCTACTTTGGCATTGGAGAAGAGCTCCAACACCTCTCTTTTCCAGATGGAGCATAGTTTTGATAGAACAAACTCCAGGTCATCGATATTTAGAAAATGAATGACTAGTATGAATGACTAGTTATACTTCCTCAGTTGCATCTTTGAATCTATTTCTCACAAGTTCAGAACCTTTGAACAAGAAATCAACACCTTTTTGGGGCCATTGAATCAGAGAGTCGCTGGAGAGACTACAAATTTGGGTCAAGAATACGAGGGCAAGAACACATAAAGTCACAAAAGGCTAAGGAATTATGTGCATTATCCTAGACACACATTTCTTTTTATAGTTACCCTTGTTCGATAATGTGGAAAGGCGCGTACCTGTCATGATTTACACAAGAAGATGAACGACTATGATTAGTCCCTTAAATTTGCTGTATTTTGTCCCGTCAGATTGTATGCATTGAGTGAACTCGACGCACTCATCGCTCTCAATACTAGGAGTTAACTCAATGCACTTGACACTTGGAGTTAACTCAGCGCTCTTAATGCTTGATTAGTTCTTTTTATTCCTTATTTACCTACAAAAGGTAACCTCCAAATGCACACATACATGTAATAGAAATGTATTACCATACTAGTGATACTCTAAGTTCAACATACGTAATTTAAATTTGAAGGTGTTGAACTTGGCTTCATCAAGAGGCTTAGTAAAGATGTTAGCCGCTTGTTTGTCTGTGGGGACAAACTCAAGGTTGATATCTTCATTCTCAACATGTTCTCTAATTAAATGATACCTAATTTCAATATGATTGGTCCTGCTATGTGAAACAGGATTCTTAGCTATTGAAATTGCACTAGATGAATCACAGAACATAAGGGTTTTACTTAGTTATGGATTGTAATATTGGAGTTGATGTTGAATCTATAGTAGCTGTGCACAACAACTTCCAGCTGAGATGTACTCTGATTATGTTGTTGAGATGTCTACACTGGTCTGCTTTTTGCTGATCCAAGACACTAGCCTTCTTCCTAAAAACTGACAGGAGCCTAATGTGCTTTTCCTGTCTTCTTTACAACCTACAAAATATGCATCTGAATACCTTATTAGTTTAAAATCATTATTCCTAGGGTACCATAGACAAAAATCATGTGTGCCCTTGAGATATCTCAGAATTCTTTTGGCAGTAGAATAATGAGACTCTTTAGGACAGGCCTAGTACCTAGAACAAGCACATGTAGCATACATAAGGTCTGACCTACTAGCAGTTAGGTAGAGGAGTGAGCAAATTATGCCTCTATACAAGGTTTCATCAATAGGTTTTCTGACTCATCCCTGTCTAATGTCACATTTGACCCCATAGGATTTTTCATTATGGAGGTACTCTCCATTCCAAATTTTTAATCAACTCCCTAGTGAACTTAGACTGAGAGATGGATAGACCATCCTCTGTCTGTCTTACTTGGAGGCCCAAGAAGTACTTGAGTTCACCCATACTGCTCATTTTAAACTATTTAACTTGGAGGCCCAAGAAGTACTTTAGTTCATCCATACTGCTCATTTTAAAAAGTCCTTGCATAATTTTCGCAAACTTCTTGTAGATTCAATCATCAGTAGAGCCAAAAATTATGTCATCTTTATAAATTTTGACTAGGATTATCTTAACCTTGACTTTCCTTAGGAATAATGTCTTGTCTATCTCCTTCTTGAGAATTTGTTCTCATTGAGAAAGCTAGACAGAGTTTCATACCATGCCCTAGGGGCCTATTTCAATCCATACAAAACTTTTCTTAACTGTAATACATAATCAGGAAAGTTAGGATTGACAAAACTTGAGGGTTGCTCAACATAGACCTCCTCTTTCAGGTCACCATTTAGGAAAGTTGATTTAATATCCATTTGGTTGATCTTAAATCCCTTGTATGCAGCATATGCAAAGAATAATCTTATAGCCTCTAGTCTAGCAACTGGTGCAAATGTTTGATCAAAATCAACACCTTCCTCTTGTTTGCATCCTTTGGCAACCAATCTAGCTTTATTTTTTATGATAACACCATTTTCATCAAGCTGTTTCTATAAATCCATTTAGTTCCAATGATATTATGTCCATGAGGTATGGGAACCAGCTTCCTGACATTGCATCTCTTGAACTAGTTCAGTTCTTCTTGCATAGCCACAATAAAAATGAGTCTATACTAGCATCTTCAAACTTCTTTGGTTCAACTTGAGACAAAAAGCTTGAGTACATTGCAATGTTGAGGCTTCTGCTCCTTATTGTAACACCCGGCCTTGTATCCCCAATAATTAAGTTTCTGGGAAGATCTCATAGGTGTCTGACTGTAGCTGGCATCCTTTCTTCAGCATCTTGAACCCCAACTTCATGGGCCTGAAGAATATCAACCATTTCTAATCCACCTAGACCTTCTTCTAGAATGAACACACCCTCATCCTCTTCTTATTCAACAGGAGGTGTGATATTGATGCTCAGCTTGTCCATCCTCAAATATGGACCTATCATTCTAGAGGAGCTTGGCAGCTCACTGTGAATCATAGATGTCTCATCAAATACTACATTAACAAACTCTTCCATAACTTGATTTTTCAAGTTGTAGACCCTATAGGCTTTGCTGTGGTTACTATACTCGACAAAAATTCCCTCATAGGATTTTGCAACAAACTTTGTCAAGTAGGACTTCCCATTATTTAGCACAAAGCACTTGCTTCCAAAGATTATGAATAGGCAAAATTTTGTTTTCTGTCTTTCATAATCTCATAGGGGGTCTTCTTGTGGTACTTGTTGATAATGGACCTATTTAGGGCATGACAAGTAGTGTTCACTGCCTCAGACTAGAAATATTAAAGGAGAGAAGTGTCACTAAGCAAAGTCCTCCCAGCCTCTATAAGAGTCTTATTTTTCCTCTCAATAATCCCATTTTGCTGGGGTGTTCTTGGAGAAGAAAAATCTTGAAAAATACCTTGCTCTTTGCAGAACTCTATCATTCTTTCAGATTGAAACTCTGTTCCCTGGTCACTTCTTATTTTGACCACAGTATATGCCTTTTCATTCAAAATTTATTTGACAAATATCACAAAACTATCAAGGGTTTCAGTCTTTTTCATAAGAAAGAATACCCATGCAAATTTGGAAAAGTCATCAACTATCACAAGAGTATAGACTTTTCTACCTAGACTATGAACTAGCATATGACCAAATAAGTCCACATACAGAAGGTATAGACATCTCTTAGAATCCTTGGGCCCAATGCTCTTAAAGGAGGCCTTTGTCTATTTGCCCTTTTAATATGTAGAGCAAATGCCCTCTTTGGTGCATTTTAGATTAGGTCCATTTTGACCAGCTCATCACTGAAGATCTTGTTGATAGCCTTATAATTTAAGTGAGCAAGCCTCTTGTGTCATTGCATACAATAAGAGTCTTTCTCATTTGCAACAAGGCATACTGGAGAGTCTGAATCTATATATCGAAAATTTAAACAATAAATATTTTCACTCCTAGTGCCTGTCAGAATGACCTCTTAGTCATTTGACGTTTTGATCAGGCGCTTATCCTTGTGGAATACAATAACATAGCCAATATCACAGAGTTAGCTTATGTTGATCAGATTGTGTTGCAATCCTTCCACATAAGCCACTTTTGCAATGAAGGTTATGTCATCGGTAATCATACCATAGATTTTGGTAACTCCTCTATCTGAACTACCAAAAATGTATTTGGGTCCATTCCTCACTGGAGTGTAGTTCTTAAAATGGCTCCTTGTTCCAATCATGTGTTTGTAACATCCACTTTCCAAGTACCATATTATCATTTGATGGATACTCTGACTACCTTGAAATCACAGATTTAGTTTACCTTAGGAACCCAAAAGGGTTTGGGTCCTTGGTTCTTGTTAGCATAAAACTGAACACTTTTTCCTACAGCAGCCTTGATAGGAAGTCTTGACTATGCACTTGGCACACTTGGGTTGTGCCAAAAGTCTATGACAAAGTATCCCACCTTGCCATGACATCAAAACTCATTAATATTATATCTCCTCTTATGAATAGCCATAAATGTGTGTTAACCATCAGCCTTTTTCTGTTCAGAAGGGAGTGTAGCAGCCCTCTTCTTATTTCTTTAAGAAAGAATTTGGTCGAAAATTAGTCTGCTAGTAGGTACACTTAGTTTATTCTAATTGACAACAACAAATGTCTTCTTTCCAGCAAGAATCTTCCACTGCCTTACCATTGAGAGTGCGTGCTGGAGCACCAAACACAAATGGTCTATGATGAACCATTTGAATTTCTTTATGGGGAGCCTTCAGTGCACTCAACCCCATGCCCATTCTTCTTTCATTGTACAGTACACTTGTACTATTACAAGAAGAGCTTCCATTCTTCTAGTGACCATACCTATTAGAAGGGAGAATAACCTTCTAAAAGGTGGTCTGAGGCACAATTAGAGCTTTGCCTTTTACTTTGGAATGGGATGTTCTAGTATTTCACTTGAATCCCAATTCCCTCTTGTTAATTTTAGAGGTGAAATAGTCAATCAGTGGCAGCACTGTATTGGGCTTGGAAAACTCAACTACCAGCATCTTCTCTTTGAGGAGCTTCTCTTCAAGATCCCTAATGATCTTGCTCTTTTGGATTATGGTGTTGATCTAGGTAATGGTCATAGGCCTCAGCTGACTAATTTCTCTGCTCATATGAGCTATCAGTGAGGCTGACTCAGATTGCACATATTTATTCTACTATAGAGAGGCAATCTCTTCAGCTTGCCTTTTGACAAGCTTTTTACTCTTCTTTATAAATTTTAGGAGAGCACCATATTTGTCAATCAATTGATCGACATCCTCATCAGATTCCGATCCATCATCCCCGCTGGATGAAGTAGATTCCTCAAAGTCTGAGCCATTCTCATAAATTGAAGGAGAGATGGGAAGAGAGAGTACCTCATTAGGATTAGAATTATCCCGATTATCTTCACTTAATTCCATGAGGCTGAACTCTTCATCATCTTCAAAGTCATTGTCAACAGAGGAAAGTGGTGTCCTTATGTCGTTTATGGCAACCGGAAGATCAAGCTCCTCTTCAATAGAAATAAGACCAATATAGGCCTCTTCTTCTTCTAATTCTAAAGACTCAGAATCACCGTCTGACAAGAAATGACTTCTTATTGGCCAAGAAGCCCTTGTTAACCTTCTTTTCCTTATGATGCTTTTTGTCATCATACCTCTTGTTCTCCTTCCTCTCGACTGGACAGTTAGCAATGACATGTCCAGACCTATTGCAACAATAACAAACCACATTAGTCTTAATGTGTTTGTTCTATTTAGTATCATACATTTCCCCAGAGGGGTCTTTTTTAGATTTCTCCAGGTTGGCATATGACTTTCTGGAGATAGAGGTAGAAGAGCCCTTGTTCTTCCACTGCCTACTCATGTTTAGCATCTTCTTGAACTATTTAGAGAACAAGGTAAGTTCACCATCTGACAGCTCATTTCCTGAAATGCTGGGATTTGAGCTCTCTAACTCAGTAGTCCTTCTTAGTGGAGAAAGAGTCTTCTCCCTGCAACTCCTTATGGCCTCAGCTTTAAAGGCCATAGTCTTCTCTCTATTGAGGGACCTGGAAACATCCTCTTCAGCTCTTCTAGAGTTTATCAAAACTCATGCTACAACAAATTCCCAAATAGATTTTGAGGCAGTGTATTGACCAAGTTGCCAACTTCCCTGATGGCACAAATCTTGATATCTGATTTTTTGTTGAGAGATCTCAAGAACTTGTCATTCAGCTCATAGTTGGTGAACTGTTTGCCATAAGTGATCCGACTGTTCACAATCTTAAAGAACTTCTCATAGCACTCAACTATAGAATCCTTCTTACTTTTCTTAAAAGCCTTATACTGCTGGTTAAGGAAATATTTTCTGGTATCCCTCACTTTCTCTATCCCTTCCATATAGACAATCATTTGAACCTCACACCTCCTTGATAGTTCTATAATGGATCAAATTTGGGAATGTAGAGTCATCTATAACACTCACAATAATATTCTGGGCCCTCTTGTCCATGGTGGCCAGAATCACTTCATCCTTAGTCATCTCTATATATTTCTTGGTAGTCTGAATGTTGGCATCTATAACAGAGACCTTCATGGGAATGAAAGGTCCCTCTTGAACTATAATGTATATCCTAGGGTCTAAGGCTTTCATAAATAGGCTCACCCTTTCCTTTCAGATCCTAAAGTTATCCTTCCTACAAATAGGAAGTTTCATAGAACCCAACTCCTTGGGGTTCTCACCTGATGCTATGATGATATGCTTCTGCTACCCTTGGAGATCTTGTTCAGACTATTAAACCCTTTTTGAACAATCTTGCTCTGATATCACTTGAAAGCCTTTTCTAAGGGTAGCTAAATACCCAGAGAGGGGGGTGAATAGGTTTTCTTTAAATCTTTTAATCTTTTTAGCTTGATCTTTGTTTGTTTTTAAGTTAGTAGTTAGATTTCAAGATCACAAAACAACACACAAGATTTATAGTGGTTTCCCTATCTAGGGTATATCCACTTTCCCCCTTCACCTATCTAATAGAGTGTTATATTTGGCTAACTCCTCCTTTATACTTGGCTCCTTGAGCTTACACCTTAGTTTCCTCAAGATATTACAACTCAAAGTTCAATAACTCCTGCAACTCAGACTACTTCCAGTCCTACCTTAGATACTAACTCCAGTCTCCTACCTCAAGCACAACAGCCCTACAACTCAGAGTTAAGATACTCCTACAACTCAGAGATTCACTTAATCTCCTATCTCAGATCTTAACTAAGATCCTATCTCAGATCCACTCCAGGACCCTACCTCAGAGTTCAACAACTCCTACCTTAGGCTCCTTTATAGTCCTATAACTCAGCCTTTATAAATCAGGCTTACAACTCAGATCTCATAGAGATCCTACAAGTTTGAGTAAAATTTTGATGCAAATGACTCTAGAGAAAAATCTCCGAGTCTTCTCCCTAGACTGTGTAGAAAAAAGTCCTTCTTCACATCAACAACAATGTATATCTTCAGTGTTGTATCAGCTTGTGCTGTGAAAATCTTCTGTAGAGCTCTGCTCCTTCTTTAATCCTGGGAAAATTTGAGTTCTATGTAGCAGGCTTAAAGAAGAACAAAAAAAATGTCTTGAGCTCTGCTAGCTAACTTTTGCAATAAAAATCAGGATTTTAAGAGATAACAAAATTTCTTATAAAGATTGACTTTTCTCTGCTTTTATATGACGACCATGACAACCGTTTTATACCTCTTTTAGAATGTGATATGGGCATCTTTAACTGTTGCTTTGTCCACGATAACTCTGTCGAAGAAGTACAACATTCTTTGTCTTTTGGTGCTCTATCTGCTTTAATTTGAATTTAAGAATGACGTTAGCAAATTTGACATTCTCCCTGTGGACTTAGAAAAAAATCTTCCCAACAAATGGTACAAGCGTTGAGTGTAGTTGTGTCACTCAATGAGTTAACTGTAAACAGTTAAGTTCATAAGCGTTGAGCAGTTCACTCGACGCATTTACCCTTAGCTGAATTTTGCCTTACTGAAGAGGCGTTGAGTGAATGGTGATCACTCAATGCTTTTGACTTCAACTCCTATTCATAAGCAGACGTTGAGTGATCTGCCATCATGTTGGGAATATTTCCCTTCAATATTCCTTGAATTTGAAGATGCATCACCTATAATGCTAAGTACATATTGTATTTGATAAGCCTTTTTCTTTCATATCATTACACAGTTAAGTTATTCTAAAACATGGTCAGAACATATCTGGATATTGCTGTTATGTCTCAACAGTTTAAGGGACAATCCACTGAGAAGGAAGTCTGGTCTCAGCGGAACCACTGAGACACAACTAATTTGCCACTGAGATAGATGCCAGTCTCAACTCCGCTGAGCAGGCAGTCAGGACACAACGGAACCGCTGAGAAGACAGACTGGTCTCAGTGGAACAACTGAGAAGCAGCTGATTTGCCACTGAGATAGGTGCCAGTCTCAGCTCCGCTAAGATGGCAGTCTAGTCTTAGTGGAACCGCTGAGACAGAAATAAGTCTCAATTAAACCGTTGAGATGGTTTCAAATAGAGCCGTTAAGAAGGTGCGACCAAGTTTTGGCGGAAAGGAGAAAAAGTAAGAAAACATTATCTATTCTTGGCCATGCTATGTCAGTACAATTCAAAGAGCCATTTCTTAGTTAAAGATTATAAAAGCAATATTTAGGTCAATGAAAAAGGAGCTAGAAATTCTAAGTTTTGAGAACTGAAATCTGACTTAGCAGAAAGTTCTTCCAGGTCGTAAACTGTGAAAAGTCAATCTTTCTGATAGTTGTGCACTTCAATTTTAAGAAGGTAGTTTGATATTTATGAACAGGTTTAGGAGAACAAATTGAGTCACTCTAGACTCAGGGGGTTGATCTTCTTCCTTCTACTGAAGACAAGAGATCAAGGTGGAGCAAGGGCTTAAGCTGCAAAACCATTTTCCAGTCCTGGTCCAAGACAGCTAATTGTTGTACAAGTTCAATAGAAGATAAATGTTTATTATTTAAGGTCTTTTGTTGTAATCATTTACATATATTCTCTGTAAGAACATTATTATTCTGAGTGTAAGATCTTGGACCTGAGTGTAGGGATGTTGAGCCTGAGTTTAGGGCCTGTGTGCCTGAATGTAGGGTTGTCCTCTTAGCATGAGTGGTAGGGCTTATTGATAAGCCTGAGGTAAGTAACCATGAGGTTCACTGAGCTGTAGGAGTAGATTATACTCTGAAGTTATAGGGTTATGGCCCGAGGTAGGGTCTTGGAAGAGACCTTAGAAGATCCTGAGGACTCTGTGTTGTAAGCACTTTGAGCTTAGTTTTGGAGGAGGTTGCCTTATCTAACACACTAATAGAAAGGTGGAGATAGAGAGTTAATATACCCATAACTTGGAGAACCACTATAAACCATAGTGTGCTTTTTGTGTGTGTTTTTATTGAGAAAGAAAATCAAAATAGCTAAGTATAGAAAGAATAAATCAAACAACCTATTCACCCCCTAGGTGATTTAGACTAGTACAAAGTTAACTAGTAAGTGATATCAGAGCGAGGTTGGTCAAAAAGGACTTAATAGTCTGACCAGATCCTATAAGATGTAGTTTACTATTCCAAATATGTCTACCGTAGACGCTCATAAGGAGATGAGCTCTATGAAGTTGCCTATATGCAGAAAAGAGTCCTTTGACATATGGAAGAAAAGGGTGAGGCTATTCATGGAAGCCTCAGACCATAAGGTCTATATCACTGTTAAGGAGGGAGCTTTTATCCCCTAAAAGGCCTCCACTATTGATCCTCCTGTGAGAGTGCCCAATTCATATGCTGAGATGACTAGGGATGAAGTTGCACTTACTACTATGGATAAGAGAGCTAAAAATATCATAGTAAGTGCAATTGATGACTCCATCTTTCAAAACTTGATGCACTGTGAAACTGCTAAATAAATGTGGGATACACTAATTGTGTATATGAAAGGCACTGAAGAAGTAAGAGATGATAGGAAATCTCTTCTAAATCATGAATATGAATCCTTTAAGCAGAATAGCAAGGATAGTATAGTTGAATGCTATGAAAGGTTCTTTAGGGTGGTCAATGAGCCGAGGACCTATGGAAGGGTCTTCAATAACTATAAGTTTAATGATTAGTTTTTGAGGTCTCTAACTAGAGACTGGGGCACAAAAATTTGTGCCATTAGGGAGGTGGCCAAGCTAGCTGATACTCCTCCACATACTCTATTTGGAAAGTTGATCTCTTATGAGATGCATCTATCTACAAGAAAGGAGGAGAACTCCATTAGGTCCCATGCCAATGAGAGGTATGTGGCTCTTAAATATTAGAGCTCTAAGACGAGCAAGGAGAGAATTCTCTCTCCTCTAAGAAGGATAGCTGACTCAGAGGGTTCTGAGTCCAATACATATGATAACAACATGTATGATGGGCATTTTGCTGCCTTCTTAAGGTAATTCAAAATGATGATAGGGAGGAAGCAATGGAAGAACAAACCTTCCTTCTCTTCAAACTACAAGAAGGACAATAACAGACCTAATGGTGGTCTCCTCCTTCCTCAAATATTATATGTTATTGCTGCAATAAGCCTGGGCATGTCATTACTGACTGTCCAGTCAAAAGGAAAGAAACAGGTGAGATGAAGCACCATCACTATAAGGGAAAGAAAGCTGAAAAGACTTTTCTTGCCAAGAAGGAGAAGAGCTGGAGTCAATTTGACTTATCATCTTCAGATTTTGAAGAAGAAGATGACGCTTATATTGGGCTGTTTGCTACTGTTGAAGAAGATGATCACTCTCCAGCTATAAGGATAGGAATCAGTGCTCCTCTATCACATTAAGACTGTGACAATGAGGATGATGAACAATTCAATGACTGTTATGGACAGATGGCCATGAATGAAGGAGAAAATAGCCAAGACAATTCTGATCTTGATGAGGTATTAATACACTCTATCTCCTCCTCTGAATCTAAATCTGAATATGAAACTAGTCTAGATTCTGAAGCACCTTCATCTTGTGGTAAAGGTTACTCAGAATCTGAGAGAGATGTCAATCAACTGATTGACAATTATTGTTTGATCTTGGAATCTCTAAAGAAGAGCAAGTGGCTTGTCAAAAGAGATTCCAAGGATATTGATTCTCTAAGAAAAGATATTTCTTTGCATACTGAGTCTACTTCACAGCTAAATAAACTAAGCAAGGAAATATCCAAACCTAAAGCAATCACATCGATCCAAATCACAACCATAAGTAATAAAAATATATTAATTAAAGATCTAGAAGAAAAGCTCCTCAAAGAGAAGAAGTTAGTGGCCGAATACTCTAAACCAAAATCTGTATTACCACTCATTGACACCTTTATCTCGTAAACTAGTAAGAAGGGGTTGGGGTTCAATGGGAGGAATGCCAGAAGAAGGAATAAGAGTAAGATCAAGGCTCCAATGAAGCCTATGATTTCTTTTAAGAATGTATTGTTGCCATCCAATAAGTAATACCAAGAGAGCATGTATGGTCACTTGTTTAATAATAGATCCAATAACATGATAAAAAATGCCCACAGCTATAGTGGAAGAAAGGGAATGAACTTGAGTGCCTTAAAGGCCCCTTATGAGGAAATACAGATGGCTCATCGTGGACCATTTGTGCTTGGTGCCTTAGCCCCCTCACTCAGGGAGAAGGAAGCTACCTCTTCCAAGTTCCTTCCAGCAAAACAGATGACTATTGTCAAGACTATAGTTTACTCTCACAGATCAATATCTGATGTTATCAACTCATGCTCATCCTCCAAACTGAGACCTGTAGATATCAATTAAATAATGTCTCCTAATACAAGCTATACTCAGGCAAAATGCCAAGGAATTATTGCAGGAACTTGAAGAACATTGTTGTCTTCTTTAATGAACAAAAAGATAAAGCTTCCACTTCTAAATCTGTTCAAAAAAAGATACAATATTCATGAGTGTTGGTGTTGTGGCAAAGTGGGACACTTTGTCATAGACTGTTGGCACAACCCCAATGTGCCAAATGCAAAGAGAGGCATTCCTTCCATGCAAAATACTAAAAGAACTTCATCTTATGCTTCTAACATGTACCTAGGACCCAAGATAAATTTAGTACCTAAGGATAAGTGAATTATATTTTGCCAGTAATTAGTTCAAGTACCCTCCTAAATCAGATATAGTACTTGGACAGTGGTTGTTCTAGATACATAACTGGAATACGGTGCTTATTAAAAGACTATTCTTCGATAATGAATGAACCAAATGTCATCTTTGGTGGCTCAGATAGGGGTATCACTAGAGGCTATTGTATGATTACCAATAACATTGTTTCAATAACAAGGGTAGCTTATGTGGAAGGATTGCAACACAACCTTGTAAACATAAGTCAACTATGTGACTTCGGCTATATTATTGAATTCCATAATGACAAGTGCTTGATCAAAAAGTCAGTTGACTTAGAGGCCATCCTCTCAGGCATTAGGAGTGGGAATGTATTTTGCTTAGATTTTATTTTCAATAGTTTTTTAACTCCAGTTTGTCTTGTAGCTAATGAGAAAAAGTCTTTTTGTGTTCAATGGCACAAGAGACTTGCCCACATTAATTATAAGACAATGAACAAACTATTTTCTAAAAATATAATTAGAAATAGTACAAATATAAAATATGTTAAAAGTGGTCCCTATCATGCATGCCAAATGGGAAAGCAAATTAGGGACACATTTAAAAGTATTTTATCCAAAGATACTAAAAGATGTCTTTTTCTATTGCATATCGACTTATTTGGTCCTTTGCCCATTTAGAGCCTAGGTGGAAAGTTGTATACCCCAGTTATTGTTGATGATCACTCAAGGTATACATGGGTATTCTTCCTTAAGAAGAAGTCTGATACCCTAGATATCTTATGAACTACGTCGAGGCAATTCAGAATGAGCTGTAATGTAATGTGGTCAAAACAAGAACTGACAATGGTACAGAGTTTCAATATAGGGCCATGACAAAGTTTTGTAAAGAATTTGGTATCATCCAAGAGTTTTCCTCTCCAAGAACTCCCCAACAAAATGGAGTGGCTGAAAGAAGAAATAGGATCTTGATAGAGGCTGGTAGAACACTGCTTAGTGATTCCTCACTCCTAGAATATTTATGGGCTGAGGAAGTCAATACTACATGTTATGTTTTGAATAGAGCCTCCATTAATGAGGCCCAAGGGAAAACCCCCTATGAAATTCTAAAGGGCAAACAACTAATAATTTCATATTTTAGAATCTTTAGTTGCAAATGTTATATTTTAAATAATAGAAAAGCTCAGCTTACTAAGTTTGCTGAAAAATGCAATGTATGTGTTCTTATTGGGTATATCTCACATAGTACATCCTATATCCTAATCAATAAGAAGACCCATGTAGTTGAAAAATCTATTTATGTTGTCTTTGATGAGACTAGCTTGCTTTATAAGGGCTGGTCCAGCACTCCTATCCTTGCAGGTAATGATCCGAAAATGCAAGAGTTGTCTATTCAAGACAAACCTAGCTTAAGCAGGGTTACTTCAGAAATTGAAGCACTCAATGAGGAAGCAAATCAAGCTGAAGGTGATCAGATTACTGAAGAAGAAGATATTATAGAAGAAATCCAGCAAGGAGCTGACAGATTGCCTGCTACAACCAGGCTTTTGAGAGATCACCCAAGGAATCTTATTATTGGGAATAAAAATAAAGGTGTGACCACAAGAAGCAGGGTTCACAATAAGGCCTTATTCATGAGCTTACTATATTAGGTTGAGCCCAAGAGGTTCGAAGAAACAAACAAAGACACCTTATGGATTAGTGCCATGCAAGAGGAATAACAACAATTCAAGAGATGCATGGTATGGAAGTTGGTGCCAAAACCACATGGATACAAAATCATTGACACCAAGTGGATTTACAGGAACAAGCTAGATAAGAATGGTGTATTCATCGAAAACAAGGCAAGGTTGGTAGCCAAAGGTTATATGCAAGAAGAAAGAATAGACTTTGACCAAACCTTTGCCCCAATTATAAGGTTAGAGGTCATCAGTATGTTCCTTGCTTATGCTTCCATAAGTGATTCAAAGTATACCAGATGGATGTCAAGTCAGCATTCTTAAATGGTAACCACAAGGAAGAGGTATATGTAGAACAGCTCTCAGGTTTTGTACATCCAACCCTCATTAATCATGTTTATAAACTAAAGAAGGCTTTATATGGTTTAAAGCTAGACCCAAGGGCTTGGTATGATACCTTATCTACATTTCTCATTAAGAACAAGTTCTTGAGAGGAAAGATAGATAGTACTTTTTTTCTCAGGGTAACAAAGGGCAAATGTCTCCTTGTCCAAATTTATGTGGATGACATAATATTTTAGTCTACTGATGATAATCTTTGCAAAAGGTTTGCTAACCTTATGTAGGGGGTTTGAGATTAGAAGTATAAGAGAGCTCAAGTAATTTTTTGGCCTTCAAGTGAAACAGTCTGATGAAGGGATTTTTTTATCTCTTAGACTAAGTACACTAAGGAGCTTATTATAGAGTTTGGGATGGAATCAGCTTCCACCATGAAAACTCCCATGGGGACCAACACTTTCCTGGACAAGGATGATATGGGAAACCCTTTAATGAATCCATATATAGATGCATCATTGGATCCTTATTATATTTGACTATTAGTAGACCCGATATCATATATGCTACATGTGTTTGTGCTAGGTATCAAGCATGCTCTAAGAGATCTCACTACTTAGCTGCAAAGAGGATTTTGAGATATCTTAAGGGCAGCCAACATCTTGGCCTTTGATGTCATATAAATAATGATTCTGATATAATTGACTACTTAGATATAGATTTTGCAGGTTACAAGGAAGATAGGAAGAGTACAAGTGGTACTTGTTAATTCCTAGGAAGGAGACTGATCTCATGGCGCAGTAAGAAGCAGACTAGTGTGGCAATATCCATTGCTGAGTCTAAATACATCTCTGTGGGGGGAGTTGGTGTCCACAACTCTTATGAATACAACATCAATCAGAGTATTACAACCTCAAGGTAAGTCATTTTCCTTTATAATGTGACTCATCCAGTGCAATTTCTATTGCTAATAATCATGTCTCTCATAGCAGGACCAATCATACAAAAATTAGATATCATTTTATTAGAGAACATGTAGAGAGTGAAGATATTTGTCTTGAATTTGTCTCCACTGACAATAAAATTACTGATATCTTTACTAAGCCATTGGACGAGGCTAAGTTCAATCACTTTAAAATTGAGTTAGGAATGCTTAATATAGAATAATTCATTTATATTCTAATTTATATTTCATCATATGCTATTCCAAATGTAGAATAATTTTCTCTACATTTCAGATATCATCTCATTATAATTGAATTCATGTTAAAAATTAGTTATGATGTTAGAATAACATTAATTAATCATCTTAACTAGCTAAAAATATGCAGTAATATTGTTAGGATTTGATGGTTTCTAGAAAATACTTAAGTGGCATGTTAGGTGAACAACCTTAATTAAAAATTCATGAGTCAAAATGACCCCTTTTAATTATAGTTATTTATCAATTTGGGTTGTCATCAGTGCACTATTAGATAGTGAGGTCAGCTGAATCAGCTGATAAGGTTTCAGCTGAACCGTTGGAACTGCTGAGATAGTCTCAATAGCATATACATATATGTATATATATTACCTTGTCCTAGTGAATTATCAATCTGTCTCAGTGCAATCGCTGAGATGGGCTATTTAATTGAAGTCAATTAATTTTAGTTATCAAAATCAGTCAAAATAATCATCTAGGCTGACCCCTCATTTCCAAAACCCTCCATATAAATAAATCTAAAGTCATTTGAAAGTCATTAAACCCAATCCCTTACAGCTGCCGGGACTGACACTTTCTTTCCACCATATCAGCGTCAAGTATTTAATAAGGAATGGGGCCAAAATTTACCAAAAATCTACTGGAAGGATATGAGATTGTTAGGAATGGCTTCCTTCATGCTTCAGAGGAGATTAAATAAGTTATTAGAATGCTTGATGACCCAGGGTTAGAATATCTTCTCCCTGAACCATCTCCTATTCTTAAGGCAGAAGTCCTGGAGTTTTATACCAATGTAAAGCTCTCTCCCTCCAAAACTTCACTAAAATCCAAAGTGGAAAGTTCAAGGATTAAGATTACTCCAAAGAGGTTTGCCAAATCCTATCAGTTGTCGTCATCTGACATTGATGAAGAGGATGAGATTTATATCAAGGACAAAGACCATGCCCTGGAATGGTGTGAGTATAGTGATGCAAAGACAGGACCACTATGGAGAAAGAACTTTGACCAAAGAGGGAAGCTGCTGGCTGATATTGCAGGAAAAGCAATATTATGCAAGCCCGAATCTCATGACATAATCTCCAAGTCAATGTTTGAGTTAATCACAAGGATTATTCTGCAAAAGAAAACTTACTGGGCAAATGTCATATTTGAGAGAATTATTGACTGTCCGTAGGCTCCCAACTTGGGAAGAATATTATCTCTCTATCTCATCAATGTCTATCCAAACAAATTTAATAAGAGGCAAGGTGCTAGGATTCACTACCTGAAGAGGATGGGTATACAAACCTTGGAAAGGTTTACTAAGATTCTTCAAATGAGTTAATCTACTGAGATGAAAGAGAAGTCCAAGGACAAAAAAATATATTGGGACTATTAGTTCTGATTCTGATTGTGAGTCTGTAACCCCAGTAGATGTTGGTATTTAGGTTAGTGTAGAATAAAGTCTATCCGCTGACATGTTCAAGTCAATATTGAATCAAACAGAAGTAAAGTTGGAGGAGAGCATATTGAAGAAGTCCATGCTGCTCTTAATTTTAAAGATATATAAGCAGATAATGATGCATTGGATGTGTCTGGAGCATTAGGCGTATCTATTGAGTAGGAGCAAATGGAACCAACTGATGACCTTTAAGAGTCATCTATTCCAGAATAGGTAAATGCACCTTCTGAGGGGGAGTTTGTGCAGATAGAATAACATTCTTCTGATAATGCTGCTTCAGATGATGATGATGATGTTGAGGGAGAGCCTCCAAAGGTCCCTGCTCAGGATTAGGTAATTCCATCCTCCAAAGTGGCTGATAAATCCACTCAAAGCCTACATGGGTTTGGCATTCAAGAGGACCAGGGGAGATGTTCATCAGTTGTGCACCACCATTCTCCACCCACGACATCAACAGACAACTTCATTCTCACCTTAATAAAGTCTCTACTGGATGAGCAAACCTCTTCACTCAAAGCCTATATGGATCAATCTACCTCAGGAGTGAAAGCTAAATTGTTATTTGAAATAAAACTATTGAAAGGTGAGATTGATCACCTAAACAATCAGATGACAAAATGGTTTGATCACGTAGCAAGTACAGTCAAGGCTCAATATACTATCCTCAGAATAATGGATAAAAGTCTTAAATTATTGGCTACAGATATTAGATATGACAAGAATTTTTTGAGTCAAATTGATAAGGTCATATCACAAGCTACTAATCACATAAACAATCATATTACCTCTACAACCTTTAGTTCCATGGAAGAAGCTTATCTGCTTTAAGAGGAGCTTAAAGTAGACTCTGAAAATATCTTTCAAACTATGTCAAGCAGGTTTGAAGCTAATACCAAACAGTTGGAAAATAAGATATTTGAAGAAGCCAGAAAGGGGGACAAGAACAATGCTATGAACATTATTGAGCAAGCTCTCAAAGTACTTTAAGGAATAAGGATAGCTCTAAACCTTCCTCTACTGGATAAGTCTAGGCCAGATGATTTTGATTTCCATGCTCAAGCAAGGGTTGCATAGGATACAAAACTTGCAACTAGAAGGAAGAGAGAAGGGACAATGTTGGCAGATGAATCTGTTGGGTCCATTGATCACAATGTCCCATATTTGAAGAAGGCCCACAAGTCAATAATATAAACATGTTTGTGTGTTTGACATATGTTCTAGTTCAATGTCTGCAGGTTATACTCTATTCATTGAATAGACAGGTTGTCAGGGTCAGAATGTTGGTTGGACTCAAGATAGGATACTAGAGAGGCAAGAATTTGCCTAAGTCCAAAAGCGTTGAGTGAGTACAGTTCACTCAATTCTAGAGTCCTAAAAGCGTTGACAGAAGCTCAGACATTCAAAACCTCAGTAGTGTTGGACTCAAATCGAGCTATGTCCAGAAGCATTGAGTGAAGGCCTTTCACTTAACTCCTACTCAAAGGAAATCTGTCCAAATATAGAAGCATTTTGTGAAGAAGGCTCACTCAACGTCTTATCAAAGATACAACAAAGCCCAAAAGCATTGAGTGTAGAAGTTTCACTCAATGCCTTCTTTCAAAAATTCTGTACAAGTCCATAAGTGTTGAGTGTAGAAGGTTCACTCAACACCTTTAGTTAGAATAACTGCCAAGTACAGGAGCGTTGTGTGAAGAAGGTTCACTCAACGCCTTCAACTAGAAGAATTTTGCTAAGTGCAAATGCATTGAGTGATGAAGGGTCAGTCAATAACTTATCAATTAAGCTATCAATGGCAACTATGTTGAGTGACATGCCTTAGAAGTTAGACAAATTTTCAGCTCTTTTGCATTGAATGAAGTCTTTCCACTCAACGCCTCAATAGTTAACACTTAGAGTTCAAAAGCATTGAGTCTCAAGGCAACACTCAATGCCTCTATGCATTGAGTCACAAGAATTCACTCAATGCCCATGCAGACTGTATGGTGAAAGTTGCTAAGTCCACAAGCCCTAAGTCTTGTTGACGTCATCCAAAATTCAAATGAAGCGGGTTTTGCATGCTAAAGGACAAATGGCGATGTATGCCTTTTGTAGTGTAGTTAATGGAAAAGATACTTACAGCTGCCCCTACTACTTGCCCATACAGATCAAAGAATCGTTGGACTGCAGGATATAAAAAGTCATAGTAGAGAAATTAGAAGGAGCTCTTGACACAGACTATCATTTTCTGCTGATAAAGTGGTTGAGTTCAAAAACTCTAAGAAGTCTTGAGCAAGATCGTTAACCATAATTTTTCTGCAAGAGTTAGTTAGCAGAGTACTCACAAAGGTTAATGTTATTCTTCAAGGTTGCTGCACTCAACTCATACATACTCAAGCTTGAAGGAATAGAGCTCTGGAACAGATCTTCTCAGCATAAGCAGAAAAACTCTGAATATCTATAATATTGATGCTGTGAAGAGTTAGGGTTGTTCTTACACAATCCAGAAAGCTGACTCAGAGGACTATTTATCTGGAGTCAAACACCACAACAACTTTACTCAATTGTAGGATCACTATGTGATCTAAGCTGCAAGCATGTGTTATAAAGGCTGAGTGGTAGGAGTTATTTACTCTGAATGGGTAGGATTTAAGTGTGTATCTGAGATAGGATCCTAAGGGATCTGAGGTACGAGATTTGGTATATCTTTGAGGTAGGGTTGTTGAGTAAGGGTTTGGACTATATTTAGTCTGAGCTGTAGGAGAAAGTCTCTCTCTAAGGTGTAAGATCCTGAGGGATCTGAGGTGTAAGCTTAAGGAGCTGAGGAAATAGAAGGAGTTAGCCGAATCTAGCTCACTCCTAGATAGGTGGAGGGGGAAAGTGGATGCAACCTAGATAGGGAAACCAATATAAATTTTGTTTGTTATTATTATTCTTAAAAGCTAACAACTAACCCTAGAACACTCTAAAGTGATAAAACCATTTGTTCAAAAGAGCCAAAACAAACCTATTCGCCACCTAGGTGCTTAGCTACCCTTGAATAAAGACTTTCAAGTGATATTAGAGGGAGGTTGTTCAAAAAGGACTTAACAATCTGAACGAATCTCCAAGGGTAGCATAAGCTTATCTCTATAGCTTTAGGTGAGAACCATAAGGAGTTAGGATCTATGAAACTTCCTATTTGTAGGAAGGAAAATTTTGGGATTTAGAAGGAGAGGGTAAGACTGTTTATGGAAGTCTCAGACCCTAGGAAATTCATAAATATTAAAGAGGGACCTTTCATTGCCATAAAGGTCTTTTCTATAGATGCCAATATCCAGACTCCCAAGAAATACACTAATATGACCAAGGATGAAGTTATTCTGGCCATTATGGACAAAAGAGCTCAGAACATTATTGTAAGTGCCATAGATGACTCCACATTTCAGAACTTGATCCACTACAGAACTACTAAAGAGATGTGAGATTCTCTGATTATGTATATGGAAGGAACAAAGGAGGTGAGGGATGATAGGAAATCCCTCTTGAATCAGCAGTATGAGGCCTTCAAGCAAGGAAAGAAGGATTCCATAGCTCAATGCTATGAAATTTTTTTCAATATTATGAACAACCTGATTACTTATGGGAGACAGTTTATAAACTATAAGCTCAATGACAAGTTCTTGAGATCCCTCAATAAGGAATGTGATATCAAGATATATTCCATCAAGGAGGTTGGCCACCTAGCCAACACTCTACCCAAAAACTTGTTTAGGAAGCTACTGTCACATGAGCTATAGGTGAACTAAAGAAGAGTAGAAGAAGATGCTGCCAGAACCCTCAACAGAGAGAATACTATGGCCTTCAGTGCTGAAGCCATAAGAAAGTGCAGGGAAAAGACTCCTTCTCCACCAAGGAGAGCTACTAAGTCAGAGTGCTCAGATCCCTACTCCTCAGGTAATGAACTGTTAGATGGAGAACTCACTTTGTTCTCCAAATAGTTCAAGAAGATGTTGAGCAGGAGAAGATAGTGGAAGAATAAGGGCTATTCTAGCTTTAGCTTAAGAGAGACATATACCAGCATGGAGAAGTCTAGAAAAGACCCCTCTAAAGAAAGGCATACTTCTAAGCAGAACAAACATTTTAAGACTAATGTTGTTTGCTATTGTTGTAACAGATCTGAACATGTCATTGCTGACTGTCCAATCAAGAGGAAGGAGAACAAGAAATCAAAGGATAAGAAGGCTGAAAAAAGCTTCTTGGCAAAGAAAAAAAATCAGCTTGTCAGATAGTGATTTTTAGTCTTCCGAATCAGAAGAAGAAGATGCCTATATTGGTCTCATTTCTCTTAAAGAGAAGGCTGATCTTCCTGCTACCATAATTGGCATCTGGGCATGACTGTCCTCAATTGATAGTGATTGTGAAGATGATGAGGAATTCAGCCTCATGGAATTAACTGAAGATAATCAGGACAATTTTGTTCCTGATGAGGTACATTCTCTTCCTAAATCTCCTTCTGTCTATGAGACTGGCTCAGACTCTGAGAAATCCACTTCATCTAGTGGGTATGATGGATCAGAATCTGATGAAGATGTCAGTCAATTTATTGACAAGTATGGTGCCATCCTAGAAGCTTTGAAGAAGAGCAAGAAGCTCTCAAGAGACAAGCTGAGGAGATTGCCTCTCTTCAGCAAGCTACCTCCCTATAGTCTAAGTTAGCTCCGATGCTAGCCTAGATGAGGAGGGAAGTCATTCAGCTGGAGACAATCTCAATCATCCAAATAGGAACCATTAGCTAGAATAATAAGATCATCAAGGATCTTAAAGAGAAGCTCCTCAAAGAGAGGTTGCTAGTGGCTGATTTTTGTAAGCCCAAGGCAGTGCTGCCATTAATTGACTCTTTCTTCTCTCAAAATAATAGGAGGGGATTGGGGTTCAAGTGAAATACTAAAGTTGCCCATTCCAAAGGGAAATTCAAGGCTCCAATTGTGCCTAAGACCACCTTTCAAAATGTTATTCTTCCTTCTAATAGGTATGACCATGACAGTATTTATGGTCACTAGAAGAATTGAAATTCTTCCTCTAAGAGCTTGCAAGCTACTTCTAATGGAAGAAGAAAGGGCATGAGATTGAGTGCACTGAAGGCTTCCCATGAGGAAATTCAAATGGACTATCATAGACCATTTGTGTTTGGTGCTCCAGCTCCCACTCTTAAGGGAAAGGCAGTGGACAACACCCATGTTCCTTATGCAAAGAGTAATACTGTGAGAAAGATTGTTAGTAAGCCATACTTGGCTATTTCTGGTGCCATCAAAATCATACCAGCTACAAAGAAGACATCTGTTGGTGTAAATTAGAATAACCCAAGTGCACCTACTGATAGACTTACTTTCAGTCAGATCCTTACTAAAAAGAGCAAGAAGAAGACTGCTGCTCTACCCTCTGAATAGATAAAGATCGATGACTTACACACATCAAATGCTATCTAGAAGAGGAGATACAATATCCATGAGTGTTGGTTTTGTGGTAAGGTGGGTCACTACTCCATAGACTGATGGCACAACCCAAGTGTACTAAGGGGAAATATGAGACTTCGTGTCAGGGCTACTGCTAGTAGATATAACCATTTTCAAGATAACATGAACCAAGGACCCTAATCCTCTTGGGTTCCTAAAGTAAATTAATCTTGTGATTGCAGGTAGGTTCAAGTACCAATCAAATGCCAATATGGTACTTGGACAGTGGTTATTCCAGATATATGACTGGATCAAGGATCCATCTAAAGGATTATACTCCAATGAGGAATATAATTAAAGTCATCTTTGGTGGTTCAGATAGAGGAGTTACCAAAGGATGTGGTATGATTACCACTGACATAGTCTCCATTACAAAAGTATCTTATGTGGTAGGATTACAACACAATCTGATTAGCATAAGCCAACTCTATGATATTGGCTATGTCATTATCTTCCACAAGGATAACTCCCTGATCAAAAGGTCAAGTGACAAAGAGGTCATTTTGATAGGCACTAGGAGTGGAAATATTTATTGTTTAAATTTCCTATGTATAAATACAAACTCTACAGTATGTCTTATTGAAAATTAGGAGGTCTCTTATTTTATGCAATGACACAAGATGCTTTCTCACTTGAATTACAATGCAATCAACAAGCTCTTAGGTGAAGAGCTAGTTAGAAATGGACCAATTCTGAAATGCACCAAAGAGGGCATTTGCTCTGTATACCAAAAGGGGAAACAAACAAAGGCCTCCTTTAAGACCATTGGCACCAAGGATTCTGAGAGGTGTCTTTACCTCCTGCATATGGACTTATTTGGTCCTGTGCTAATTCATAGTTGATGACTACTTTTAGTCATTGTTTTTGGGGTAATTTAGTAGCCTAAATGCCTAAGTTTATTTATATTTTATGCTTTCCATTTCATGTTTTAATGTCTTTTTATAAATTCCTAGTTTTATTATAGTTATTTTATGTTTTGATTTAAAAATCTATATAATCTTATTATATGTATTATGCTAGTATATGTATTATATTATGTTATGTTTAGTAATTATAATTAATGTTATGTTATATATTAATGTTTTAATTTTAACGTTTTAATGTTTTTATATTATGTTGTTTTAATTTTGTTATTCATAACATAACTAATCCATGTTTATATTGTCTTTTTTGTAGGTTCATGAGCCATTGGAGTAGCCCGACCATCATGATGCAGCCCTCCAACATGTGCAAACCGACCTCCTCCATTTATGAGCAGTCCACTACATGCAACCCACATCATGATGCAGCCCTCCAACATGTGCAACCCGAGCCCACTACATGCAGCCCCCTTACATGGTCGGCCAACCCTCTCTCTCCTCCTCCATAATATTCACATGCATGAACCTTGCCATCCTTGCATGGACGGCCAATCCTCTCTCTCTCCCTTCTTTATTTCTCATTCATCCCTCTTTTCCCTCTTTCATTCTACTTTAAACCCATCCATCCCCCTCTTTTATTGATTTTATTTCTTTTTTATTTTCCAAAATGAAATGCAATGAATCTCATCCTCTCCCTTCATTAAATTTAATGCCATGCACCCTCTCCAAAATGACATGGCCAGCCTCTCTCTTTTCCCCCTTATACACACTTCCATTAATCCCCCTTTCCACTAAATATTTCCTATTTTCATTATTATCATGCATTGAAACCTTCCCTCTCTCTCCATCATTAAATGCAATTCATGCACCTCTCCCACACATGTATGGCCGGCCACCACCTTTACCCCTTCATTTCCCCTTAATCTAGAACCTTCTCCCTCTCCTATAAAAGGAACCCCTTCCGTCTTGTTTTGTTAAGTAGTTTTAGTAAGAAGTAGTTTTTGGTAGAGAGTGCTAGTTCAAGTAGAGTTCTAGTTCTTTTCTTTTCTTCCCTTGCTGTAGTTCTCTTTTAATGTTGTAATTTTCTTCATAATATAGTCTTGTCTTTTTAATATTGTAGTCTCTTTTATTTTATCAAGCAATGCAAATGAATTTATTTTCCTCTTATTCTCATTTCCTTCTCAATCATGCTTAGCTAATTTGTTTTGTGCCCGATCACGATGATCTTTATGATAAAATAATATCTTTCATTTTATGTTGCATTTGTATTTTTATTTTTGGTCCTTCCTTGATTTATTTCGTATCGACTCCGTATTGCTAGTATACGGTAGTAGATTCCGATCTCATATTTGAGTAGTCGAGAGGCTCGTGAATATGAAAGATCACTCAAGGAAGGAAGGAGTTGAACGCAACCCTAGAGATAGGATGACGTAAATCCTCCGGATTGGAGTCAAATCCAATAGTGCGGGTCACTTCGGTAATACGACTTTAGGCTATTTTGACTTGTAAAGAGATTTCAGTCAAAACGTCTATAAGTTAGGGGATTTAATGCTTTAGTGAGATTACTTCCTAATATCGGATCCGTCACAGTCTTAATAAATTGCAAATGTTAACTAATTTATTTCGTTATTTTATTTTCAAAGTGAATCGTCGATCGAGCACTCATTTGCAATAGTTTATTTCTCTTTTAATTAAGCTTAGTTTATTTTATTTTATTTTAAAAAATTATCAGTCGTTCGGTAGAATAATAGAGTCGTTGTGAGTAATAGTACTTGTCTGCCTCGAGTTCTTAATACGACCTTGATACTACGATTCGATAGGTACACTTGCCTGTTCGGGTTTTAGCCCATCAAGTTTAGGTAGGAAAGTCTATACTATTATGATAGTTGATGACTTTTCCAGATTTGTATGAGTATTCTCTCTTAAGAAAAAGTCTGAAATCCTTGTTAGCTCTGTGACCTTTATTAGGCAAATTCAGAATGAAAAGGACTGTTCTGTGGTCAAAATTAAAAGTGACCATAACACAGAATTTCAATCTGAAGGCATGACAAAGTTTGGTGAAGAACAAGGTATATTTCAGGAGTTTTCTTCTCCAAGAACACCCCAGCAAAATGGGATAACTGAGAGGAAAAATAGGATTCTCATAGAGGCTGGCAGGACATTGCTCAGTGACACTTCTCTTCCAGAATACTTTTGGGCTGAGGTAGTAGTAACACTACTTGGCATGTCTTGAATAGAGCCACTATCAACAAGTATCACAAGAAGATCCCTATGAGATTATGAAAGGCATAAAACCAAATATTACCTATTTCAGAATCTTTAGAAGTAAATGCTTTGTGCTTAACAATAGGAAGTCCTACTTAACAAAGTTTGTTGTCAAGTCTTATTAGGGTATTTTTGTTGGGTACAACAAACACAACAAAGCCTATAAAATTTACAACTTGAAGAATCAAGTTGTAGAAGATTCTGTCAATATAGTATTTGATGAGTCTATTATGATTCACAGTAAGCTGCCAAGATCCTCTAGATCTGTAGGTGTAGAGTTGAAGTTGGACAAGCTGAGCATCCATGATACACCTCCTGCTGAACAAGAAAAGGTTGAAGGTGTAGTCATTCTAGAAGGTCCAGGTGGCTTGGACATAGATGAAGATCATCAGACACCATAAATTGAGGTTCAAGATGTTGTAGAAGCAATGCCAGCTGCAGTCAGGCATCTTAGAGATAATCCCAAAAACTTGATCATTGGGGATGTAAGCCAAGGTGTTACAATAAGAAGCATAAGCCTAAATGTAGCAATATATTCAAGATTTATGTCTCAAGTTGAACCAAAAAAATTTGAAGATGTTAACATAAATTCATTTTAGATTGTGGTTATATAAGAAGAACTAAACCAATTTAGGATATGCAATATCTGGAAGCTGGTTCCTAGACCCCATGTATATAACATCATTGGACCTAAATGTATTTATAGAAATAAGCTTGATGAGAATGGTGTTATCATTAAGAATAAAGCTAGACTGGTTGTTAGAAGATACATACAAGAGGAAGGTGTTGATTTTGATCAAACCTTTGCTCAAGTTGCTAGGCTTGAGGCCATAAGACTTTTCCTTACATATGTTGTATACAAAGGATTTAGGTCTACCAAATGGATGTTAAGTCAACTTTTCTGAATGGTGACCTGAAAGTGGATGTCTATGTTGAGAAACCCTCAAATTTTGTCAACTCTAACTTTCCTGACAATGTATTTAAGTTAAGAAAAGATTTATATGGATTGAAACAAGCCCCTAAGGCATGGTATGAACTCTATCTACCTTTCTCATTGAGAACAAATTCTCAAAGGGGAAGATAGACGAGACAATATTTCTAAGGGAAGTCAAGGGCAAGATAATCCTAGTCCAAATTTATGTAGATGACATAATTTTAGCTCTACTGATGATGACCTTTGCAAGAAGTTTGCCAAACTTATGCAAGGGCAGTTTGAGATGAGCAATATGGGTGAACTAAAGTATTTCTTGGGCCTCCAAGTTAGATAGCCTGAGGATGGATTATTCATCTCTGGTCTACGTTTACCAAAGAGTTAATCAAAAAGTTTGTAATGGAAAGTGACTCCATAATGAAAACTCCTATGGGGTCAAGTATGTCAATAGACAAGGATGAGATTGGGAAACTTGTTGATAAAACCTTATATAGGGGCATAATTGCGTCCCTCCTCTACTTGACTAAAAGTAGGCCAGACATTACGTATGCTACATGTGTTTGTGCTAGGTACTAGGCAGCCCTAAAGAGTCATTATTTTTCTACTAAAAGAATTATGAGATATCTCAAGGGCACACCTGATCTTGGTCTGTAGTACCCTAGGAATAATGATTTTGAACTAATTGGGTATTCAGATATAGATTTTGCAGGTTATAGAGAAGACAAGAAAAGCACATCTGGCACCTATCAGCTTCTAGAAAGAAGACTAGTTTCTTGGAGCAGCAAGAAGCAGACCAGTATAGTCATCTGCACTGCAGAATCTGAATAATTTCAGTTGGGAGTTGTTGTGCATAGCTTCTGTGGATTCAACATCAACTCCAGGATTATAATCTTCAGATAAGTAAAACACCAATATATTGTGATTCATCTAGTTCTATCTCAATTGCTAAGAACCCTGTATCTCATAGAAGGAACAAGCACATTGAGAACAGATATCATTTCATTAAAAATCATGTTGAGAAGGAAGACATCAGTCTTGAGTTTGTCCCCCATAAATAAGTGGCTAATATTTTTAATAAGCCTCTAGATGAAGCTAAGTTCAACACCTTCAAATTTGAGTTTGGTATGTTGAACTTGGAGTAACATCATTATGTTTACATGCATATGTGCAATTGGAGAATTAACCTTTTACAAGTAATTAAGAAAGGAATGGACTAACTATCCAGATGTCGAAAGCGTCGAGTGCAAGAGTGCACTCAACACATTTATTCTAACAATTCAGATTACGGCTAACACTAGGGATAAATCTCAACCATTGATCAAATCGTGTAAATCATGACAAGTATGCGCCTATCCCACATTCTTGAATATGGGTAACTATAAATACAAATGTATGTCTAGGATAAACACATAGTTCCTTGCCCTATTCAACTCTCCACTTCCCTGTGAAGTATTCTAGAGCAAAACTCGTCAACTCTCCAACAACTCAAGGACTCAATGGCCCCCAAAGGTGTAGACTTCCTATTTAAGGGCTTTGAACACATCAGGAATGGATTCAAGGATGCGCCTGAAGAAGTTCAGCTGGTTCTTCATTTGTTGAATGTCACCGACCTAGATTTTGTGTTGTCAGAACCTAGTTTTATCTGGAAAGGGGAAGTGTTAGAACTGTACTCAAATGTCAAAGTGGACTCTTCTTCAAATAAAATTAAGACTTCAATCAGTGGAAATAGAATTAATAGTTCTTCAAGGAGGTTGATCAAAGCTCTAAACCTGGCTAAGTTTGGGCCAACAGATGAAGAACATGAACTATTTCTTGAGGAAGTGAAGTCAGCTCTTAAATGGAGTGGACTATCAAAGCATATTACTAGTTCTATACTGAGAAAAGAGATGAATCTAAAGGTGAAGTTCTTGGCAGATTTCATATGCAAGGCCTTAATCATCAAGAAAGGTTCACATGATAAGATTTCCAGAAAGTTTTTTGAGATGATGACAAGAGTGATTCTGTCCAAGAAGACTGACTGGGGAATGATTATATTTGAAAGGATAGTAGAATGTATTCCAAAACCCAACCTAGGTAGAATACTTTCCTTATTCTTGCAGAGTTTTGCTCCAGGGATCCTCAATATGAGGTTAAGAGCTAAGATACATCATATGAGGATGATAAACTCTAGGATGTTTTGAAAGGTGGGGAAGAGTATTGCTTGCATACCAATTGCCAGCTAATAGAAAGAGAAAAAAGTAGTCACAATCACTAAAAAAAGCTCTGAAAGCAGCTATTCTTAGAGTAGAGGTGAAGAGCCTCATGACACACAGTTATCTGAATATTCTGTTGAGACTAGAAGAGATGTAAGTGCTCAGGTATCTATGCCATCAGAACCTATTGCAAGGACTATACCTAGCAGTGTTTCTTAATCCGAAGACACTCTAGGATAACCTGCTAAGAAACATGTGGGTGTTGTTGTGGACAGAATTTGTGCAGATATTAAGGGGAGGCTCTTAGAGTGGTTTCTCCTACTGAAGGGGAGCAAGGTCAATCTTTTGTTGGTCTACAAGATCAGATTGACTCTATTCTTTGATAACTTACAGGAAAAATTAGATCAAATTCCAGTTGAATCTCAGTTGTTACCCTCCGATTCTCAAATTGAGGGGGAGCAGGTTCCAGTTCCAGTGGTATAAGATCTCCTCATCACAACTACTAAAGTTCAACAAGTTGATATGGTCAGTGCTGAGGTTGAGGGGAGATTAATACAGAGCTCCTTGCTCAAGAAACTAAAAATGTTATTGAAGTGTTAGAAGCTGATGTGCCTGCTGCTGAAATTCCTTATCACTCATCTGAGTTTGAAGTGGCTGACTCAAAAGTTGGGGGAGATATAAGGTGGGAGGATGAAGATGTCTGCTTCCTAGGGGCACCTCAACAGGCTCATGTTATCTCTTGCACCTTCCTAGCTCAGTTGAAAGGACTACTTGATGACCAAAGAAGATAAATAGAACACTATGTGGATGATTATATTAAGAAACTGAGACAACATCTATCTATTGAGATCAAGTCTATTAGATTTGACGTAAATCTACTCAAGGATAACATTCTTGTATTCTTCAAAAGAGCTACTCTAGCTGTTACTTTTACTGAAGAAAAGCATGTAGAGATTAGAGAAAAACAAAATGACATCATAGAGAATCAGAACATCATCTCAAGCAACATGGAAATGGTACATACAGTACAAAAACAAATCATGGAAGCAATCAAGATCATCCTTGAGAGAAAAATGGATGCTTGCACCCAGTACCTAGATGACCATATGTTGGAGGTCAAGAATCACATTACCAAAGGTGTCGATTATTTAGCTGAAAGGATTTCCACAACCAAGGACTCCCTGACTACAATCATCACTAAAGAAGTCATAAAGGGGGAGAAATTAATGATAAAGACCAATACAAAACCACTCTTAGGGGTCTAGTTGGAAATGAGATGTTACACTTATAACCTCTTTCACATCCAATCAGACCAAGTACACCATCTATCCCACCTTTCCATTCCAAAGCTTACATGTTATCATATTTCTATAGCTTTACTATGTGTAGTAGGCCTAATGAACTACATGACATGCATGAAAGGGGACCCCACCAAATATTCATCCAAATGACCTAAGATTATCGGTCGGGGTCTAACATGATATTTTAAAGATAAACCCAGAATATAATATTTTTCCTATTTTATTTGTCATTTATTTAATTTTCTGCAATATCAGGCCAACTGTGCTTTTGAACATAAAGTATACTTTTCTGACATGTTATGGCCTCAACAAAATAATAATAAGTGTATATCATTAAAATAACAGTAAATACTAAAGTTCACAATTTTCTAAAAAGGGTTGATTACCAAACTAATTATTGATTAAATAACCTCATTAATAGGGCAAAGTAGGAAATAATAGAAGTAATCTTCCAAAAATTCTATAAAATTTGCCAGATGTTAATAGTGACCAGAAAAGACAAATGGCCAAATTTAATAATTTTCCAAATACATTTGCCACATAAATAAATCATTTAATAATATTATACACAAGACACTTTGTGAAGCATTCTATATGAAAAGGTTTCTAATAATTTTGTAAACATTCACAGAGCATGATGAAGCCTTAAGATGTCCTCAAACCAATTTTCGTAATTTTCCAGTGAGTAAATAACTCATAATAAATTTTTCTTACTAATAGGGCAATTACTAGGTTTTTGAATGAAGTACTATAAATATTATTCCAAAGTACATACCAAAATTTCCAGAGATTATTAACATTTATATACAATTCTTTCTTAAGTTTCATGAACATCCAAGATCATATAATCATGCAATAAAATTATGAGTAAAGGTATTCTAATTGGTCCTAAATTATTTTAGAGGGGATGTAAGTTCCTAAACATTCCAATAACATTTTCTAGGTCTTATTTCAACCCTATGAATTCATCTAACAAGTTCCAAGACATTCTAAGGATATATGGTCTCATGTCCTTCTTTGAGCTCAAAACTCAACCCTAGGGTTCATACTAGGGTTCTAGGGCATTCCAACCCTAAACCACCAAAAATCTCTTATGGGGTGTTTTATATGACATTAAGTCAGTGGCCAAGGTTTCATCCCTTTTGGATGAGGATTGGCCACTCAACCCATCAAACATACATTTTCCCTAACTTGCACCTTAGGGACCAAAATTTGATCACATCAATACCTACTCAAATGACACCCAAATGGGCGAAGATTTTTACCAGTGTCCTATCATGAACCTAAGGGTCATCCACCAAAATTTTGGGGAATTGTGAGGTCATTAGACCCTCTAATTAACCAATACAAGGATTATTAAATATTTTAAAAAACTATAGAAAAATGTTTTTCAAAAATTACCATTTTTGGATATGTCAGAGGTATAAGTAAGAGTGACCCCCAATCAAAATCTCAAGTAGTTTGGATGGATGGATTGATATGGGCACTTAGTTTAGTCTCTGGTTAACCCTATGTATAGACTGCACCATTTTGAGTGTTGTGGTCAGACCACTAACCTAAATGGGTTGAAATTAATTTTAAAATAAACTACACCTCAAGGGCTGCAACCTTGATGTTGACCATTTTCCTAGTAGAGGTCCCCAAGTCTTTTTAATAATTAATTTTAAACACTGCAAATAGTGTGATAAAACGAAATGAAATGAATAATATTAATTCAATTTATATAAAAGCGCGACACGAATCTTGGTGCAACACTCGACGATATCCCTTCATCATCCCCAGCATGCCAACGATCATGATTTCTCCATCCATGGCTGACTTTGCCTGTGATTTCGCCACCACCCACACCCTTTCCCGGCCGGCCAGTGCCACCACCACCTTCGTTGAAGTGGTGGCCGGTGATTTGCAGTGGTATACCAGCCGAAGATGGTCGGAATAGTGAATTATGAATGGAGAAAAAGTTGAAAAATCAAGCTCTCGGCTCCCTTGATCTGGGGCCAATTGGACCTAAACCTTGGGGCCAACAGATGAAGATCTATCCACACAGATAGAGGAGAAATACATGACCTTCTAGGGTGGCTGATGTCGAGCCGATCGCCGTGTCGCCATTTTTGGAGGTGGTAGTTTCAGGTGCTCTGCAACCACACTACTAGAGGGCTTAGATCCTTCAAGGAAATGGTATAAATTACTGCTCTGGGTCTGGGGAAGCTTTTAAAATACTCAAATGGGGAGGAGAAGGGTCTAAGCCCAATGACCATTAAAGGCCATGAAGGAGCTTTTTCAACGAACTGAAAATCCTTGAGTTCGTCCACCAAGGGGTTGGCCATGGCTATTGGTCTCCTCATAACTGATCAAGGGAGATGGAACAAGCTATTAGAATTGAAGAGAGGAGGCCATTGGCCTTCCTTTCCCATGAATGACCTCTTTCTCTCTCTCTCCATTAAAGGAAAAATGAGGTTTCTCTCCTAGTCACCCCCTCCAGAATTTGAGTGGCATTATAGGTAAATATCAGCCTCCTAAAGCTTGTGGACCACTCCAATTGGGCTTAGCCCAAGTGAATTGGGCTTCGTTAGGTCAACTTGGGTTAATTTGACCCATTTTAGGGTTGAGTTGACTTTGGTCAATTTGATATTTTGGGTTGACCCCAATAGATCCTTAGTGACCCATTTGCCTCCTCTAAGTTCTAGGGATACCTGGGTAGGGTTAGTTTGGCACCTTGGTGGTCACTTGACCTATAATAGGGCACTTTGACTACGTAAGGGTTAGGGTTTAATTTGGTACCCTTGACCACTTGGGTTGACCCCAATGGGTCCTTTATGGCCCAATGGACCTCCCAAAGAGTTAGGAGTGCTATGGTGGGGTAATGGGATCAAGTTAAAGCCCTAAAGTCAAACCCTAGGTTTGGTGATGGGGCTGTGCTATAGGAAGACCAAGGTGATTCCTACCTTTATGCCCTAGTTCACCTAGTCTTCTTGAGCTTTCTAGGGTTTTGTCATGACCTAGTCATGAAAAAACCACTCATAGGGGTCTAGTTGTTTGAGGGATGTTATAAATCTCAATATATAAAAATAAAAATTTCATCCCCGAAATTAAGGTTAGGCCTACGAGGTTCTAATGAAATTAAAGTATGTAATATCCCTTAAAAAGTTAAAGGTATACTTGACTTGAATAGGTTAGGGTATTTCTACTGAATCAGATCCCGTGGCTCCGAGTTATGCTCCTCCTACCCATAATTCATCCCATATCTAGCCTCTTGCCAGTATATAAACTCTGCATCTAAAACACAGAAGCACATCCCTTAGCGAGTATTCCCCAGCCGTACCTTCCTCCAAGGCCCTAAATATTGGCTCAATCCTCGCATCCATCCTATGTCCGTCTCTGATGCGATCTCGTATGTCGTTAGTGGTACTGATTGATGCCAGGTACTCCTCAAAAAACTCTGGATCATCCTTGGATACAAGAGAAAAACAAAGCAACATTCAACATTAGCTGACTAAATTATAATGATCTCACCCTCACTCGATGTGGCAGTTCTCCTTCCCTGCAAACAACAACATATATATATTTTGGCAAAAAATGTGCATTTAAGCACCATTTGCCATAGACGTGGGCTCGATTGGCCACACGCCCCGTGCACTCAGTTAATATTATCGGTGTACTGGATTACCCAGGGTCCCACCACCATCTATAGTCCCAGACTTGATGGTCCAAACTTGAGCATTCTAGTCTTTATAACCCATAGCTTAAGACTATCATTATGACAATGATAAAAGCCAAGTACTTTAGGCAATCTAGTACAAGAACCACATAACGCATGTACAAGTCAGCTCTTTCCCATTGCTCAAATCTCTGAGCCAATGCCAAAAGCTAAAGTAATCAAGATGAGAGACAGGATGCAGGTCAACCTCCCCTATCTCATTTGGCTCCTCCGGCCTTACAGCTGGGCACTTCAGGCTCTCAGCTTTAATTGCCACCCACCTTGTCCCCAGGACCTGGGCTCATAATCATCACAATACTGGCTCTCACGGCCATAAAAGCTGGGCTCAACAACTTCAAATTCTACCCACCTTGTCTCATGGACACATGCTTCATAACCACAATCATGCTGGCTCTCACGACCACCTTAGATGGAGTCTTAATGTGTAACACCTACATCCATCACATGAAATATAATAGAGGGTCTGACCGAGGCCCCACGCCATATCCCACTGAAAGTCGGCGAAGTTACATGTTAATAAAATAATAAACGAATCCTAACTCAGAGCATTCTAGCGAAAGCTTCAAGGGTTAACTTTTTGAACTAAAATATCTCAGCAATGTCCACTATAAAAAAACACTAGAATGTCCTTACAAAATACACAAAAGATACTATCACCAACGATAGTTACTATTGCCAAGAAAAGATACCATCATCAACGATAGTCAACAGTAAATAAACGGTTACAATCTTAAGGCCTTACAAATATTCTTTAGAAGTGTAATTTATAGACTTCGGCGGGCAGGCCGACCACACATGAAAGCAATAAAACTTTGCTTGGCCTTTGAGGGTCAGCATAGCTTCAGGGCTGTAACCCACTATTTCCCACTCGGCTCTCCAGCACTGCCTAAGGCCTAGTGATTGAGTCACGAAAGGTGGAATGGGACGTTAGAATAAAAAGTGCACTTTTATTGTAATGACCATAGCCGATCAAGCGTAACAATGTCACAACTCCACTCTAGGCGACGTTACCGGGAAACAACCCAAGCACCCCAACCCCTCTCCATCCAACAGACGGGTTATTGGTGGCCACATACTCCCTTTGATGAGAAAACTCGATAGTTAAGTTTGGTCGTATGGGGACTTCCCAGGAGGTCACCCATCCCAGTACTACTCTCGCTCAAGCATACATAACTATGGTGTTCCTTCACTTCTCATCACCAATTGAGCTGAAAAAAAAGGAAATCAAGAATGCCTACTTAGGAATGAAAATACTCATGTTTGAGGAACCTGTGCATTCCTAATAGTCGTTGTTGAGTAGTCGCTAAATTGTGTACTTTCACTTATAGGTGACTAGAAGTGGTGGGGGCAGTCTGAACCCCAATGTTCTATTGAGAATGTGGCACCAGTTGATGTGCCCATAGCTCCTCCTTCTGTAGAAATAGTACGCTTAGTTGTTGATGCAGTGTTTGCAATGATGAATGTACAGCCGACTGGGCAGGTACAGCCTGTGATGGTTCCAGTACAGGTTAATATACCCGAGCCTATAGCTGCTAGGCAAGTGCATGTTGAGGCTATGGTTGATAAACAAGCGACTGAACGGCAACTGAAGCAATTCATGAGCTTTAGTCCTCCTACATTTACGGGTGCAGGATCCCCGACGCAGGCGAATCGAATTTATATAAGCATAAAGAAGTCGAAGATGCAAATTCGACTATATGCACTATAGAGAGCGGTTATTGGTAGCCCAGGACAGGCAGACAAAGTACTATAATGCCAAGCATAGAAACATGGAGTTTGTGGTGGGCGATTGGGTATATCTGAAGATAAAACCATTCAAAGGCGTGTCCAGGATTCAGCTCTTGATAAAGTTGAGTCTGAGGTATCTTGGTCCATTAGAAGTGGTTGAGTGGATTGGAGAAGCTGTATATCGATTAGCTCTTTCAGCAGAACTAAGTGGTTTGCACGATGTGTTTTACATATCGGTGTTGTGGAAAGCTTTGAAAGAGCTGACACAACCAGTTACTGATGATCAAGTATCGATCGATGGTGGGCTGAAAATGATGGTTAGACCCATTCAGATTGAGGATACGGAGGTCAGACAGCTACAAAACAAGACAATCAGGATGGTCAAAGTCTGTTGGGACAATTGTGGCCATGAAGAATTGATATAGGAGCGTGAGCAAACCATACAAGATGAATTTCCCAAGTTATTTTTGTAAAAGTAAAGTTGTAATAGTTTTGTATTGTTTTCCTATAAATGAATAAAATTTCGGGAAAAAATTTCTGTAAGGAGGGGAGGTTTGTAACACCCCAAAATGAGTTACGAGGGTAACAGTCTTCCTTCTTGGATAAGTGAAGTCCTCCTTTTGCATATGTATGGAATTCCCCACCAAAAGGTGGAGAATCTAGGGAATTCCGACGGGTTGATACATGATATCCACAGGTGGTTTTTATATAGAATCCAAAAATTGCAGTACGGAATTGACATATTATGTGAAGCCCATCCGGACAGGTTGGTCTAGATTGGTGATGTTTTATTTTGCGTGCTGGAGAAGACTCCGAGTATAAAGGAGTAGTTTATGGAGTCTATGGGTTGTACCTATGAATTTAGAGTAGCAGGAAGTACTAGAGGTGTGCTCCAAGAAAATACCAAGAAAATACCACAGTTTGCATAACTTTTGGATATCACCGGTCGACAGCGAATATCACTGGTGATAGCTCTTGGCGAGCTATGATTGCTGTGAAAGACCAGCTTTCTAGCACTACAGGATGCTATATAGTTTTGGCTGGAAAGATGTTCCAATTATGGCTGAGTTTGGAGATAGAAGAGAGTTCTGTCGCTAACGCCATGTGATAGTGACTATCACTAGCGATAGCATCCAGATAGCATTTTTTGACGAATCCAGTCTCTCGGAGACTATATGGCTAGTGTGAGCTCTAGAAAGGCCAGTGAGCTGAACGAGAAAGGGGAGGCTGACCCGCGTCTTGTCATTCTCCATAATGGCTGTGACCATCGGTGTTGACCTGATGATTTGAGCAATAGGAAATAGTTGAACTGTACCTGCATTATATCCTTCCGACTAGACTTCCTAAAGTAATTGGTATCGTTGGAGTGTATAATGAGAGTCTTATGTCTGGAGCCGAAAAGACTAGAAATGCTTAATGTTGACCGTCAAGTCTCGGACCTCTGAATGGTGGTGTGACCTTGGCAATCCGATACACTGACAATGTGCCCTGAGTGCACGGAACGTTTGGCCATTGAGGACCTCGTTTGTGATATATTGAATGGTGCTTGAGTGTGCCTTCTTGGGATATATCTATTGTGGTAATGTTATGAATGCAGGGAAGGAATACCGCTGCCTAGGAAATGGGGTAGGGTCGTTATATAAGGCTCTCAAATCAATCCTTTGTCCCCCAAGTCTCCAAGTTACAGGCCTCTCAAACATTGCTCACTGGGAGCTACCTCAAGTGGTAGCGCTACCGTGGTGCGGTAGGGGACAAAATATTGTTTCTTCCCCCCACTTTGGGTGTTTTCCTAGAGATAATCTCCAGTACTATCGCTACAGCATCCTACACACCCCCTGACCCCAGAAACTATACATTTATCCACGGAGTATTCTCTGACACGCAAATCAATCATCCCAATCCAGACCATCCTGTCAAGATGGGCTTTACACAACATGCATATTTCATACTTTGATTCTGGATTCTATATGCAATTTCTACCGGGGATCACTACGATCTACCCGCTGGAAACCACTTTCTTTTTCACCCTTTGGTGATGGGTTCCATGAACTTATGCAAATTAAGGACTTCACTTGTCCAAGGAGAAAGGTCGTTACCCTTATCGATCGCTTAGGAGCCATGATCTTGTACTTGATCCGGATGGAAATGATCACCACACTTTCCTCTCCGTGGATCTATCTTTGACTCACAAATCCAATTACAAGCATGCCTTCGCAGCAGAGTTGAGTCAACCTTTTCCTTGCCCTTGCTCTCCTAGTGTTCCCCTTATTCTTCCTCAATATCCAAGAGAGAGAGAGAGAATGAGAGAAATAATCTCAACATTAACCTTTATCAAAGAGATACCGTCGCGCGATATCTTTGCTATCATCGCATTGTATCTTAGGCGGTGGCCACTTGGCTCAGTTGGCTTCATTATGCTGCTCAAACCCGCCTTAACCTTATCTGACATATGGCACACTACTGCTGGTGTTACCTCTACCACTGGGCGGTACTGTCCAAAGCCAAAACATGCCTTATTTCCCCGGCTACTACCGCAAGGTAACTTGTTACAGCCGCGCGATACTAACCATATGCGTATGTCCATTAAAATCATCTAGCTACCACCAGCGTTTGGTTTATTGCAGGGCGGTAAACTTCAGTGACCAACTTCCTATTATTTTTAGGAAATTTGGGGCATTATAATTTTCCCCTCCTTAAGATATTTCATCCCGAAATCCACACTTAATAGGAAATAAAATAGAAGTACAAAACATATCAAATGTACCTCAACAAAACAGCTCAGGGAACTCTTCTTGCATGGTCTGCTCGCGCTCCCATGACAGCTCCTCACGTCCGCAGTTGTCCCAATGGACTTTGACCATCCTGATCTCTTTGTTTCGTAGTCGCTTTACTTCTGTATCTTCGATACAAATGGGTTTGACTTTCGTCTTTAACCCACTATCGACCGGAATTTCCTCCACATCAACCACTTGTATAGGATCTTGCATAGCCTTTTACAAAACTGATATGTGATACACATCGTGCAAACCACTGAGTTCAACTGAAATCTTCAACCGATAGGCAAATTCACCAATTCGCTTAATGATTTCAAACGGCCCAAGGTATCTGAAACTCAGTTTTTTCAAGTGTCGGATCCTCACACGCCTTTGAACGGTTTAATCTTAAGAAAAACCTCAATCACTAACCGCAAACTCCACGTTTTGGTGCTTGGCATTATAATATTTTTCCTGCATATCTTGCATAATCAGCAATTGATCTCGAATCAAATGTATCGTTAAAGTTGCATCCTCAACGTCCTTATGTTTATATAGCTTTGATTCACCTGTTTCTACCCAAGCCAACGGAGTATGACATTGCCTACCATATAAGGCCTCAAAAGGTGTCATTTGAATACTCGTTTGGTAGCTATTATTATAGGCAAATTTGATCATAGAGAGTTGATCCTCCCATCTCTTCCCAAAATCTTGGGCGCACATGCAAAGCATATCTTCCATCGTTCTGTTTACCCTCTCGGTCTGACCATCCATTTAGGGATGAAAGGTCATGCTGAATTTCATCTTGGTACCCAATACTTGATGAATAAACTTCCAATTATTCGATGTGAATCAGCCATATCGATCACTAACGATGTTACGGGGCACACCGTGTAATTGTACGATCCGCTCAACATTAAATTTAACAAAAATTTCCACTGAATCGTCCCTTCGATTCGGAATGAAGTGTTCAACTAAATTTTCCACTTAATCGTCCCTTCGATTCGGAATGAAGTGTGCTACTTTTGTAAACCGGTCCATAATCACCCAAATGGAGTCATTCCTGCATTGCGATCTCGACAAATCGTGCACAAAATCCATTGATACATCATCAAACTTCCATTCCAGTATTGGTAATGACTTCAGGAAACCACCATGTTTTTGACATTCAGCTTTCACAAGGGCGCAAGTTTGGCACTTTACCACATATAGTGTTATGTTCTTCTTTAACCCTGGCCTTCAAAATAACTTATTTATGTCTTTGAACATTATTGTGCTCCCTGCGTGGATTGAGTACTTGGCAAAATGAACCACATACATCAACTCCGCCTGTAACTTGTCAATATTCGGGACGCACAACCGACCATCCTTCCACAAAAGTCTATCATTCAACAAGAATTGGGAATTTGACTCATCCACTATCTCCACCATTTAATGCTTCATGTTCTCGTCAAGTTCCAACGCATGTCGAATCCGGTCCATGTGGTCATATTGCACCTCAGTCTAGTTCAAGGATGCCTTCTTGCACGTCTTACCATTAATACAAGAGATGTCCAAGGCCTCTAACTCATGAATCAGATGCTCATCATGCATCTATAACCAATTTGCTCATGTTGGAGCCTTGCGACTCAACGCATCTATGACTACATTTCCCTTCTCAGGAGTATAATGAATCTCAAAGGTGTAGTCCCCAAGGAACTCCATCCACCTCCGAAACAGCATATTAAGATCCTTCTGATGCAATAAGTATTTCAGGCTCTTATGATCCGTAAAAATGTCAACCTTTACACCATACAAATAGTGTCGCCATAGTTTAAGAGCGAATATTACGACCACCAATTCCAAGCCGTGAACCGGATAATTCCTATCATGTACTTTTAGTTGGCAAGAGCCATAAGCAATCACATGCCCAAATTATAATACGACGCATCCTAAGCCGCTCCTCGATACATCACTCTAGATTTCAAAGCCTTCTGTTCCATATAGCGAACACAATATAGGTGTCATGTTCAGACGACTCTTCAACTCCTCAAAAGCTCGCGCACACTCTGGCGTCCAAATGAACTTCTGATTCTTCCTTGTTAATGTAGTGAGAGGTAAAGAAATACTTGAAAAGTTCTCTACGAAGCACCTATAATAGTAGGAAAGTCCTAAGAAACTCCTGACTTCCGCTACCAAAGTAAGTACATGTCACTCTCGTATCAAAACTATCTTTGTCGGATCCACAACAATACTATCTCCACTAACGACATGACCAAGAAAAGTCACTGAAGATAGCCAAAACTCACACTTATAGAACTTGGTATATAGGCGATTCCTCTTCAAGGTATGCATAACCAATCTCAAATGATTCACATGATCCTCTTTTGACTGAGAGTATATCAGTATATCGTTAATAAAGACAATCACAAACATGTCCAAATACTCTCGAAAAGTCATGTGCATTAAGTCCATAAACACTGATTGCGCATGAAAGTCTTTGTTTTCAAGGGTAGCAAAACACCCTAGAGGGGGGGGGGGGGAGTGGGTGAATAGGTTTCTAGGTTTTTAGTATATCTTTTAACTTTTATAAGTTTAGGATATGAGTTGTGATTTATTTTCTAGTGCTTTCAAGACATTCACCCAAAAGACATAATAATTTATAGTGGTTCCCTAGATTATGGGTACGTCCATTGTCCCTCGGGTCTTTCTAACAGTGTGTAATACCCCTTTTTTTCTTTAAAACATCGGGGTCTTAGGCCCAGAACCCCCGCTTTGCGGTGACACCATCACGCCCGAGAAGGTCGTCACTAAAAAACGCCGATCCTGCCGAACAAATCGATCGTAGAACAGTAGCATAAGTAAATATAAAACTAGTCCACCATAATCACATGTATATAAATAAATCTCCACGAAGGGAGAGTCCACAATAATAATAATCAGAGTACAAAAAGAGGGCTTATGCCCAGTACATGTAATCCTCACTACAAGTCACTCGCGGAAGCAAAACTAAAACTAAGTGTCACCATTGTCACTGAACCGAGAGCACCCAAGCTAGACTGGCCCATCTCCACCGACTCCGTACTCTGCTGGTGCTGCATCTCTGTGTGCTTCTTCTTTTTCAGCCTACAGTCGCCGCCTCGCAATCCACGTCTGTGTCTACATCTTCGACCTCCTGGCTGCTAAGCTGGAGGGATCCCACCCATCAAGGGGCATTTGACCCGTGTATGTCCCGGCTGGTGATAATGGTAATATGGTCGCGGGGTCAACTCTATCAGAAACTGCAAAAACCGTGACTCTTCCATATGGTACACCTAAAATATTGTGATTCGAAAACCGTTAGTCTAAAAGAATAAGCCCTATCATCCCCTACCCCTTCCCCTATGGCTCCTAGGTACCGAGCGGAGAGGAGGAAAGGGAAGCTACAAAGGTGGAGAGTAATCAAGCAGATGACAATGGAGCTAATCTAACAACTATAATGGTGTATAAACAACTATCTAGAATAAAGTACATCTAGCAATTCTACGGTAGTAAGTAATAAAGTAGACATGTTGTACGTGGCAAATATATAAGAAGACAATTAGAGAACAATAAGTAAATAAGTAAGTAACCTTAACTTATATGAATGCCCATACAAACTTATAAGTTAAGGGGTCTTCTGCAAGGCTCCCATCGTATAAAGTGTCCCATACCACTTATACGTTGGGGTGTCGGTTATCAAACAGCAGCATACATATATAGAATTTAACTCTAATTTATAAACTTATCAAAGGTAAACAGTAAGGAGTAGCAAGTAAGTAAAAGCACAAGAAATATAACCATTGATTTATAGGGATTACCCCTATAGACCAAGGGGTCGTTTTGCAGGGCCTATCGTATAAAACGTCCCATACCATCTTATATGATAGGTGGCAATGTTTATGCTATGACACGCAAATATGCTATGGAATGCACAAGCAAGTACAACACACCCACACGACTCCATGCGCATATACCTTTAGTTCCCCCTGTTCGGGCAGCTAGCTTCACTCCCAGGAACCTCCGTAGTGGCAAACGGAGATAGTGGGTCGGGCCCCCCACTCCTAGGCGGGTAACCACACTACCAGGCCTAGCCCTTTCGTACGCCCCTAGAAGAACACAACCTAGAGTATCCGCGTACTAGTGCTGGCTATATCCACCAGGCTTTCTTTGGCTAAGTGTCCTACACCGCCGAGTAGATGTACCGACGTCGGTGTGATCGATCGTCCAGTACCGATGACCCACAACTTTTATGCACATGCAATCATGACAGTTATATTTGTACAAGTTCTTATGTTACCGAGCCTCCAGCTCTCTAGGCTACCAAGCATATACCAAGTCCCCGAGCATCCTGCTCCCTGGACTTCCAAATTTATACCAAGTCCCCGAGCATCCAGCTCCCCAGACTTCCCAATCACAAACCAGACCATTGACATTACTAGTAGGCCCTTAGACCACGGACCTACTCTACCCATTCCATGCCAATTCTTCTTCCTAAGTGTACAAGTGTAGGTGTGAGGTGCAATTATTATTAGGGTTACTCTTGATCATTTTATTCCTAAGATTTAAGGTTGACCTTGGACTTCCCAAGGTTTACCCAGTGAAGGGCTCGCAGCGGTACTAGGAGCTATGATGGGGTGAATCCCAAAGCTCCCTTTCCAAGGCACTTATTGTTATTGATTTATACCCTTGAGCCAAGACCCTCTTTATATTAAGTAGCTCTACTCCTAGGTGACTTTAACCTCTGAGCTAGCCTACTCCGGTCCTATCACTATATGCAGACCACACTAAGCTACATGGTGCTCCCGTTAGGGGGTACTCCAATTTTATCATCCAAATGCCCTAAAATCAATACTGGGAGTCCACCATTACCTAATATAACTAAGTCCGAGATTTCCAAATTTTTCCTATTTATCGGGCATTTAATTTATTTATTCTAAGCCTCCCAATGCCCTAGTATGAACATGAAGTGCACTAATGAGCCAACAATAAATCACCATAAAATCAGTAAAACTCCTATGAGGCATTTAAGCAGTTATTCCAAATTTTGAGAGATTTCAGAGGTGTTTAGGCCTACATTTCTTAATTTACCATTTTAGGCCACTTTTACTATATTATGAAGCAAGTACTGTAAATATGTATCAAAAAATCACAAGAAAATCATAGAAGCTTTATGGTGACCTAAAACCATCAGAAACTAAGTCCCATAATTTTTATCCAATATTTGGGCTCTGAATTTATTTTAATGTAAAACACTAATTTTCCTAGCTTAGAGAATGAGGTATTATCTTTATTATCTAAAAATCCATAGAAATTTACAGAATGACTATCACGGTCTGAAACACCCACTGACCAAATTTCATAAATTTTCAAATAATAAATGGGCATTATTTGTATTTTTGGCTACATATCACAATTGGTATGTTAAAGAAGCAAGTATCCAAAATAATTAGATAAAACTCCCAAGAAAAATACATAAGATATAACATGCTATAAGATGCACTAATCCAAGATTTCATAACATTCTAGTGAATAGAAATTCCAAAATCATCAAAATAAATATCCAAGGCACAATTAGGGTTGTGAATGAAGTACTGTATAAATTAACTCAAAAATCTCAAAAAAATTATAATATAGCCATTTAGACCAGAAAATCACCCTGCCCAAATTTAATTTGATTTGTAGTTCATTTGTCAGCATAATAGTTCAAATTAATATTGGTGCCCTAAACTAGGGTTAGGATTTTAGGTGGCCTTACTGTCTCCAAAGCCTCTAAGATTTTGACCAGAGGACTTTAATTGCCCTATGGTCCTCTCCACCAAATTTCAAGTCATTCCAAGGTCATTTGACTCCATGACCTTCACAACTCACCAAGTCCCCATTAAGGGACCTACCCTAGGGTTCTAGGGCTACCCTATCCCAAACCACCCCAAATTACATTGGAGGGTGTGTCATGCCCCAAATAGCCAGTAGACAAAATATCAGCCTTGGTTGAGGTTGTTTAACCACTCAAATCCCAAAAGGAATGAATTGACCTAATTAACCCTATAAGGGCCAACCTAGGGTCGAGTTAAAACTAATCAAAACACTTCCAAATGAGGTGTAATTTTTACCATAGTTATAACATTCTCCCTAAGACCTCCCACCCAAATTTGAGGGGATTTGAGATGTTTAGGACACCTAATTAAATTATACATGAATTATTAAATTTTTACAAAAACTATAAAAAAATATTCTCCAAAAATTCTCATTTTTGGATAGGCTCTAGGTATAGTTAGGATAAACTCCCTGCCCAAATTTCAGAACATTTGGACAAAGGATGAAAGGTGGGCACACCTTTTTGTCTCTGCCTAGCTTTAAGTCTAGATCCCACCAAAAGAGGTGCCCTGGCCAAACCAGTTGACCAAATTGACCAAAATCAATTTTGAAATATAGTAGACCCATAGGGCTACAGATTTCATGTTGTTCACTTCTACATAAAAAGCCCTTAAGTACCTCATTAAATAGAATAAAAGAGAGCTTGATAAATCACTACATTTTATATATAAATATAATAATTTAGTATTATAGGTTACTGTTCATCTTCTCAAAGAGCCCGAACCAGCAACCTAAAAATGCTTAAAACCTGTAGCTTTTTAAAGCTATTTCCCGGCCACCCAGCTATCTCCCTGGCCGACCACCACCACCACCACCTCTGTTGAGGTGAGGGCTACCGTCGGGCGGCAGCACGGCCGCCGGAGAGGTGGTTTCCGGCGAACCCGACCACCATTTATTTTTGAAAAACCATGGAAAAGCTCGCTCAATCTTGCTCCTTTCAGATCGATATCTATCCTAAGTAATTTCTAAGATCTACCCATAGAAGAAGGAGTAGAGGAGGACCTTATTCGCGGTTTGGAGTCGAGCCGATCGTCTGGATGCTATTTGCGCGGTGGTGGCGTCGCCAGAATTCTTCAACAGCAAGGTAATGAGCTCTAGATTTATCAAGCAAGGGTGAAACCTTCCTATCAAAGTTTAGGAAGTCTTTTATAGGGGAACATGGCTGCGGGAGGGGATAGAAACGGTCCAGCCATTAATGCCTCTTACATGCAAGCTTCGACCATGGTGGAGGGGAGCTGAAACGGCTCCAAAATAGCTAAGACAAGGCTGGAAACTCCTCTCCCTGAGAGGAGTTGAATTCAGCCGTTTCAAGGGGGAGAGGGTGGAGCCGAGCTTAAAAGCCATAAATGGCCAGGCAAACAGTCGCTCGGCCAAGGCTGGAGGAGGAGGAAACGACTGCCACGTGGCACAGCCGGTCAAACTTCATAAAATAAGACTTAACTAAGTCTTAATAAGAGAAAACGACCCAATAATGTATTCTTTCCCACTTCCTAGACCGGCCCGGTTCAGCTGAACCAGCACCCAGCCAAAACAGATCTGCTAGAAAAAAACTAAGTAAAATGGCGTTGAGTGAGCTCTGCTCACTCAACGCCATCCATACTACGGCGTTGAGTGAGCTCAGCTCACTCAACACCATCCCAGATACGGCGTTGAGTGAGCTCTGCTCACTCAACGCAATCAAAGTGGCCTCCCAGACTATGGCATTAAGTGAGCTCAGCTCACTCAACGCCATCCGGCTCATGGCATTGAGTGAGCTCTGCTCACTCAACGCCATCCAGAATAAACCCCTTTTAAACGATGGCGTTGAGTGAGCTTAGCTCACTAACTGCCGTCCAGATTATGGTATTGAGTGACACCATCCATAATAAGCCCCTTTTAAACGATGGCATTGAGTGAGCTTAGCTCACTCAATGCCATCCAGATTATGGCATTGAGTGAGCTTAGCTCACTCAACGCCATCCAGATTATGGCGTTGAGTGAGCTTAGCTCACTCAACGCCATCCAGATTATGGCGTTGAGTGAGCTTAGCTCACTCAACGCCATCCCGATTATTGCGTTGAGGGAGCTCTGCTCACTCAATGCCCTCTAGTCAGTACCAAATGGCGTTGAGTGCAGTCAGTGCACTCAACGCCGTTCAACTTATGGCGTTGAGTGCACTCAACGCACTCAACGCCATCCCGTATGACAACTTACGGCGTTGAGTGAGCTAAGCTCACTCAACGCCATCAGTTCTACGGCATTGGGTGAGCTCAGCTCACTCAACGCCAACCTGATGACACAAGATGGCGTTGAGTATAGTCAGTGCACTCAATGCCATTCCACTTATGGCTTTGAGTGAGCTAGGCTCACTCAATGCCATCCAGACCACGACGTTGAGTGAGCTTAGCTCACTCAACGCCATTCCAAGGTCATGGGCGTGACAGATTGGTCACGGGCGTGTTAGGCCCATGTTGACATTTCTGAGCTCGACGATCGTCTTCCTGAGGTCGACGATCGTCGAAGGGGTCACGCCCTAGGTCACGGGCATGACGGGTCGTTCACGGGCGTGACGGGTCTGTCACGGGTGTGACGGGTCGGTCACGGGCGTGACCACCCCTTGACTCGAAATCTTGGTCGATAAACTTCAATTCTTGGGCTTCCCAGGGTTCTGTTAAGACAAAACCACTCCCAGGGGTCTAGTCGGAAATTGGATGTTACACAGTGTGACATGACACTTCTCAAATATCTCGGCTCCTAAAAGCTTATAACATGATCCTGCAGGACCACTCTGTCTCCTCCAAGACTTACAACTCAGGAACAAAGCCCTATAACTCTGTGATCAAAAAATCACCTAGCTCAGGCCAAAGGCCCTACCACTCAGGCTGGGAGGATTGCCCTACCTCAGATCCAAAGGATCCTATAGCTCAGGCCAAAGCCCTATACTCAGATTCTTAAACAGAATCCTACCACTCAAATTAACACAAGATCCTACACTTGGCCTTTATAAACAGCTTACAAGTTAGATCTAGAAAGATCCTACAGAGAGAAAAGTTGGTTGATGTTTATTTGGCACCAGAGAAATTATCTATGTGTCTTTCTCTTTCTGTCCATAGAAAGATCAGTCCAGATTTCTTCTTCACAGCTCCAGAAAATAATCTTCAGGATTTGCTAAGCTTGGGTTGTGAAGTGGCCACAGCTAGGGTTAGTCTTTGCTTCTCCTTCCTTCTTATTATTGATGATGAAGACGACAACAGATACCATGAAGAACTTTCAGGTTGATCAATTAGAACTTCTGCTTCTTGTCTCAGCAATAATAGCGAGGAAGACGATGAAGATCTTCCACTTTTCAAAAAGACAAAGCCTTAAAAGTATATTAAATTCCATCGATCCCATTCCTTTTATCATCCATCGTGCAAAGACTTTCTTGACCTGTGGGCCCAACTTTAATTGCTGGTATATAGCCTTCCTTTTTACAGAATATATTATATTACTGACTATCGACGCTATCAGTGGTGGATTCCAGCTTTCCAGTAACGAGATTGAATTTTGTTGTCTTTTGTTAACATTGGCTGACGTCAGCATCTGTAGACTTAGCAAAATTCTCAGTTCCATCCCAGGCATTGAGTGCGTTGAGTGAACTGGCTTCACTCAGTGCATCTGTACTTATCAAAATTCTCTACTCCATCAGGCATTGAGTGTGTGGAGTGAACTGGCTTCACTCAACGCCTCTGGATTTGGACAATTCCTCTGCCTTGCTTATGCATTGAGAGCATTGAGTGAATGGCCTTCACCCAATGCATTTTGACTTGTCCATACTTTATGCGCTGCCAGACGTTAAGTGCGTTGAGTGAACCTTCATCACTCAACACCCATATACTTAGCTGCTTCACTGATTTCTTTTCTTCATGCTGAGGCATTGAGTAAACTGGCTTCACTCAACGCTTCTGTACATCCGCAATTCTAAAATCTACCAGCTTGCTGAGGCGTTGAGTGTGTTGAGTCAACTAGCTTCACTCAACACTTCTATACTTAGTCGATTTCTGTTTCCTTTCTTCTTAGGATTTGACTGCATCAGCATGACTCAATGCTTCTGCTCTACTAGCATTGAGTGAACTAGATTCACTCAACGCCTGTGGACATAGCTATAATATTGTCTCTACAACCTGCTGGGCTTTGACTGTCTTGTCTTTACTCAATGCTTTTGATGACTGGCGTTGAGTGAACTGGCTTCACTCAACGCCTGTAGACTTAGCCATAATATTGTCTATGCAACCAGTTGGGCTTTGACTGTCCTATCTTTGCTCGACACTTTTGCTATCTGGTGTTGAGTGAACTGGCTTCACTCAATGCCTGTGGACTTAGCTGTAGAATTACTTTGTAGACTGCTGGGCTTTGACTGTCCACACCTTGCTTAGAACTTTTTGTATCTGGCATTGAGTGAACTGGCTTCGCTCAACTCCTATGGACTCAGGCAATTTTCAGCCTTTTCGGCATCCTTCTTTGATATCTGGCATTGAGTGAACTGGCTTCACTTAACAGCTATGGACTTAGAGAAAGATTGCTGTCTCTCCACTCCTCTACCCTGTGACCACCTGTCAAAACCACTTGGAATACCTATCCAACCTGCATGCATAAACTTAAACATACATCAAATATAGCTATGTGTATTACATTAAATTGTTTGACTTCTACAAATCAAGAACATTGTGAGCAATGGACCCAACGATCTCCCCTATTTAAAGAAGTCAAAACCCTCAAACAGAATTCTTAGTCAATGATATACACTAACATATGCAATAGATAAAACAGTAAACTGGCAAACTTAACACCATATAACAAGAGTTATAACAAGAGTATCAAGTTATAAGTTACCACACTTTCCTTGCCTGTAAGATGATGATGATCACTTGTAGCTCCCTATGTCTTGTTGTATCAAGTTATAAGTTACCATACTTTCCTTGCCTGCAAGGTGATGATGATCACTTGTAGCTCCCCCTATCTTGCTACCTGATGCTTGATCATTGCCTTCTTCCCAATAATCTCCCCATTTATCTTACATGCAGGGTGATCATTACTACTCCCTACTCCCCCTATTTTGCTGCATAGCCTTGATCATTTCCTTGATCCCTTCCTTCCCCCCTTTTTGACTTCTGAAAATAGTCAGGGGGTGCTGACATCTGATTATCTTCTCTCCCTCTTTGATTTCAGATAATCAAATGTTGCTCCCCCTCAACTAGAACATCTTCTATCATCCTTTCTGATAGACTCTTGAACAAATTGGAGAGCTTGATACCACTAAATGTATTTTCAACCTGCAAGAAGTTGTATAACCCGCAACAAAAACAATATGAGGTGCATCTAAAGCTAGAACAAGTTCAACATACCCAACTCAAACTTGAAGGTGTTGGACTTTTCTTTATTTAGTGGCATAGTGAAGATGTTAGCCACCTGTTTATCTGTAGGGACAAACTCAAGACTGATATCTTAAAATTCCACATGCTCTCTTATAAAGTGATATATAATCTTTATGTTCTTAGTCATACTGTGTGAGACAGGTTCCTAGTTATAGAGATTGCACTAGAAGAATCACAACATAAAGGACTTCTACTTATCTGGAGGTTATACTCCTAGAGCTGATACTGGATCCACAACAACTGTGCACAGTAGCTCCCGAAAACTATGTATTCAGACTCTATATTTGATTTCTATCTCCTTCTTCTTAGGCTTTGACTGCAGCAGCATGACTCAATGCTTTTGCTCAATTAACGTTGAGTGAACTGACTTCACTCAACGCCTGTGGACTTAGCCGCAATATTATCTCTACAACCTGCTGGGCTTTGACTATCCTGTCTTTACTCAGCACTTTTGCTGTCTGGAATTGAGTGAACTAGCTTCATTCAATGCCTGTGGACTTAGTCGTAATATTATCTTTGCAACCAGCTGATCTTTGTCTGTCCTGTCTTTACTCAGCGCTTTTGCTGTCTAGCATTGAGTGAACTAACTTCACTCATCGCCTATAGACTAAGCCGCAGAATTACTTTGCAGACTGCTGGGCTTTGACTATCCACACCTTACTCAACGCTTTTTGGTATCTAGAATTGAGTGAACTGGCTTCACTCAACGGCTGTGGACTTAGGTAATTTTCAGCCTTTCTAGCATCCTTCTTTGATATCTGGCATTGAGTGAACTGACTTCACTCAACGCCTATAGACTTAGACAGATTTCTGTCTCTCCACTCCTCTACCATGTGACCACCTATCACAACCACTTGGAATACCAGTCCAACTTGCATGCATGAACTAAAACATACATTAAATATAACTATGTGTATACCATTGACTTGTTTGACTTCTACAAATCTGGGATATTTTGAGCAATGGACCCAACAGCGCATTAGTGAGCCCAAAAGGCATCACAGTAAATTCGTAATGCCCATAACTTGTACCAAATGTTGTCTTGGGAATATCACTTTCTTGAATTCTCAACTGCTATTATCCAAACTTCAAATCCAACTTTAAATAGACAGTCGATCCAACTAGTTGATCAAAACAAAATCATCAATTTGCAGAATCAGATACTTGTTCTTCTCTATCAGCTTATTCAATTCATGATAATCAATGCATAGACGCAAGCCTCCATCCTTCTTCTTCTTCATAAAGAGAACCGGTGTACTCCAAGGTGACATACTTGGACGTATATAGCCTTACTCTAGCAATTCTTATAACTAAACTTCCAGTTCCTCCTTTTCCTTTGGTGCCACTCAGTGTAGTGAGCGTGACATATATTTTGTACCTGACACCAGCTCAATAGCAAATTCGATATCTCATTAAGGTGGAATCCCTAGGAAATATTTAGGAAAAATATCTGCAAATTATGATACAACAAGAACGTCACTCAAACTGGGCTTCGGCTCTACAGCCTCTAACAACGTGAAAAAATAATTCTGCACCCTTCCGAACCACCTTGACTACTTGGAGAGAAAACATCAATATCTTTCCCAATCTTCTAATACCTGTGAACTTAGTATCACGTTCGGTGTTTTGCCCCTATATGACTTCCTTCAAATTGCAATCAATACAGGCGCGCTGCTCCAAGGGCTAGTCCATACTAAAGATCACATCAAACTTAGATATCGGCAATATAGATGCTTCCAAATCAAAATCATGACTTCCTATCTTCACCTTAACATAACAGGCACTATCCGCGTGCATCCAGCACCTATTAGGAAGTAGCACATTCATCCTATCTGTTGGTATAAAATAAAGCACTCTGATATGCACCATGAAGGCTCCAATATCGAACAGTGCTCTCGCTAGATAATCCAAAATCAGGACAAAGCCTAACACAAACAAGTCATACACAAGCAATGCACAAGGTACCAAGTATAGAAAGCTGTAAAGACTGTAACTTAACTCATACTTGTTATGACATCACTTTGTTTAATGTCCTCCAATTGGCCAAGATTATAGACTCGGGGCTGCGCTTGGGATGCAGTTGACAACACTGTCTTTCCCTCTTCAGCATACATCGCACCCATATTTTTCTTAACCATTAGACGATCATGCCAATAATCTCGAGCTAGATGTCCCACCTTGCCACATGTGTAACAAGTGAGTGGACCTCGCCCTGTCGTCACTCTAGACTTGCTAAAAGAAGCTAGTCCCGAAGACCTAGACTTCATTTTCCACCTATTACGTTACTCAGATTTTGTGGAACACGACACTTTTAACTCTGGATTCTTTACCGCCAAGTCATTATTCTGCTGCACGCGCTTCATATCTTGTTCTAGGAAACAGACCATATTGACCAAGGTCAGAAAACCTTGCGTTATCGGACCCGATAGAAGCAATCGCAGGTCATATCGCAGTCCTTCATAAAATTGATTGGTTTTCCATTCCTCATCTGCAAACGTAAAGCCCGCACACTATCCAATTCTTGTAACTCATGCAAGTAGTCATCCACAGAAGTCTCACCTTGAGTTAGCCTTTGGAACTGATTTTTCATTGCAATCTGCTATGTAGATGTAAGATATCTTGCCGAAAACAGTCTCGAGAACTCCTCCATCTAGATCTCAATTAATGGCCTACCATCAAACTGGTGCACCTCCAAGTACTCCCACCATAGAATTGCCTCTCCATCTAATAATAAGGTCGTAACAGTGACTTTCTTCCACTCCTTCATTTCTGTTGCTGTCATGGTTCTCTTTATTCTTGAGAGCCAGTCTTCAGCTTGTGTAGGGGTTGCAGTACCCGCAAACACAAGAGTGTTGAAACTCATCGTGTATTTCAATTGCCTTTCCGTCGCTCGCCTTGCAGCCACTAGTTCAACGACCACTTGTCTCTCTGCCACATTCTAAACTATGCCAACTGACTTCTAGGCCACCGTAGGGGTAGGAGGTTGTACTTGCCCTCCTGGTTGCATATTAATTAATGAGAACAAGGCTTCAACATCCAACATATCGTTTCCGCAAAAGGAGGAGGTGTTGACACCTCAGTTGGTGTATTACTCTCCATCGAGGGTTTGGGTTCATGCTGCCCCGCACCACTTCTAGTCGCCTATAATCATAAAACACATAATTAAGCAACTAATAACATTGCAAAAAGCAATTATGGGAATACGTGGGTTCCACAAACATGTGTATTTTCATTACTAAGTGGACATTCATGGATTCTTCCATATTATAATGCTAGCACACATACACGTGCTCACCACCCCTTAAAATAACTCGTCCATGAATTCGAATAATAAAGACCGACACCAGAAGCTGATACCAAATTGTATCACTTCCATTTTTCATGTAAAATATAATAGAAGGTCTGACTGGGGCCTTACGCTATATTCCATAGACAGTTAATGGAGTTACTCATTGAGGCCATTTCATCCACGCATCCTAACTTAGAGTGCATTCTAGCGGAAGCAGTAACATTAGTTTTAGAACCCAAATACTAGGAATGTCCACAAACGACCACAGAAATGATATTAAAAATACACAAAATGTATTGGCCTAAGGCCTTACAATTGTTTTCTTCACAAATATGAATTCCATACATCGACACATAGGAAGACCACACATGAAAAAAGTAAACGATTCGCCTTTAGGTTTTCGAGGGCCAACAAACGCAATATAGGGGACTTCAGCCCGCTACTTTTCACTTGGCTCCCCAACACCTGCAATAGCACAACCCACCAAGGTGTGACAAAACAAAGAAATGGTCAGCATTAGCTGACCACATTATAATGACCCCACCCCTCACTCGGGGCGGCGGTTCTCCTTCCCTGCAAACAACAACATATATATATATTTTGGCAACAAACTGTGCATTTAAGCACCATTCTCCACAGACATAGGCTCGATCGGCCACACGCCCCGTGCACTCAGGGTACATTATCAGTGTACGGGATTACCCAGTGTCACACCACCATGCACAGTCCCAAACTTGATGGTCCAAACAGGATCATTCTAGTCTTTATAGCCTGTAGCATAAGACTCTCATTATGCCAACGATGAAAGCCAAGTACTTTAGGAAATCTAGTACAAGAGCAACATAATGCAGGTACAGGTCAGCTCTTTCCTATTGCTCAAATTGCCAAGCGAATGCCAAAAGCCAAAGCAATCAAGTCAAACGATAGGACGTGGGTCAGCCTCCCCTTTCCCATTTGGCACCTCTTCCTCACAACTAGGAACTTTAGGCTCTCAGCTTCAATTGCCACCCACCTTGTCCGCAGGACCTGGGCTCACAATCATCACAATATTGGCTCTCACGGCCACAATAGCTGGGCTCTCCACGCTCAACAACTTTACATGCTACCCACCTTATCTCATGGATACATGCTTCACAATCACAATCAGGCTGGCTCTCACGACCACCTTAGTTGGTCTTTTAAGGCTCTCAGCTCAATCATTTGGCCCCCAAGTCTCCAAGAGACAGGCCTCTCAAACATTGCTCACTGGGAGCTACCCCTGGTGGTAGTGCTAACATTGCGTGGTAGGGGACATAATATCATTTATTCCCCCACTTTGGGTGTTTTCCTCGAGATAATCCCCAATACTATCACTACAGCATCCTACATACACCTTGACCCCAGAAACTACACATTTATCCATGAAGTCTTCTCCGATACCCAAATCAATAAAATCACCAATCCAAACCAACCTTTCCAGATGGGCTTCACACAACATGCCTATTTTGTACTTCAATTCCAGATTCCATAGGCAATTTCTACTGGGGATCACAACGATCTATCAGCTAGAAACCACCCTTTTCTTCACTCTTTGGTGAGCGGTTCCATGCACTTATGTAAATTGAGGACTTCACTTGATTTGGATGGAAATGATAACCACACTTTCCTCTCCGCGGATCTGGCTTTGACTTGTGAATCCAATCACAAGGATGCTTTCACAGCAGGTTGAGTCAACCTTCCTTTCCTTGCCCTTGCTATCCTGGCCTTCCCCTTCTTCTTCCTCAAGATCCTAGAGAGAGAGAATGAGAGAAAATGAGAAGTAAATCCCATCTTAGGCGGTGGCCGCTTGCCTAGTTGGCATCGTTCTGCTGCTCACACCCACCTTAACCTTATTCTACTTGTGGCACGCTACTGCTGGCATGACCGCTACCGCCGAGTTATACTGTCTAGAGCCAAAAAGTGCCTTAATTCATCGGCTACCGCCTCACGGTAACTTGCTACCGCCGCACGATACCAACCAGAGGCGTTGGCCCATTAAAATCAGCTAGCAACTGCCAGTTCTAGGTCTACCGTCGGGCAGTAACCTCCAGTGACCAACTTTCTGTTATTTACATGAAATTTGGGTCATTACACATTATTGATTGACATACATTTTTGTCTATAATTATCATATTTGGTGTTAATCTAACTTTGGTTTTGTGTTATTTATTACCCATCAATTATGTAAATTTATCTCTTTTATGAGTTAGTGTATATCATTGACTAGGGTTCTATCTTCTTCAAATAGGGGGAGATTGTTGGGTCCATTGATCGCAATGTCCGAGATTTGAAGAAGGCCCGCAAGTCAATAATATGCATATGTTTGTGTGTTTTACATATGTTCTAGTTCAATGTATTCAAGTTGTACTCTATTCATTGATTAGATAGGTAGTCAGGGTCAGAATGTTGGTTGGGCTTAAGACAGGATACTAGAGAGGCAGGAATTTGCTTAATCCAGAAGCATTGAGTGAGTACACTTCACTCAACGCTAGAGGCCTAAAAGCGTTGACAGAAGCTTAGGAATTCAAAGCCTCAATGGTGCTGGACTCAAATCTGGCTAAGTCCAGAAGCGTTGAGTGAAGGCCTTTCACTCAACGCATACTTAAAGGAAATCTTTCCAAGTACAGAAGCATTGAGCGAAGAAGGCTCACTCAACGCCTTATCAAAGATACAGCAAAATCCATAAGAATTGAGTGTAGAAGGTTCACTCAACGCCTTCATTTTGAAATTCTATACAAGTTAAGAAGCGTTGAGTGTAGAAGGTTCACTCAATGCCTTTAGTCAGGATAACTACCAAGTCCAGGAGTGTTGAGTGAAGAAGGTCCACTCAAGGCCTTAAAGCAGAAGAATTCTGCTAAGTATAAATGCATTGAGTGATGAAGGGTCACTCAACACCTTATCATTTAAGATGTCAAAGATAACTGCGTTGAGTGACGAAAAGTCACTCAATGCCTCAGAAGTTAGACAGTTTTTCAATTAAATGTTTTTGTGTTGAGTGAAGACTTTCCACTTAACGCCTCAACAGTTAACACTTAAAGTTCAAAAGCGTTGAGTCTTAAGGAAACACTAAACGCCTCTATACATTGAGTAACAAGACTTCACTCAACACCCATGCAGACTATATGGTGAAAGTTGCTAAGCCTACAAGTGTTGAGTCATGCTGATGTCATCCAAAATTCAAATGAAGCGGGTTTTGCGTGCTAAAGGACAAATGGCATTGTATGTCTTCTGCAATGTTGTTAATGGAAAAGCTACTTTACAACTGCTCTACAACTTGCCCATACTGATCAAAGATTTGTTGGACATCAAGATATAAAAAGACGTAGCAGAGAAATTAGAAGGAGCTCTTGACATAAACTATAATTTTTCTACTAATAAAGTGGTTGAGTTCAAAAATACTTTGAAGTCTTGAGTAAGATCATTAACCCTAATTTTTCTGCAAGGGTTAGTTAGTAGAGCACTCACAAGTTTGTCATTATTCTTCAAGGCTGCTGCACTCAACTCATACATACTTAAGCTTGAAGGAACAGAGCTCTGCAATAGATCTTCTCAGCACAAGCATAATAACTCTGAAGATCTACAATCTTGATGTGATGAAGAGTTGGGGTTATTCTTACACAGTCCAGAAAGTTGACCTAGAGGTATATTTCTCTGAAGTAAAACACCACAATAATTTTAATCAACTATATGATCACTGTGAGATCTGAGCTGTAAGATTGTGTATGCTGAGTGGTAGGAGCTATTGTCTCTGAGTGGGTATGATCTAAGAGTGGATCTGAGGTTGGATATTTGGTATATTTTTGAGGTAGGGATGCTGAGCCTGAGGTAGTACTATATTTAGTCTTAGCTGTAGGAGTGAGTCTTACTCTGAGGTGTAAGATCCTGATGGATCTGAGGTGTAAGCTCGAAGAGCTGGCGAAATATAAGGAGTTAGCCGAATCTAGCTCACTACTAGATATGTGGAGGGGGAAAGTGGATGTACCTTAGATAGGGGAACCACTATAAATTTTGTGTGTTATTGTTATTCTTGAAAGCTAACAACTAACCTCAGCACACTCTAAACTGATAAAAACCATTTGTTCAAAAGAGCCAAAACAAACCTATTCACACTCTAAACTTCTTAAAACCTAAAATGATAAAAAACCATTATTATTATTGAAAGCTAAAGGTTTATTATTTAAGGTCTTCTATTATAATCATTTACATATACTCTCTATAAGAACATTATTATTCTGAGTGTAAGGTCTTGGACCTGAGTGTAGGTTTGTTTAACCTGAGTGTAGGGCCTGTGTGCCTGAGTATATGGCTATCCTCCTAGCCTAAGTGGTAGGGCTTCTTAATAGGCCCGAGGTAAGTTACTAGGAGAGTCACTGAGCTGTATGAGTAGATTGTACTCTGAGGTTGTAGGGTTGTGGCTTGAGGTAGGATCTTAGAGGAGACCTGAGAAGATCCTGAGGGATCTGTGGTGTAAGCTCGTTTAGCTGAGTTTTAGCGGAGGTTGTCTTATATAATACACTGTCAGAAAGGTGGAGAGGGGGAGAGGATGTGCCTTACCTTGGGAAACCACTATAAATTATAGTGCACTTTCTGTGTGTGTTTTTATTGAGAAAAATAACCAAAACAGCTAAGTATAAAGAGAAAAAAAATCAAAAAACTTATTCCCCCCACCCGCCTCTAGGTGATTTAGACTACTAAAAAGTTAACTATCACTTCACTCAACACATTTGAACTTTAGCAGCTTCTCTTCTGCAGGCATTGAGTGAATGGCCTTCACTCAACGCATTTACACCTACCAGTATTTCTGAGTAGGCGTAGATTGAACTGCCTTTACTCAACGCATTTACACTTGGACAGAATTTCTTTAGGAGGCGTTGAGTGAAGAGCCTTCACTCAATGCATTTACAGTTGAATAGAATTTCCTGAGCAACTGTTGAGTGAAGCTTCTTCACTTAACGCATTTGTACTTAGCAGAATTCTTTTAGCATGCATTGTGTGAACCTTCTTCACTCAACACATTTGTACGTAACAAAATTCCTTTAGTAGGCTTTGAGTGAACCTTCTTCACTTAATGCATTTGTACTTAGCCAAATTAAAGTCTTGCTCCACTGAGGCTATAAGAGACTAAATATTTGTCGACACTTTCTGCCTCTAGTGTTGAGTGATGCGTGATCACCCAACGCATCTATACTTAACAAAATTTCTAGCTCTCCCACATGTTTTGTCTTCTGTCTAGCCAAACTTCTGACATATATAACATGTCTAATCATTAAATAGTAGGCTTCCTGTATATATGTGAAATATCTCCATCCATCACATAGAATATAACTAAGGTTTCGACCGGGGAGCCACGCCATATTCCATAGACAGTCGACATGGTTACATATTAATATTAAAAGACCAAATGAATCCTAACTCAGAGCATTCTAGCAAAAGCTTCATGGGTTAAATTGAACACAAGTATCAACATTGTCCACTATATAAAACCATAGGAATGTAATTAAAAAATACACAAAATAGTACGGCCTTATAATTATTTTTTATACAAAAGTATTTTCATACATCGGCACGCAGACCGGCCACACATGAAAACAATAAATGTTTACCTTCAGGCCTTCGAAGGCCATCCAATCACAGCATAAGGGACTTCAGCCCACTACTTCCCACTTGGCTCTCTAGCACCCGCATAACAAGGCCCACCAAATGTGGCAAACAAAGCAACGGTCAGCATTAGCTGACTAAATTATAACGACCTCTCACCTCACTCGGGGCGACGGTTCTCCTTCCCTGCAAACAACAACATATATATATATATATTATATAATGGAATATAGATATTTGGAGGCACACCATAGATTTAATATTGGCTATTGGATCATGAGAGAGAGCATGAGAGGAGGGAGATTTGGGAGAGAGAGAGAATGGAGGGAGATGGAGAGAGGGGTGGGAGAGAGAAGGAGAGAGAGATAGAGGGGGAGTGATAAAGAGAGAGAGGGAGAGATTAATTAATTTTTATAGATTAAAATTTGCAAAATTCTATAAAATAAAAATAGGAATAGTACTTTATATTTTTTTACAGTCATTTTAAGTACTCATATGTATATGTTTTGAAAAAAAAAGATTTCGGGTGTGTGTGCAACCCGATCATAGGCTGGCACAGCCAGTAGCGACGCATCGAGCGCGGGCATAGCCCGTGCTAAGATCCTCGTATATATATATATATATGTACACATAGGTATATATATGTACACATAGGTATATATATATACATATATATATATATGTACACATATGTATATATATATATATATATATGGAAATAAGAACGTGCACTTAAGAAGCATTCACCACAGACGTAGGTATGATCGGCCACACGCCCCATACACTCAGGGCACAATATCGGTGTACCGAACTTCCCGGTTACCACCACCATCCACAGTCCCAGACTTGATGGTATACTTGAGCATTCTAGTCTTTTTCGGCACTTGGCCTAAGACTCTCATTATGCCAATGACGAAAGACAATTACTTTAGGCAATCTAGCCCGGAGTGACATAACGCAGGCTACATTTCAGGACTCTTCCCATTGACGAAAGCCGAAGCAATTAAGCCCATAACAAGATGCAGGTCTGATTCCCCTTGCCCGATCGGCTCTCTGGCCTTTTTGCTGGGCAAAATAGGCCATCAGCTTCAAACAATAGCACCAAGTCTGCCAATAACAAGCCTTCCTTAGCTTACTGGGAGTTAACGTCGGCGATAACACTACCGCCGCGCGGTAGGGAATAGATTTTCATTGCTTCCCTAATTTTGGGTGTTTTCCTTGAGATCATCTCTAGTACTATCTCTGCAACATCCTGCACACCCCATGACCCTGGATTGTGAAGGTTTATCTACATGTTTATCCACAGAGTCTTCTCTGACACGCAAAACAATTCATCACCAATCTAGACCAACCTATCCAGATGGGTTTCACACAGCATGACTATTCCATACTTTGATTCCGTATTCTATATGCAATTTCTAATGAGGATCACGTGATCTACCCGCTAGAAACCACCTACTTTTCCACCTTATCATGAGGGGTTCCATGAACCTATGCAAAATAAGGACTTCACTTGTCCAAGGAGAAAGTCGTTACTGATAATTTCTAGTTGTCTACCTAAATCACCTAGAGATGGGTGAATAGGTGAGTTCTGCGTCTTTTTGCAGAATAAAGAATTGTACAAGAGATGTGCAAAAAATAAACAAGCAAATCACAGACAACACAAAAAATTATAGTGGTTCCCCAACCTTTGGGTACGTCCACTCATCACCTCACTGATCTAGCACCACACTAAACTCGGCTACTTCACTATTGTCTCGGATTGAAAAATAATCCTACAACTCGGAGTAAAACCACTCCTACAATAACTCGGAGAATAACTCCTACAATCTCGGAGAATAACTCCTACAAGAATAAAAATGAATTCACAATGAAAATACATAAATTTTCTTCACAGATCTGGATCAATCTCGACTTCTTCCTACTTGAGAAATAGTGAAGCTTTGTAAGAAAAGTCGAGGAAGAATTCAGAGATTACTTGGATCTGAGAACGTAGGATCACCATGATCAAGGAGAGATTTGAAGAAGACAAAAAGCTTGATCGATTTAATCCTTCTTATCTGAATCTCTGGATCGAGAAGACTAGCGACAAAGATCATATTTTAGTCGGCGGCGGCATTTCTCGATTTGGAATTTGAAAATGATTCAGAAAACTATAAAATTCTTCTTAGCGATTGTCGATTCTTACAAGACCTTTTATAGGCTTAACCTAATAGTCTGATTTCATTAATTACCATCCACGTAGACCAATTAAGAGTTCATTGCATTTGAAATCGAATCCGTATAGCACTTAGCGAAATTTCAGAATTCTGAACTCCAGTTCTCGAGAGAGATAGGTATTACTCGAGAAGAGGTGGCTGTTCCTCAAGAAGAGATTTCTATTTCTCGAGAAGAATTACTTAAGGAAAGTAGAGAAAAAGAATTCTTGTTTCTAGAGAAACAAAAGACTTTTCTCGAGAAAGAAATTCTGTTACTCGAGAACAAGAAGCCAACTCGAGAAGAATGTTTCTGTCTCCCGAGAAAGAACATCTGGTTCTCGAGAACTACTTTGGCCTTCTCGAAAACTAACTTAGGCCTTCTCGAGAAATAGCATTGGCCTTCTCGAGAAAAGGACTTAGAAAAATTCTGAGCTGAGTTTTGAGTTAACTCGAGAAAGAGACGAGACTTACTTGAGTACTACATGGCTTTCTCGGGAACTATGCTAAGCCTTTTCGAGAACAACTTCTGATACTTGAAAACCTGTATGAGCTAACTCGAGAAATAACTTCAATTCTACTCGAGTACCTATAAGCCTTTCTTGAGTAAAACACTTAGAAAAAAAATTTCATCCTAAAAAATATTTTTCTTCAAGGAATTCAGCATCTAGTCTTTCTCCCATAACTTTAGTACTTTGAAAATAAAGTGTGTCCCAATAGAGAGGTTAAATATGAGTCAACACCATGGATCACACAATGAGACATTACATTGTATGGTCCTGTGTTTGGTGACCAATTATAAACTGACATTGGTCTACACTTGACAATTATAACATGAAAACACTTAACTTGAACAAGGCATCAAATATAAACTTAATTCATCTTAGTTCAAGGGTGCCTTCATACAAATCTGGATTATTGTGGATGCAATACCCAACAGTTACCCTCGTAGGTCATTTTGGAGTCATGCTCTTGATTTTGATCCGGATGGAACTGATAACCACGGCTTCCTCTCTACAGATCTTGCTTTAGCAAGTGATCTGACCACCGAATCTCCTTCACAAAGATTGCAAAGCTCAGCCCCAAACTTTTGCTCTCAAGAACCTCAAGAACTAAGAGAGAGAATAATTAGAATTCATTCTCATGTACAACTTATATCTGGAGGCTACCGCCGCGCGGTATCATAGGTGGTTGCCGCTTGGCCCAATTGACATCGTGATGTCACTCCAAAATATCCTCCACCTTACTGCCATGTGGCAGGCTACAGCTGGTGTTAACTTACTACCACCGAGTGGTACCTTCCCGAGATATAAGTCAATTTAATCTGCTATCCGCGCGCGGTAGTCACTCAATGCTTCGTCAAAAGCGTTGAGTGTGTCGAGTGTTATTGCCACGTTATAGATCATTACCGCTGCGTGGTAGTCACTCAATGCTTCGTCAAAAGCATTGAGTGTGTCGAGTGTTATTGCCACGCGATAGATCACTACCGCCACGCGGTAGTCACTCAACGCTTCGTCAAAAGCGTTGAGTGTGTCGAGTGCTATCACCGCGCGATACCTTTCTACCGCTGCGCGGTAGATACCCAAGACACTAGCAAATTTAATTTAAGGGCTACCACTGGCGTTAATACTATCGCCGTACATTAGCTTCCAGAAATCAATTCCTTCCCCTGTTCAGGATTTTTGGGGCATTATATTTCTCCCCTCCTTTAAGAGATTTCGTCCCAAAATCTTATATATATTTTTAAAGTAAAACTGTACAAAACTATTAAAAAAACAACTCCGGAAACTCATCTTGCATGGTTTTTTCATGCTCCCATGTCAGTTCTTCACGACCACAATTGTTCAGCCGGACTTTGACCATCCCGATTGCTTTATTTTGTAGTTGTCTGATCCTTATATCCTCGATCAAAATAGGACTAACCTTCGTCGTTAGCCTGCCATTGACCGGTACCTGATCATCAACCGCCACTTACATCTGATGTTACAAAGTTTTCCGCAACACCAATATGTGAAACACATCGTGCAAAACCACTTAGCTCCGTCGAAAGAGAAAATCGATGGACAGCTTCTCTAATCCGCTCAACCACTTCAAATGGACCAAGATACCACAGACTCAAGTTTTTCAAGCGCTGAATCCTGAACACATATTTGAATGGTTTATCTTCAGATATACTCAATCGCCAACCGTAAACTCTATATTTCGGTGCTTGGCGTTGTAGTACTTAGCTTGCCTTTCTTGGGCCACCAATAGTTGATCTCGTATAATGTGTATAGTCAAATTTGCATCTTCGACTTCTTTACGCTTATATAACTTCGATTCACCTATTTCCATCCAAGCTAAAGGAGTGCGACACTTCCTACCGTATAAAGTTTTGAAGGGCGTCATCCGAATGCTGGCTTGATAGCTATTATTATAGGCGAATTCGATCATATAGAGATGGCCCTCCCACCTCTTCCTAAAATCCACAACACACATACGGGCATATCCCCCATTATCCTGTTGGTTCTCTTGGTCTGACCATCTGTTTGTGGATAAAAGATCGTACTGAACTTCAGTTTAGTACTCTGGTGGATTAACCTCCAATCATTCAAAGTAAAGCGCCCATCTCGGTCATTGACGATGCTACGAGGCACACCGTACAAGCGTACTATGTTGTCAACATACGACTTAGCTAATTTTTCAACTAAATCATCCTTTTTGTTCGGTATGAAGTGTGATATCTTTGTCAATCAGTCGACGATCACCCACACGACATCGTTCCCACTTTGTGATCTCGGCAACACATGCACAAAATCCATAGAGATATCATCGAACTTCCAAACTGGAATTGGTAACGACTTTAGGAAACCTCCAGGTTCTGACATTTAGCTTTTACAAAGGCATACGTTTGGCACTTTACTATGTAAAGAGCTATGTCCATCTTTAAACTCGACCACCAGAATATCTTTTTCATGTCCTTGTACATTTTTGTGCTTCTTGGGTGGATTGAGAATTTAGTAAAGTGTGCTTCATACATCAACTCCTCCCATACCTTACCCACATTTGGGACGCACAAACGACCATCCTTTCTCAAAATACGGTCATCCAAGAAGAATTGGGAATTTGACCCATCCGCTGCATAACACTTCATACTCTCATCGAGTTCCATTTCATATCGAACTCTATCCGCGAGGTCATATTGCACCTCCGTCCAGTTCAAGCATGCATTTATAGTGGCATTCTTATCAACACAAGAAATATCTAAAGCCTCCAACTCCTGGATCAGATGCTCATCATGCATCTATTGCCAACTTGCCTGTACTAGAGTTCTACAACTCAAGGCATCTGCGACTAGATTTCCCTTCCCGAGAGTGTGATGTATATGAAAGGCGTTGTCCCCGAGGAACTCCATCCACCCCCATTGTCGCATGTTCAGATCCTTCTAATCTATTAATTACTTAAGGCTCTTATGGTCATAAATATATCAACTTTCATACCTTATACGTAGTGACGCCACAGCTTAAGTGCAAAGATCACAGCCTCCAACTCCATGTCATGCACTGGATAGTTTCGCTCTCGCACTTTCAATTGGTGTGAGCCATAAGTTATAAATTTTCCGAATTGTAGAAGAATGCAACCTAAGCCGCTCCCTAAAACATCACTATATATCTCATAGCCATCTGCACCACATGGCGAACTCAAGATAGGCGTCGTAGTCAAACGATTCTTTAACTCCTCAAAAGCTCGTGTGCACTCAGGTGTCCAAATGAACTTTTGATCTTTCATCGTCGGTGTAGTGAGAGGTAAGGCTATCCGTAAAAAGTTCTTTACGAAGCGCCTATAGTAGTCAGCAAGTCCAAAGAAACTCCTGACTTCCTCTACAATAGCTAATACAGGCCACTCTTGTATAAAACTATCTTCGCCGAATCCGCCGTAATTCCCTCTCTACTAACCACATGGCCAAGAAAAACCACCGAAGACAGCCAAAACTCGCACTTTGAGAACTTGGCATAGAGTTTATTCCTTCTTAGGGTATACAAAACCATCCTCAAGTGATTTGCATGATCTTCTTCTGATTGAGAGTATAACAGTATGTCATCAATAAAGACGATCACAAACTGATCTAAATACTCTCGAAAAGGTCGGTGCATCAAGTCCATGAATACCGATGACGCATTTGTTAGCCCGAACAAGATTATAGTTAACTCATAGTTACCATAGCATGTGCTGAACGCTGTCTTGGGAATGTCACATTCCCTAATCCGCAACTAGTAATAGCCAAACTTTTAATCTAGCTTCGAATAGACAGTCAATCCCACCAGCTAATCTAACAAGACATCAGTTCATGGAATCAGATACTTAATTTTCTCCGTTAACTTGTTCAATTCCTGATAATCAATGCATAGACGCAAGCTTCCATCCTTCTTTTTAACAAAGAGGACCGGTGCACTCCAAGGTGACATACTTGGACGTATATATCCTTACTTTAGCAACTCTTTCAACTGAACTTTTAGTTCTGCCATATCCTTTGGCGCTACTCGATACGGTGAGCGGGCTACAGGTTTCGCACCTGATACTAACTCAATAGGAAAGTCAATTTCTCACTGGGGCGTTAACCCTGGAGATCCTTAGGAAAAACATCTGCATACTCTGATACAATATGAACGTCACTCAAACAGGACTTTAGCTCAACGGCCTCCAATAGTGTGAAGAATAAGTTCACACCTTTTCAAACAGCCTTGACTACCTGGAGAGCAGACATCAATATCTTACTCGATCCTCATATACCAACGAACTTAGTCTCTCATTCGGTGTCCTATTCCAGTATGACTTCCTTAGAGTTGCAATCTATACAAGCACACTGCTATGAGAGCCAGTCCATGCCAAATATTGCATCAAACTCCGATATCAGTAGCACTGATGCTTCTAATCAAAAATCATAACTTCCAATTCATACCTCAAGATAACAAGACCAATACGCACGCATCACACATCCTTTAGGTAACCATACCTTTACACTATCTGTTTACACAAGAGTAGTTACTCTGATCTGTGATATGAAATCCTCAGATAGAAATGAATAAGAAGCACCTATATCAAACAGTTCTCTCGCCGGATAGTCCAGAATAAGGACAAAGCCTATATTCACCAAGTTATACACAAGAAATTCACAAGGTATAAAGTATATAAAGTATGAGAAATATATACTACTCGTACCTGTGATGATATCAGCCTATTTGATGGCCTCCTGTTGGCCAAGATTGTAAACCCTTGGCTGACCTGGAGCATATTGGGATGCAGTGGACTCTACCACCTTTCCTTTCTTAGCATAAGGTGCTCCTGCATTTGTATCCTTCCTTGGAAGGCAACTAATACACTCACAGGCAAAAAGCCATGGCATGCCACAAGTGTAACATGTGAGCGAACATCGCCCTAACGTTGCTCCAGAAGTAACAATAGATGGAGCTTGTCTAGAAGACCTGGACTTTTTTCTCCACTTCTTTCGGTTATCATATTTTGCAGGACGCAACACTTTGAACTATGGCTTTATCACATCCAAGTTCTTCGTGCTTTGCACCCTCTTCATTTCCTTCTCTAATGAATGAGCCATATCCACCAATATTTGGAACCCTTGGTTCATCGAACCCGAGAGCAGTAACCTCAGTTCATCCCACAGTCACTCATAGATTCTATTAATCTTACACTCTTCGTCAGCAAAAGTAGACCCTACATAGCGTCCTAACCTGGTAAAGTCATGCAAGTAGTTATCCACAACCCTCACCCTGTGTCAAACGCTTGAACTCATTTTCCATGTCAATCCGTTGCGAAGAAGGCAAATTCTTTGCCAAAAACAATCTTGAAAATTCCTCCATTGAGATCTTTGATAGTCGTCTTCCTGAATAGTGGTGTAACTCCATCTCATCCCACCAAAGTCTAGCCTCTCCTTCCAATAGGAAAGTGGCCAAACTTACCTTCTGCCCCTCCTTTATTTCAATCACCATCAATATCCTCTTGACATGCGAAATCCAGTCCTCTGCCTGCGTTGGGGATCCTGCACCCATAAATGTAGAAGTACTAAAGCTCATAAAGGGCTTCAGCTGTCTTTCAGTCGCTCGCCTATCAACCAAATCCTCAGCAGTCACCTGCCTAACAAATATAGGCACGGCTACACCAACCCGTACGGGTACCATCGCAGGCCGCTCATGCCCAGTCGGTTATGTATTTAGCATAGCAAACACTGCCTTAGCAACTAAGGGTATTGTTTCCACAGAAGGAGGAGGTGTGGGCACATCAGCTGGTAACGAACTCTCTACAGAACATTGAGGTTTAGACCACCCCGCACCACTTATAGTCACCTATAATTATAAAATACACAATTTAGCGACTACTCAAAAGGCAAAAAACGACTATTAGGAATATGTAGGTTCCTCAAACATGTGTATTTTCATTCCTAAGTGAACATTCTTGAGTTCATTTGTGTTATAACGGTAAGCACAAACACGTGCTCGCCACCCCTCAAAAGAATTCGACCACAAATTCGGCGAAGGAAGACCGAGACAAGTTGATACCAAAATTGTAACATCTCCATCCATCACATAGAATATAACTGAGGGTCGGGTCGGGGCCCCACGCTATATTCCACGGACAGTCGGCAAGGTTACATGTCAATATCAAAAGACCAAATGAATCCTAACTCAGAGTATTCTAGAGGAATCTTCATGGGTCAAATTGAACTCAAGTATCAACAATGTCCACTATATAAAACCATAGGAATGTAATAACAAAATACACAAAATAGTGCGGCCTTAAGGCCTTACCATGATTTTTCTTACAAAAAGTATTTCCATACATCGGCACGCAGGTCAGCCACACATGAAAACAGTAAATGTTCGTTTTCAGACCTTTGAGGGCCAGTCAATCACAGCATAAGGGACTTCAGCCCGCTACTACCCACTTGGTTCTCTAGAACCTGCATAAAGGCCCACCAAATGTGGCAAATAAAGCAACGGTCAGCATTAGCTGACCAAATTATAACGACCCCACTGCTCACTCGGGGCGGCGGTTCTCCTTCCCTTCAAATATCAACACATATATATATATATATTTTGGCAATAAGAATGTGCACTTAAGCACCATTTTCCATAGACGCAGACTCAATTGGCCATACGTCTCATACACTCATGGTATATTATCGGTGTACCGAACTTCCTTGGTCCCACCACCATCCACGGTCCCAGACTTGAAGGTATACTTGAGCATTCTATTATTTTCCGGCACATGGCCTAAGACTCTCATTATGTCAATGATGAAAGCCAATTACTTTAGGAAATCTACCCCGGAGTGACATAACATAAGCTACAGTTCATCACTCTTCCCGTTGCTCAAATCTCTATGTCATTAACTATAGCCAAAGCAATCAAGCCCCATGACAAGACATGGGCCAACTTCCCCTTGCCCGTTCGGCTCTCTGGCCTTTTTGTTGGGCACAACAAGTCTTTAGCTTCAAATAATGGCCCCAAGTCTCCCAGAGACAGACCTTGCTTAGCTCACTGGAAGCTAACACCGACGATAACACTACCGCCGAGCGGTAGGGAATATAGTTTCATTGTTTCCCTAATTTTGGGTGTTTTCCTAAAGATCATCTCCAGTACTCTCACTACAGCATCCTGTACACCCCATAACACTAGATAGTACATGTTTATCTACATGTTTATCCACGGAGTCTTCTCTGACACACAAAACAATTCATCACCAATCTAGACCAACCTATCCAGATGGGCTTGACACAGCATGCCTATTCCGTACTTCGATTCCGGATTCTATATGCAATTTATACCAGGGATCACATGATCTACCTGCTGGAAACCACCCTCTTTTCCACCTTATGGTGAGGGGTTCCATGCACCTATGCAAAATAAGGAATTCACTTGTCCAAGGAGAAAGTCGTTACCCTCGTAGGTCGTTTTGGAGCTATGCTCTTGCGTTTGATTCGGATTGAATTGATTACCACAACTTCCTCTTCGCGGATCTCACTTAAGCTCGTGAATCTAACCATGTAATCTCCTTCACCATGCTTACAAAGCTCAGCCCCAGGCTCTTGCTCTCAAGAACCTCAAGAACTAAGAGAGAGAATAATGAGAATTCATTCTCATATACAACATATATTTGGAGGCTACCGCCACGCGGTATCTGCTACCGTCGTATGGTATCACAGGAGGTTGCCGCTTGGCCCAATTGACATCGCGATGTCACTCCAAACATCCTCAACCTTACTACCATGTGGCAGGCTACTGCCGGTGTTAACTTACTACCGCCAAACAGTACCTTCCCGAGACATAAGTCAATTTAATCCGCTATCGCCGTGTGTTAGCTCACTACCGCCACGTGGTAGTCACTCAATGCTTCGTCGAAAGCTTTGAGTGCGTCGAGTGCTATTGCCACATGATAGATCACTACCGTCATGCGGTAGTAACTTAATGCTTCATCAAAAGCGTTGAGCGCGTCGAGTGTTATTGCCACGCGATATCTCACTACTATCGTATAGTAGTCACTCAACGCTTTGTCAAAAGAGTTGAGTGCGTCGAGTGATACCACCATGCGATACCTTTCTATCGCCATGCGGTAGATAGCCGAGATGCCAACAAATTTAATTCAAGGGCTACTGCTGGTGTTAACACTACCGCCGCGCGTTAGCTTCCAGAAATCAATTCCTTCCCTTTTTCAGGATTTTTGGGGCATTACAATATGAATGAACACATATCAAATATATGCTTGTATATATAATTGACTTATGATCTTCTTCAAATAGGGGACATTGTAGTTAATGGACCCAACAACTGCCACCACACAGTTGCTGCTAAAGCTTAAAAACAAATCTAAGTCACATATAAAACTACAATATCAGCACCACAAAAAACAAAGTTATTACACAAGTAATACTCCACCTCAGCCCTCAGGAATCCTACCTCATTGTCCTGACAAAGCATCTCACCCTACACCTCCTATAACAACTTCACAGTTTTCTGGATGATGGTCTTCTTGATATTGAGCTCCTCCTGTAGTCTCACTAGCTAGTTCGGCAACTCAGCCTTAATATATCAGAAACAAGACATGTCACAGTCCCTCTTTTCCCTCAACACAGACAGGGCACTCTATATCTAGTAATGCTCCTCTTGAAGAGCGAAGTACCCATCCTTCAGTCCTACGTAATAGTTGTTCCACGTGTGTGCAATGCTATTTAGGACTCTGGTATGCAAAATAAAAATAAAAATTAGATCTCTTTTTAAGTTGCAAAGCTTAAAAGCAGAGGAACTATGCTCACCACAACAATCATTGCCTCAAGGGAAGATGAAACTTGTCTCTCCTTCGTTGGTGTCAACACATAACGCCCTCGGAGGGCTCCCAAGGGGCAATATAACTAAGGACCACTATATCAGGATCATCAGGCGCAACATCCACTCTAGAATTACGAGCAGCCGTCTTATTAGCACTTTAGCTTGACCGAGAATAAGGTGGTACAGGCTCAGAACTGTCGCACATGAAAACAAACATTTGTTTCCTCTTGCAGTCCAAAGGAACAACATCAAGACGCTCTGCATCAGAAGAAAGGATGCACAGTAATAGTCGTTTCTCTTCGACAAAGGAAGATATGCGGAAGAGGGATTTTACCAAATACGATCAGATCAGTGTACCACCAACATTGGCACAAAATCTTGCTCCCATCCTGTCACACAACGACAGTCCCTGGGAAGAGACCTCCATAGCTCTAGCACCTCCCAAGAATTCAAGACATACCCATACAGAGTATTCTCATGTCGCTGATCAGCCCTGTCTTCAAAGTGCAGCCATTTCTTGTTGCTGCACACCTCGAATCGGACACCTCCATAAGTGCACTCCTCACACCATTCCTTAAACAAGTCAAAGGTGAAATGTGAACCCCACTCCCTGAAGAAGGAGATAAAACCCATGATCCTTGTCATCCCAGTAAGAGTAAACTGGGAAACTAGCACACCGCAAAACTAGGGTTGAGCATATTATTCGAAATTCGAAAGTCACTTGGAAATTGCTCGAATATTGAGCCTAATCAGAATCGGTTAAAATGTATTAACCTCAATTTAAGTCGATTGAATTTGACTCGAATCTAATTTCGAGTCGATTTCGAGCCAACACCAAATAACTAAAAATATGGTTTGAATTAGCTCGAATTAATTAAAAGTATAATGTATTTATTAATATATTCTTATTTTAAAATTTAAAATAAAAAATTTTAAGAATAAATAAAAAGATTGAAGACTTTATGTGTTTCATTAACTAAATTTTGAGGTTGCCTAATTTAATTTCTAGCCAACTAGAAATAAGGAGAAAAGTTGCTAAATTTCAAGCCGGCTCGGAATCAATTCATTTTGAGTTGACTTGACTCGACTCAAAATCAATTTCGATTTCGAGCCAAGCTTCACTCGAAAATTTTGATTTCGAACTGAGCCTAAATCGCTCGAACTCGACTCGATATTAGCCCTACACAAAACCTTAAGATCTCAAGCATCTTCTTGTAAGGCCGAAGGAGGAATCCATATTTCAGACACGACTCACAAATCTTCTTGTTAACCGTATGAGGGTTCTGTAAACACTCTTCGATATGTGGGATTTTCACCTCCAACTTGGTACGTAATAGGTAATGCTTCCTCCAAATATCAATCTGTTTGATAGTATGTGTGGAGCACAGCCACATCGACCTCCTTTGAGAGCCTCACTTTGGTACCTAAAAAATAATAAATCACGGGTTATTCAAATGAATATTTGCGAAGTCAAAAATGATAAGCATCATCACACCACACAATCACACATGACCGCACACAAGCATGCAACACAAGGCCGTGTGATCACGTATAGATAGTGCCCACTCTGGGAAAAATAATTGCATGTACACTAATGCGCGACAAAAGTCTACTCGCAGGCACCCCATGCGAGTCGCTGCGCCCAATCACTCCACACAAACACACGATAAAGAACATGGGAGTGTGCATGCTCCCCGCATTCAAGTGTCGCGAAGGCTCACCACGCATGCGAGCATGCAGGTGATGGCCTGCATCCCGCACGAAGGAGTGTGCATGCGCCTCACGCATGCACACATGCATGCGCACATTCCCCCACACAAGTGTGCATGATCGCATGCTCCACCTTACACTTCCATTGACCCTCTTTCATGCCGCCATGACTCAGTTAACCTCCTACATTGTAACGCCCCCGATTTTTCTGCGTTTATTTTTATTCTCGTTTGGCGTTACGATGACGCGTTTCCGTGGCTTGTGCCATTTGTGGAGTGTGGTTTAGCTCCTTAGAACTGAGTGCCCTATTCTGTAGCCTGTTGGCAAGATCTCCCTAGCAAGCCGAGTCGTTTTGGGTGACCCGGTGTGGCCTCTCGGGGGGATGTTGGTGTTTGGCTTTATTTGGGTATAACTCGAGTTCTGTTCGTCGAAAATTAATTTCGACTTCGCCGTTGCGTTCGTAGCATGGGTATTTAGCTACGGTGCGAATTTTGTCGAATTCCGAGGTAGTTCGGTTTTCGCGTCATTTTGGTGCTTTATGTAATTTTGTAATAAAATATATTATTATATAATATATATATATATGATAGAATAGAAAAAAAAACCCCGCTTCATCTTCTCCAAATAGGAAACCGCCGCCCCTGTACGAGAGGAAACGGGAAACCGCCGAGCCTTGCCTTCCACCGCCGATTCCCGGAGCGTTTGTGGACGGAATTCGATTCCGAGAGTGGATTCGGATTGCTCTCGTCGAGACCTTCATTCCTACGGTAAGAAATTCGATTTTCGTGGAGTTTTAGGGGGATTGGAATTTTTGGTTTTTGAGGTTTCCGCCATTAAAGTTCGGATTTGCTTGTTAGGTGAGTTTTTGGTGCTGCTCTTTCTAGTGCAGCGTGAAGAGGAGGGAAAGCCGACCAAGCTTCACTGGAAATCGAGGCAAGTGGTGTTCTTGCCCTTGCCAAGTTGTTTTCTTTTGTTTAAAGCCTATTGTTTCTATCGTTTTATCTCCTATTTTCCGTCTCGAATGATTAGTCATAGATTGAATGGTAGTGGCGCGCGTCGTTGGTAGTTTCCTACTGCTACTGTAGTTGCGTGGGTCGTGTGCGCGTTCCGGTGTCGTCCGGGAAATCCCAACGGTACAGGTTAACCGCACACGGTCATCAACCGTTAAGGCGCACGACCACTGGTCGTGTGCCTCTGTTCGTGCGCGGCTGTCTTTTTATTTTCCAAAGTTCTGTCTCGGAAATCGCACGAGCGCTGGCAACAGTGCGCACGACCAGTGGTCGTGCGAAACTGATCGTGCACAGTTGCTGGGTTTTCTGTCAGGTTTCCCAGGTTCCCTTCGCACGACCATCAACTAATGACCGCGCACGACCACCGATCGTGCGCCACCGATCGTGCGCTCTGAATATTTCTTTTTTTTGGCACTCGTGTTTAGCTGGCGTCGATACGCGGGTTAGGTGGGCATGAGTGTTTTGTGTAGTGTTAAGGTAGTAGGGTAAGAGTTATTGTTGTGATAGTTCGCTTTGCGTGGCATGTTGAGTTAGTGAAGCTCACTCAATGCGGTGTCGAGAGGACCCAGCGCCACGTCGTGTTGAGTCATTTCAACACTTTCTTTTTCTCTTTCCTCGATTTACGTTCCCGAGTGAATTCCTTGTTTATATTTGTAATTTCCTTGTCGGCCATGTTTCTCTTTCCTAATGGCCGAATCGTGGGTCGTGGGTAGTAGTGGTGGTTTGTACCTCTTTATGGGGGTGGAGTTGTGTAATTTAGCCAAGGCCACTCGTGATTTTCTTGCTCCAGGTATGGGCTGGGCATGTGGGTGGAAGGTCCCTTGTGCTTTCACGTGTAGACCCTCGAGCTTGTTGACTTGGACGTGGTGGATGGGGGGACTGAGTTTGCCTCCAATCTGATTCCTCGTTGTTGGTTTTTGCTACTACCACCTCCCACAGTTTAGGGTGTTAGAAGTTTCTTCCTTGGTAGTTTGCAGCACTTTGGGCTCTTGGTAGCCTAGTAGGCCCTTCAGGATGTTGTTCCTGGGCCAGGTTGTTGCTGTTTTCTCGCACGTAGTGCTTTTCTTGTTGTCCTGTTTTGGACAGTTGTGGCTCTTTCTACTGCATGTTTTTCAGGTACTTTGTCCCTTTGGTTGACTCTTTCATGCAGTTTTTACCTTGTTTAGCTTGCTGAGGTATTCTGTTTTATTTTGGAATACCCCAGGTTCTGAGCCGTAGCCAGTTGGGTGGCTAGTTTGCAGTGGTGGTGTTGGTGGACTCTTGGTCTTTGGAGTTCCGTTTGCCGTGTTGGTGAGGTAGTTTTTCAGTACTTTCTTACAGACATACATGTGTGTCAGTGGGTTCGTGTTAGGTTGTTGGCGCCCACTGGTAGTTATTACCTTTGTACTGGATATATTTACTTATGCTGCTACCGTTTTCTGGAGATAGTCTACTTGCCCTGAGAAGGTTTTATGCTAGGTTGCTAGTTATTTTTAAACTATAATTATTATTATAAAGAAAGCTCATGATCAGCATGTTTTATAAAACGTAATCACTATTTTCCAAATCACATATAAAGACCGTTTTCTTATATATTATATAAATTAAATGTAGGGTCTTGCATAGCATGAGTGGTTCTCTTGGGACCCTTATGTGCTCCTTAGGATGTCAAACCTAAATAAAGTATTTTCTTTCCGCAGCGTTTAAATATAGTTTTCTTTTGTGGACTAGGTGATCCACTAAGCCGGGGGATACGGTCTCTAAAATATAACTGATTTTCTAATCATTAATCACATGAATTTCTTTCATTAAGTTGGTAGTTGGTTTTGCCTGAGCGTCAGCAGTTATCCCCTGCTTAACGCGGCATCATGACGCGTGTTTTCTCTTACTCTGATAATTCTTAATTCGGAGAAAATGCGGGTTGTGACAGTTGGTATCAGAGGGAGGTTGCTTGACAAGTTAGTTGAGCAACCTTCCTTTGTTTGCTTTTTAGTAGTTCGGCATCATGTCATTCACACACCGATATGTCATCAGCAAGTCTTGGCAAAAGCACGAACACTACACTCATAGCATAACATGAAGTATACGGGGCATATTATGTTGTATGGGATGCATAATATGTGTTCGTATATGGATCCACCATAGGGGCAATATGTGAGGGTTATGTAGTATGGGATGCATAACCTCACCACATAGCTGCGACTAGCACGTTTTCTTTTTCGTTGCATGAGAATGTTATGTAGTATGGGATGCATAACATTTTCATGTGTACGCCGCTCATAACATGCATTAGGGCCTTTTTAGAATGCATAACACAAACATGCATATCATAACATTGCATAAGCACAACGTGCCATGCTAAAGACTGGCAGGATGACATATGTACACACATAAGTTTTCAAATTAATATAAAAGTCATGCATTCCCGATCTAGGCACAAGAGTTAGTAAGGTGGTGGTTAACCATCCTAGGTTAGGGCATAACATCTAAATTTTGTTAAAAAGATAAACTCTCAGAGCAAGTTTAGCAGCTTTAAGTCTATATCTATATATGTATTGCCTGTACTTGTATTTGGTTCTAGACGTTGTAGTAGGGTCTAATTTGTGTTGTTATGATTTTAGAATGGCAAGGCGTCCTGCGACTCGATCGACTCCCCTGTCTGAGGGTGAGTCATCTGGGGCTTAGAACGATGCGGTGATCGAGAGTCTGCGTCTGAGTAGCGAAGCTATGGGCAGGCAGTTGGAGGAGGTGCAAGCCCAGATTCAGTCTTTGGTAGCTGTTGTGGCAGGTCAGGCTCAGGGTGCGCAAGTTCCTGCTGGGGGGTTAGCTGTTCCTCCTCCTCCTGCACCCTTGATACCTCCAGTGGTGGTGCCAGCAGAGATGGCCTTCATCTCGCAGTTTCAGAGGCTGAGCCCTCCCACTTATGATGGGAAGGCAGATTTCATGGTGATAGATGACTGGCTGATCTCCATGGAGGAGATGTTCTCGTACTCAGGGATTGCAGATGATCAGAGGGTGATGATAGCCGCCTATCAGCTTAAAGTTTTGGCTAAGAGTTGGTGGCTGAGAGAGAAGGAGAGCTTGGTAGCCTGATGCTCTTGGGAGGTGTTCAAGGAGATGCTGTTGAGGAAGTTCTTACCCTCGGTCGAGCGTGACCGCCTCATGAACAACTTCCTCCATCTGAAGCAAAGGCAACTCACGGTGGGTGAGTATGAGATAGAGTTCAGCAAATTGAGCCGTTTTGCCCCTGGATTGGTCAGCGTTGAGGCTGATCGAGTTAAGCGATTTCTCGGTGGATTGAGGAGCGAGGTGCAGCAGTTGACCAGTGCTTATGGGTCAGAGACTTATGCAGGTGTAGTAGAGGCTGCTCTGAAGGTGGAGGCTATTAAGACCGCAAAGAGCAGAGGCCAGCAAATGAGGTTGGACAAGAGAAAGTCGATGGAGGAGAAGAAACCCCAGGTACCCGGTGCGACTCCGGGAAAGAGGGGCAAGGTGGAGTGCAGCTTCTGTGGCCGGTCAGGCCACCCTGCCGAGAAATGTTTCAAGAAGGCAGCAGCTCAGAGGAAGGAGCAGGTTCATGCGATTCAGGGTGCTCCTAGGAGAGATGTCTCCTGTTCCGTTTGCAAGCGATCCGGCCATGATGTGGCCCAGTGTTGGACCATGGATAAAGTCTGCTTTTAGTGTGGGCAGAAGGGTCACATCAAGTCGAGGTGTCCTCAGTTTTAGCCAGCTCTTCCTGCAGTTCCATTGCAGGCTTTACCTCCGCCTCAGCGTGTGGACAAGGGAAAGGGGAAGCTGAACGTGATCTCTTCTGAGGAGGCTCAGGCTTCGACCCAGGTCATCTCAGGTTAGTTGTTTGTTGTTTTTTCCAGCCTGGTAGTTCTATTTGCTAGAATGTTTGCAGTATGGTTGTGGTAGTTCCTTAGTTTTCTATGCTCCTATAGAGAAATTTAAGGTAAAGAACCGCTGGGCGCGGGTTCTGTTTGACTCCGGCGCTACCCACTCGTTCGTGGCTAGAGCCTTTGTGGAGCGACATCGGTTGACCTTAGATCGTGTTCGGGATTCCATCCGTGTCAAGTTTCCCTCTGGTGAATCTGTGTTGTCAGATTTGGGCATTTTGGATTGCCCTGTTTTGTTGGGGAACTTTCTTGCGAATGCGGACCTGAAGATGATTGATCTGGAGGACTTCGATGTTATTCTGGGCATGGACTGGCTCTCTAGGTATGATGTAGTCATTCAGTGCAAAGGAAAGCGCTTGGACTTCATCAGGGATGACGGTCAGCCCGGCAGCGTGTATGCTGATTCGTGTCAGGATTCTCCTGTCATCTTTGCGGTATGTGCTCAGAGGTTGTTTCTTTCTGGTTGTTGTGCTTGTTTAGTCTCGGCGGTTGAAACCGCTGTTAGCGTACCACGCTTAGAGGAGATTCCTATTGTTTGTGGTTTCGCCGATGTTTTTCCTGATGACCTTCCTGGTCTTCCTCCCGAGCGGGATGTTGAGTTTGTGATCGATTTGGAGCCGGGTACGCGTCCTATTGCTAAGGCGCCGTACCGGATGGCCCCTCGTGAGTTAGAGGAGTTGCGAGGTCAGTTGGATAAGCTGTTGGCTAAAGGTTTTATCAGGCAGAGTTCGTCGCCTTGGGGTGCTCCTGTTTTGTTTGTAAAGAAGAAAGATGGGTCGATGCGGCTTTGCATCGACTATAGAGAATTGAACAAGGTCACTATTAAGAACAGGTACCCTCTGCCGAGGATCAATGATTTATTTGACCAGTTGCGCGGTAGCACGGTGTTCTCCAAGATCGATCTACGTTCTGGTTATCATCATCTCAGGATCCGTGAGGCGGATATTCCACGGACTGCGTTTAGATCGAGGCATGGACACTTTGAGTTTTTGGTGATGTCGTTTGGTCTGACCAACGCACCATCAGCCTTCATAGATATGATGAACAGGGTGTTCAAGGATTTCCTCGACAAGTTCGTAGTGGTCTTCATTGATGACGTGTTAGTTTATTCTCGTAGCGCGGAGGAGCATGAGCAGTATTTGCGTTTGGTCCTATCAGAGTTGAGGAACCACAAGTTATTTGCCAAGTTGAGCAAGTGCGAATTTTGGTTGCCTCAGGTTTCTTTTCTAGGCCACGTGGTGAGCAAGGAAGGGATCTCGGTCAATCCAGAAAAGATTGCAGCAGTGATGGATTGGAGTAAGCCAAGTACGCCTAAGGAGATCAGGAGTTTCTTAGGGTTGGCTGGATATTACAGAAGATTTGTGGAGGGTTTCTCTTCCCTAGCTGCACCGTTGACCAAGCTGACTCAGAAGAATGTGGCATTTGTTTGGAGCGAAAAGTGCGAGGAGGCTTTTCTGGAGCTAAAGAAGAGATTGTGCACTACCCCCGTTCTGACCCTGCCTACTGAGGGTGTGGATTATGATGTATATGTGGATGCTTCGCTTGTAGGTCTGGGATGCGTATTAATACAGGTTGGGAAGGTGATTGCCTATGGGTCAAGGCAGCTGAAGACTCATGAGAAGAATTATCCTATGCATGACCTTGAGTTCGCAGCGGTTATTTATGCGTTGAAGCTGTGGAGACACCTACTTTATGGGGCTCAGTGCAAGATCTTCACTGACCACAAGAGCATGAAGTACGTGTTCACGCAGAAGGAGTTGAATCTGCGCCAGCGGCGGTGGCTAGAGTATGTGGTCGATTATGATGTAGAGATCCAGTATCATCCGGGCAAGGCCAATATGGTGGCCGACGCCTTGAGCCGAAAGACGGGAAAGATCTTTAACCTCTCCACCGATCGGTTAGTTGAGGAGTTCCTCCTTATGGATATTTCAGTGGGATGCTGTAGTTTGCAGAGTAGTTTGTCAGTGGCAGAGCCGTCCTGGATTTCTTTGACCAGACTGCACCAGAAGGACGACCCGGATCTGTTGCACCTATTCATCCGGACAGAGAAGGGAGAGTTGCCAGATTTTGTTATCGATGATGCGGGTACTTTGAAGTACCGTGGCAGGTTTTGCATCCCCGCCGTTGGGGATATTAGAGGTATGATTTGCAGAGAGGCTCATGGATCCAGCGTTGCCTATCATCCAGGATCTACGAAGATGTACCGTGACTTAAGGCAAATTGCCTGGTGGTATGGCATGAAAGGTGATATAGCCCGATTTGTTGCTGAGTGCCACATTTGCAAGCGTGTGAAGGCTGACCATGGAAGGCCTGGTGGCAAGTTGACCCCGTTAGAGATCCCGACTTGGAAGTGGGAGAGTATATCTATGGACTTCATTACGGGCTTACCAAAATCTCCGAGGGGATTTGATTCTGTTTGGGTTGTAGTGGATAGATTGACGAAGTGGGCTCACTTCGTGCCTTATAAGATTGATTACCTGATGAAGAAGATAGCGGAGTTGTACTTGAATGAAGTCATCCAACTCCACGGTGTGCCGGTTAGCATCATTTCTGATCGAGACTCCCGGTTTACTTCTCGTTTTTGGCAGAGTCTGCAGGAGGGTTTGGGTACGGATCTGAGATATTCTACTGCGTACCACCCACAGACCAATGGGCAGACGGAGCGGGTGAATCAGATTGTTGAGGATATGATCCGATGCTATATTTTAGACCACGGCGGAGCATGGGATGAGCGGCTGCGACTTATGGAATTTGCTTACAACAACAGTTATCAGGAAAGTTTGCAGATGGCTCCGTTCGAAGCCTTGTATGGGAGGCGTTGTAGGACTCCGTTGTTTTGGGCCGAGGCTGGTGAGAGGCCGTTGTTGGGTCCTGATGCGCTGAAAGATATGGAAGTCGCCGTAAAGCTTATTCGGGAGAAGCTTCGTATAGCTCAGGAGAGGTACGAAAAGAACGCCAATCGGCATAGGTCTGCTTTGGAGTTCTCTGTAGGGGACCTTGTATTTCTTAAGGTTTCCCCAATGGTGGGTGTAAAGAGGTTTGGTAAGAATCGGAAATTGGACCCAAGGTATGTGGGCTCGTTCGAGATTTTGGAACGGATTGGCGTGTCAGCATATAGATTGGGTTTGCCAGCAAACTTCCCAGGAGTTCATAATGTTTTTCATGTTAGCCAATTGCGGAAGTGTGTGCGCAGTAGTGGGCAGGTCTTGGACGTTGTGCCCCAGTTGGAGCCCAACCTCTCATTTGTTGAGGTGCCGGTTCGTATTTTGGATACTCAGGAGCGAGTGCTGCGAAAGAAGTCCATACCGATGGTGAAAGTTCTGTGGAAAAATCAGGATTTGGAGAGCGCGACTTGGGAGCTAGAGTCGGCCATGAGGAGGGCTTACCCTCACCTGTTTCCCTGATTTGATCGGTATGTTTCCCTTCTTGTAACTCCTATTGGTTACTTTTCCTTCTTTAGTAGGAGTGTTGTGCGTAAAGTTTCAGGACGAAACTTTCTTTTAGGGGGAGTGACTGTAACGCCCCCGATTTTTCTGCGTTTATTTTTATTCTCGTTTGGCGTTACGATGACGCGTTTCCGTGGCTTGTGCCATTTGTGGAGTGTGGTTTAGCTCCTTAGAACTGAGTGCCCTATTCTGTAGCCTGTTGGCAAGATCTCCCTAGCAAGCCGAGTCGTTTTGGGTGACCCGGTGTGGCCTCTCGGGGGGATGTTGGTGTTTGGCTTTATTTGGGTATAACTCGAGTTCTGTTCGTCGAAAATTAATTTCGACTTCGCCATTGCATTCGTAGCATGGGTATTTAGCTACGGTGCGAATTTCGTCGAATTCCGAGGTAGTTCGGTTTTCGCGTCGTTTTGGTGCTTTATGTAATTTTGTAATAAAATAAATTATTATATAATATATATATATATATATATATGATAGAATAGAAAAAAAAAACCCCGCTTCATCTTCTCCAAATAGGAAACCGCCGCCCCTGTACGAGAGGAAACGGGAAACCGCCGAGCCTTGCCTTCCACCGCCAATTCCCGGAGCGTTTGTGGACGGAATTCGATTCCGAGAGTGGATTCGGATTGCTCTCGTCGAGACCTTCATTCCTACGGTAAGAAATTCGATTTTCGTGGAGTTTTAGGGGGATTGGAATTTTTGGTTTTTGAGGTTTCCGCCATTAAAGTTCGGATTTGCTTGTTAGGTGAGTTTTTGGTGCTGCTCTTTCTAGTGCAGCGTGAAGAGGAGGGAAAGCCGACCAAGCTTCACCGGAAATCGAGGCAAGTGGTGTTCTTGCCCTTGCCAAGTTGTTTTCTTTTGTTTAAAGCCTATTGTTTCTATCGTTTTATCTCCTATTTTCCGTCTCGAATGATTAGTCATAGATTGAATGGTAGTGGCGCGCGTCGTTGGTAGTTTCCTACTGCTACTGTAGTTGCGTGGGTCGTGTGCGCGTTCCGGTGTCGTCCGGGAAATCCCAACGGAACAGGTTAACCGCGCACGGTCATCAACCGTTAGGGCGCACGACCACTGGTCGTGTTCCTCTGTTCGTGCACGGCTGTCTTTTTATTTTCCAAAGTTCTGTCTCGGAAATCGCACGAGTGCTGACAACAGTGCGCACGACCAGTGGTCGTGCAAAACTGATTGTGCGCAGTTGCTGGGTTTTCTGTCAGGTTTCCCAGGTTCCCTTCGCACGACCATCAACCAATGACCGCGCACGACCACCGATCGTGCGCCACCGATCGTGCGCTCTCAATATTTCTTTTTTTTTTGGCACTCGTGTTTAGCTGGCGTCGATACGCGGGTTAGGTGGGCATGAGTGTTTTGTGTAGTGTTAAGGTAGTAGGGTAAGAGTTATTGTTGTGATAGTTCGCTTTGCGTGGCACGTTGAGTGAGTGAAGCTCACTCAATGCGGTGTCGAGAGGACCCAGCGCCACGTCGTGTTGAGTCATTTCAACACTTTCTTTTTCTCTTTCCTCGATTTACATTCCCGAGTGAATTCCTTGTTTATATTTGTAATTTCCTTGTCGGCCATGTTTCTCTTTCCTAATGGCCGAATCATGGGTCGTGGGTAGTAGTGGTGGTTTGTACCTCTTTATGGGGGTGGAGTTGTGTAATTTAGCCAAGGCCACTCGTGATTTTCTTGCTCCAGGTATGGGCTGGGCATGTGGGTGGAAGGTCCCTTGTGCTTTCACGTGTAGACCCTCGAGCTTGTTGACTTGGACGTGGTGGATGGGGGGACTGAGTTTGCTTCCAATCCGGTTCCTCGTTGTTGGTTTTTGCTACTACCACCTCCCATAGTTTAGGGTGTTAGAAGTTTCTTCCTTGGTAGTTTGCAGCACTTTGGGCTCTTGGTAGCCTAGTAGGCCCTTCAGGATGTTGTTCCTGGGCCGGGTTGTTGCTGTTTTCTCGCACGTAGTGCTTTTCTTGTTGTCCTGTTTTGGACAGTTGTGGCTCTTTCTACTGCATGTTTTTCAGGTACTTTGTCTCTTTGGTTGACTCTTTCATGCAGTTTTTACCTTGTTTAGCTTGCTGAGGTATTCTGTTTTATTTTGGAATACCCCAGGTTCTGAGCCATAGCCAGTTGGGTGGCTAGTTTGCAGTGGTGGTGTTGGTGGACTCTTGGTCTTTGGAGTTCCGTTTGCCGTGTTGGTGAGGTAGTTTTTCAGTACTTTCTTACAGACATACATGTGTGTCAGTGGGTTCGTGTCAGGTTGTTGGCGCCCACTGGTAGTTGTTATCTTTGTACTGGATATATTTACTTATGCTGCTACCGTTTTCTGGAGATATTCTACTTGCCCTGAGAAGGTTTTATGCTAGGTTGCTAGTTATTTTTAAACTATAATTATTATTATAAAGAAAGCTCATGATCAGCATGTTTTATAAAACGTAATCACTATTTTCCAAATCACGTATAAAGACCGTTTTCTTATATATTATATAAATTAAATGTAGGATCTTGCATAGCATGAGTGGTTCTCTTGGGACCCTTATGTGCTCCTTAGGATGTCAAACCTAAATAAAGTATTTTCTTTCCGCAGCGTTTAAATATAGTTTTCTTTTGTGGACTAGGTGATCCACTAAGCCGGGGGATACGGTCTATAAAATATAACTGATTTTCTAATCATTAATCACATGAATTTCTTTCATTAAGTTGGTAGTTGGTTTTGCCTGAGCGTCAGCAGTTATCCCCTGCTTGACGTGGCATCATGATGCGTGTTTTCTCTTACTCTGATAATTCTTAATTCGGAGAAAATACGGGTTGTGACATACATGACCACGACAGAATGCCCACGCAGGCAGCTTTGGAAAAGTTCTCACCCTTCTCTCACTCGGGCTATGGATTCTGGGAACTTGGGGTTAAATGCTATGGGCTCCCTTAATTTATCAGAATTCTGGACTACAGATATCCAAAATTCCTATATTCCCCTCAAACTTAGTAGGGAACATGGAGGCCAAGTGGTATTGAGCAAAGTCAATCTTACTTACACCATGTTTGAATCACCCTAAACCATTATGCGTGCACCGTGCGCAGCCGAATTGCCGAACAACCACTTCACAATCGCAAGACCACGTGACCGACAAACTGGTCGTGCGTGCCTCGGTCGGCAGCCGCCTGCCACTTCATAGTCTCTTGGTCGCGCGGTCTCAAGTTCACACAAATGACCGCGACCCTTTCGCTACGATCTCGAATGGTCGACTGCCTGGTCTTCCACTGCCTCACGACAAGCAGACTGGTCGGCCGCTTCCTCACGACCGCATGGTCGTATGGTCCCTTGGCCAAGCATGATGTGGATGTTCACAAGTGAAGCAGTAAGATCCTCGGTCGGCGTCTGCCACGTGGCCGTGAGGTCGCCCGACCAGCCGCCGCCATGAGGGTCGCCCCCCCCCCCCCCCCCACACGTTCGTGCTCCTGGACGGTCCCCTCTTCCATCCGGTCCTCCCTTCATATGGGGTTGCACGATCGGCCATCCGGCCTGCCCTCCACCAACCATCCCCGGTCAGTCGAGCCTCATCACCAACCTCCACCGGCCAGACTACGCTGGTTGGCACCTCAGCTGATGCCAACCAGCCCCTCAGGCGATGCCGACAAGCCCCTTGGTCACTCCCTAACTCCGATCGTTCAACCACCATCGTTGTGTAACCACTGCCTCGACTATCTGTGTAATGACCCGTTATGGGGTGTGCATAATAAAATCCCATAATTGGTGTGCGCGTAACAAATTTCCTAAAAATACACACAGAGTAAAATACAAAATATGGGCATGCATATAGCAAAAATATGCATGACGATCTGTGTATAATAAATAGTATAGTTATGGTGTGTGCATAGCCATATTCATATCAGATGTGTGTATAACACATAACTTGGTTATTGTGTGTGAATAGCCACAAAATTACCTACAATATGATTATAAATTGGTTATGGTGTACGAATAGTTGTGTAACTATCCTATCCTCTTACTTAAGGAAATGTCACTCTCAAAAATTGGGGGCCCCAATCCCTCCTTTCATTCCATCTTCACCTTCTCGTACCTTGCCTTGTATGCACGAGAGAGATTTCAAAAAACCTTTGAAGATGTCCCAGAAGCCTTCGAAGGCTCCTTGGGGATTCCACCATGCATATTCCACTTCCCGTACATTTCGCCACCTGTACATTTCACCCCGTGCACTTTTCACCCTGTGTAAATTTCGCCAAGTGCACATTGTAGTCAGCACAAACTGCTCCCCGCTTTCTATAATGAGCACCTCATTCTAGATTTCTCTACACGCAACCGAAAACAAGCCGTAGATTCCTGGTCACGATGAGCACACAACTCCAGCTCTCGAGAATCAACATAAGTCCCCAGAGTGCAGCGGGCGTGTTGATCTCAGGAGTGGACCCATGTGCAGGCATACCCGGGCACGTGCCCGGGTTGGAAATTTAGCAAATTTTCACTGTGGTCTACCCCTCAAATCTAAAATTGAAAACATCTGGCCAAATTTCCGCCTTACGCATTCCCGCAAAAGGGTCCCTAATTCCAAATTTTTTGCTTTTCTCCTTCCGCAATCCCAGCTTCCCGCTACTCGCCCTAAATCCGAATTTTATGGCCCCTTCCCAGTTCCTGTCACTGGTCGAAGAGGGGACGACGCCTTCTCAAGTTCTCCCATTCTTCCTTCTCTCAAGCACTTCTTCTGCCTTCCCGTCACTGGCCATTCGCTCCACATTTTCTTCTCCGATGCATTTTCTTTCACATACCACAAATAAGGTAGAAACAACCCACCTGTCATCTTCTTCAACTACATAAAAGCAGATGAGGATTTCCTAATTCTTAATTCCATCATGAATGAATGTATCCAATGGATCATGGACCTGAATAGTTTTTTTGCAAGATTTTTTTAAATATTTTTATTTCATTCTGTATGCACAACTTTAGCACAACTTCTACCTCCCTGCTTTCTGCAATCTGCCTCCGGCCCTCCGTTCCATTCAAGATTTTGGAGCCGCCGCTGATTGTTGCATCGCCCTTCCTCTTGATGTGAATTTTCATCCCTCAATAGAACCCTTCCTCGCCATTTTACTCAGATAATGAAATGTTTGTTTATTGTATTAAATCTTTTGGATCGATAATTCAAAAAGACAAAGGTATTGATAAAGATGTAACACATAGAATCCAAGCGGGTTGGTTGACGTGGTGAGGCGCGTCAGGGATCTTATGTGATTGTAAAGTGCCATTAAAATTTAAGGGAACGTTTTACCGTACTACAATTAGACCCACAATGCTCTTTGGTTCTAAGTGTTGGGCAGTGAATTGTGTACATGAGCAAAAAATGGGAGTTGCGGGGATGAGAATGCTTAGGTGGATGTGTGGACACACGAGATTGGATAAAATTAGGAATGAAAGTATCATGGATAAGACAGGAGTAACACTAATTGCAAAGATGTGAGAAGCTCGTCTAAGATGGTTTGGACACGTACAAAGGAGACCATTAGAGGCACCTGTTAGGCATTGTGAGAGTCTTGTCACTATGCATTTTAAACAAGGGAGGGGAAGACCAATAAAGACTTGTAATGAAACTATAAGGAAAGACATGATATACTTAGGCATTAGTGAGATTATGACAAAAGATAGGGCACAATGGAGACAAAGGATCCATATAGCCGACCCCACTATAGTGGGATAAAGGATTGAATGTTGTTGTTGTATACAGACAAGTTCTACTTGACTACTACATTCTTTAAGGATCAAGGATTCAAGGTCAATCACTTGATTCACCTCCAGACTTTAGGTATAATCATGAATTAAGTTGTTGAAATGTGTGCATTTAGAATACTAATTTAAGGGCTTTCAACTTCAATTATTCATGAAACGTGATTAGATATTCTTCAATTATTTTGTAGGACTTAATTCTTTAGTTGATTTGATTTTTAATCGATTTGCCATCTTCATTTTACTATCAATATGTTACGGAGAATTTTTTGCAAAAGTTGTTCAACTTAGTTAAGAAACACAAAATATTAAAGAGTCATCTTCATCCTCATATAGTAAGAGATTGACTTAATTTCGTTGAGGAACTTCTTCCCGATTCTAGGTTAAGACAACCAATTTTGAGTTTTGATGTCAATGATCAAGATAAAATTAAAAGATATCATCTTGAGAAATGGCCATATCAACCATAATTATAAAATTTCCCTCAAATTGAATTCAGAATATAAACTCGGTGATTCAACAAAAAATGGCTCCTTAATTTTCAGGGTTGGTTTGATTATAGTCAAAATAAAGATGCTATATTTTTCCTGTATTATTATATCTTTCCACAAAAGGGTTGTTGTGCAATTCCATATTTTTCGAGCGGGGACAACCGGCCGAGTTAAAGTGACAGATGCCTGATTCACCGGGCACCTGTTACCCAGGTATGTAGTAAAGGGCGAGTGGATCTGGTGAGCTCGCACTCATCCCTTGGTTAAGAGGTGAGTGACGAGTGTCGACTTCACCAGGTACTCGCCACCCGAGTGAGTGGGCCATAGCCCGCTCAGCTCTCCCTCAAATAGGAGTGTTCCTCGTTCCTATGATGTCCCATTTATGGCATGACATTGGCTGTTCCAAACAACAGAGTTTTGCTATTGGCAGACCAATTTGGGCTGCGTTTAGTAGAACCAAAAGATGAGATCTCGCTATCCATAGGACATTCCCAGAAAATTTTAAATAGACCCCCAAGGGAATCTTTAGAGAGGACCTCTTCTTGGCTTCTCTCACCTTTGGCTAGCTTTGGTAGGCAAGAGATTCAGCTCACTACTCATTGTAGTTTTCGAGTGGGTAGTCCGGAGCTCTCTAAGCCCCCTAAAGGTTCCCGATACAATATTGGATTGGGAGGGGAAGTGATCTAAGATATTTCGGGTGTGTGGCGGGACCTCCTCGCTGTGGCTCGGGGGTCTGTTTGAGGTTTTGGAGAGAAGGTCTCCGAACTCTAAATCCTCAGCCCAGTATGCTTGTTCGAGAGAAGTAAAGACGAGCCACAGCTCCTGTTCGAACTTCTCATTGAACTGTGGTTTTCGGTTTCAACATTTTTGGTGCGGTGAGCGTGGACCATAGCTTGCTCAGAAAATCCTAAGCCAACACCATGGCTAGAGATGAGGGGCACGAAACTTACCCAGAGTGCTTACCTCCTGCAAGTGGCTTTGTGACCCAAAAGCAATTCGAGACTTTAGAAAGGTCATCATGGAGACCCTACACTCTAGCCTCTTGATGTGGCCGACGAGTACTCATCCACCAAAGTCCCAATACTCGCCCAGCCTGTATTAGGTGAGCAGGTTCCAGGTAGGCAAGCCAGGAAGGAGATAATGGTGGAGGGGGAGAGGTCACTTCAGGGTCACGAGTTGTTCGCCATCTCGATGGCAGTTCCCCAGACAGGCAAGCTGGTTTGATGAGATCTTGTAGCTTGCCAAGAAGGCTCAGGGAGCCCCTTTTGTGAGCTCATCCTCACAACCTCGGTGCTAGAAGCCTTTTTAGATCCAGTTATGTCCTTCTATATGGGCAAGGACGATCCAGTCCAACATGTACAATGGTTTGAGGATGCAGTCTCCATCAGGCAAATGGCAAATGCCTTCAAGTGCAAGTTGTTCATCATCACTTTCAAGCATAAGGCAAGGGGCTGGTTCCACCATCTTCCTCAGGAACCATATATAGCTTCGAAGAATTGTGTCGCGGCTTCTTGCTGTGCCTCTTGACATCGAAAAAGAGGAAGAAGGGAGATGAGGCCATCTTCCTAATAAAGCAGGGGATGGAAGAGAAATTGGCGAATTAGACTGATCACTTTCAGTAAAAAATTCTCTTGATCTAGGAGGTTTCAAAACACCTCCTGCTAGAGCTATCACTTAAAACCAAAAATCATAAACCGAACCAGAATCGCAAAGAACCACACTGAACTGTTCGCAAATTATTCAGGTTCTGGTTTGAATTTTTTATCAATGAACAACATTGGTCCGGGTGTGGTTCTTTCATTTTATTATCTGGATCGAAACCAGAACCGAAACCAGAACTGAAACCGCAACATACAAGTATCAAGAGGTTCCAAGATTTTTAGACCCAATCCGAACCGGACCAAAAGCAGAACTGAACTGAAGCCCGTTTATTATTATTATTTGTTATTATTAATAATATTATTATATTGTTATTTTTTTATAATCTATATATAATATTTATACTTAATATTAAGGGTCGAACTTATGCGATTTGAACCCAAACCATAATCGCACTAAAATATGTCGATTTTTGACAGAAAAAAATCATACCGCACCAAAACCGTACTGTGTGGTTTGACATTGATGCTGCTTGGAGTCAGATTTTGTGATGCATTTTTTGTTTTTATACTATTATATAATATATTTTTTGTTTTACTCATACATTTTCTAAAATAATTAAAGAAACTTGTACTCATTGGAGAAGATTGGAATGTCAGGTCCTCGCGAAGAAGACAGTGTGACCCGATTTTGTCGATTTTACACTGCCAAAAACCACATTGCAAACTATATGGTTTTTCAACCAACGAAGCCGCTCTACAACTAAGCCATTTAGTGCGATTTGAAATTGGCGTGGTTTAAAATTGATGCATTTTAAAATCAGTGCAATTTGGTGCAATTTTGTTGTTTTGCAATTTCATTTTTTAACTTTTTGCGCTACTTACTATATTATAAAAAAAGTAATCCCCCATGGAGTAATGCAAAATTCTTATGTCTGGGCCCCGAACTTCGAAGTTCCTCTAGGAAAAAAATTGAATGAATTTACATTTCTTCTCCGAGTTTTCATTTTTGACCTCTGAAAGTCTTTATTTCAAGAGTAGCTATACACATAGAGGGGGGAGGGGGTGAATAGGTTTTCAAGTGTTTATGACTTCGTTTTGCTTTGGTATGTTGAGAGTTAGATTATTGTGTTAGCTTTTAAGAACAAAGATCAGTACACCAGTATTTATAGTGGTTCTCCAAGATATGGGTACATTCACTTTCCCTCCCACCTTTCTAATTGTATGTTAGACAAGGAAATTGACTTCAAACTCGGCTCAAAGAGCTCACAACACAGACCTCTCAGGATCTCTCAGGCTTCCTCCAAGCCCTACCTCAGGCCAAAGCCCTACACACTCAGAGTAAACTATACTCCTACATCTCTGTGATCCTCCAGATCACCTACCTCAGGCTTAATAAGAATCCCTACAACTCAAGCTAGAAGGATAGCCCTACACTTAGAGATAGTAAATCTCCTTCCTTAGATTTGACTTAGATCCTACCTTAAGCACACAAGCTCTTCCTCAGATTCTCAATAGAATCCTACCACTCATCCTGTATATGTTTGGCTTACAACTCAGATAAATAATGATCCCACAGAAAGAGTAGAAGTTTAATGATGATTGACTATAGAGAGAATGTCCTCTGAGTCATCTTTCTGAACTAAGTAAACTAAGTTCAATTTCTTCACAACACCAATATAGTAGATCTTCAGGATGTTTTTGCTTGTGTTGAGAAGACAACTGCAGGGCACTGCTTATTCAAGCCATTGATGTAGTAGTGTTGAGTATAGTGGCCTTGAAGATGAACATCAACTTTAATTTGCTCTGCTTCTTCTTCTTACTCAGAAAATGATATTTCTGGTCTTATTGTTGAAGACAGATTGATTCTACAGTTCTTTATTCTTCAACAGCCAACTTATGTCGGAAATTTACAGACTTACTATAATATATGAGTTCAAGGAAATCTTCCACTTAACTGAGAGGTAGAAGATGAAAAAAAATCACTCCTTTTGATTTCTCGGAAAGTGTGTTTTATTGCTCGGCATCCAACGGCTCTATGTGCAGTATAGACCAGCTGAAATAGGTAACTACAACATATGTTTTGCAATAATTGCTATCTTAAAGGCATACGACACCTTTTATCATCTAGCGCGTGATTCCTGCAACATTTGAATTATTGATGATGTAGGCATGATCCAGCGCTTGAGGACTTAGTGATTTTCAGTCAATCTTTATAGGCATAGAGTGCAGTCAAGTGACTCAGTGCTAAAACACTTAGTAGAAATTCTGCTTCCTGAGTCATTGAGTGAACCTTCATCACTCAATGCATTTTACTTTTTCATCCTTACTGATAAGGCATTGAGTGACCCTTCATCACTCAATGCTTTTAGACTTTGTAGAATTTTCTTGTATGAAGGCATTGAGTGAAGCTTCTACACTCAAAGCTTCTTTACTTTGCTGAATTCTTAATGAGGCATTGAGTGACCCATCTTCACTCAACACTTATGTACTTTACTAAAAATCCTTTTGAGTAGCCGTTGAATTTAACCTTCACTCAACCCTTCTATCCTTAGACAAATTTCAATTATGCAACACTTAGGCTTTGACTGCTTAGTGTTATGTCAATTCTTTTGACCCTCTTGTGTGGAGGGAAGTGAGTTCACTCAAAGCTTCTGGAATAAGACTGTTTTCAGCTTATCCAGCAACCTGTCTTGAGTCCAACAGTCATTGTGACCCTGGCAACCTGTCTAATCAATATAACAGTATACAACATGCATATAATGAACTTGAACATGTGTATATCAAATACACACATATGTATACCATTGACCTATGTGATTTCTTCAAATTTAGGACAGTGTGATCAGTAGACCCAACAATCTCCTAATATTTGAAGAAGTAAGAACCCTAGCAATGATATGCATAGCTATATAAAATAGAAACATTCACAGTAAATAAGAACAATAATTTTCACATAATCAAAACTGTGATTTTTATTTAAATAGATAGTGTGCTTATGACAAAATCCATATTCCTAGAGCCCTTTTAATGAATACATAATAATTTTAAGTTTCAGGTTTCCTGATCACTATGCCCTTGGTGGGTTTCTTTGTAGCCTTTTCATCATCATCAGTCTTCTTTTGCTTTTGTCTTTCAAAATAATTATAAGGCTTTGGGAAGTATTTGTTAGGCTTAAGAGCATCTAGTGGCACTACATGTATTTTCTTGTCACTTCTGAACTCCCCCCTGGACTCTTCATTCCTTTCTATCTTAGACCATTCTAGGGAGTTATACCGCTTTCCTCTATCAGTCTTGTGATCTTTGATTTGATCCTAGGCAAATAGAATAATAATCCTAGATTGAGAACTCCATTTATCAAAGTCTGATCTGGTCTTCATCTCTTCTTTATTCCTCTTTTTACTGAGCCTAGTTTCTTTATCTTCTCAGCTGACTTGCCTTTACCTTTTAGTATCTATTCAGTAGTGGGGCTGAAGGTTAGAATTTCAGCAGTAGTAGAGGGTTTAGCCACCTGGTCATCATACTGATAATTGTACTGGTCACCATACTGATCACCACCAAGCTGTTCTTCTAGAGGAGGAGCAGAAACATTCACATAGTGATAGTTTTACTTTCAAGATAACCTAAACACCTAGAGGGGGGGTGAATAGGTTCTAATTTCTTGTTTATACTTCTAGGCAGAATTCAATTACAAATTAAAACATCTAGCACAGCATTCACAGACAACTAAGCATCACAGATTGCACAATGTTTTATAGTGGTTCCCCAAGGTCTGGGTACATCCACTTTCCCCCTTCACCTATCTAGCAGTTTGCTAGATTCGGCCAAACTTCCACTATTCTCAGATCCTCAGATCCTACAGCTCAGAACCTAGATAGGTTCCTACAACTCAGGCTCAACAGCCCTACCTCAGCCTTGCCTCAAGGCCTACCTCTCAGATAAGAACCTTCTCCTACACTCAGGCAAATAGCCCTATCACTCAGAGATCACCTCTCCTACACTCAGCCTTTATAACACAGGCTTACAACTCAGATCTGTGTAAATAGATCCTACAGAAATTTAGAAAAGATATTTTAATGTCTTGCCTTTGTTGAGAGAGAAGAGGACAAGACACTTCTTGATCAGCTGATGAAATCAACTGAATCTGAGCTTTCTTCAAAGCTTCTTAAATCTGAACTTAGCTGAGTTGATTTCCAAACAGCTTCTTGAGAAACCACTGATGGCTTCCTTCTTCTTCTTCAAGATGACTGGATCCCTCTCTATCCAATCACCTTTTCTGATACTTCAGACTTCTTCTTCTTAGATCTTCAGATGAAGATCTTCTTTAGAGCTTAGCACTTTCTTGAATTGAAACTTCAATAGGATCGTAATCCTTTTGTTTCTTCTTCTTAGATCTTCTTCTGTTATTTTTCTTGGCTTCTTATTTCCTTCTGAATATGTCTATTTATAGACTTTCTTCATGGTAACCGGCTGATCCGGTTTCTAACTGATTTCTGACAGGTCTGACAGCTTCAGTTAAACGGTGGCAACCCACAGCTGTCAAGTCTTCAAACAGTTTCTGTACCTTAGTCTTGGACAGCAAAATGTCGAGACAGACTGTTAGAAAGTGTCGAGACCAATCTGTCTATCTGTGTCGACACAAGTGACTTTGGTGTTGACACAGTCTTTGATGATGTCGACTAAGTTGCCTTTAAGTTGATGTCTACTATCGTGAAGAAAATAAAAGCAACCGAACTAGCAATCCATCTAGGCAAGTATACCTATCGAATTGTAGCTAGGGGACACAAGTGTCGTATTGAAATCCGGGAACTGCTGAATACACTTACTCACACGAAGACTATTATTTTATCGGAGGAAAATCTTGAGGACTTAAAAAGGAAGTTGCAACTAAGAAAGGAAATATAGTTAATCGCTAGAAAGAGAACCACTGCATTAAGTTAAAGAACTATTAGACGCGATTACGATAAAGTGTTAAAGAACTACGACCAAGGGATGGGAATGTACTCGATCAAGAATCACCTCGGCCAGAGTAATAAAGAAATGCGATAAAAGCCTAAACTTAATAGGGAAGAGTTTCTTGACCGTGGAGGTTCCTAAAGCTTAAACACACTTCTCTCGAAGTCGTGTCCGACTGAGTTTAGGTAGGTCCGACCGACTTTCGTCTAAATCAGAGGCCTAAAGCTCGCTTTACGCGGTGAACCCCACTATTAGATTTTATTCCAATCCGGGAGATTTGAATGTCTCCCTCTCTCGAGGGGTGCATACCAATCCCTTTCCTCTTGAGTGCTCACTTCAAACTATCGGCCTTTCGGCTAGCCAAGCATGAAAGCTAAGGCGGAGAGTATACATCGATGATATATCTCCAACCCAAAAGTATTCAAGAGCAATTCAAGGTTAAACCCCTAAAAAGGAAAGGTAAAATTAAAGCATCATAACTTAATCACTCAAACCTCAGATCATCAAGATCGAGTATAAGGAGGATTTAGTTATTCATGGTATAGACAATGAAGATCATATTAATAGTATGGAAAATAACACCGAGTAGAAGGGAAAGAGAATAGCGAATTATTTTATTTCGTAATGTGGAGGAATCACAAGTAGGGCACACAGATACTATAAGAACACCTTCTACGATGATTAAAAATGCTGTAAAAAGGAAGTACAGAAATGCAAAAAAGACTTGCATGAAAAGAAACTCAATTACTTGAAGTAAAAAGGAAGAGACAAGCTTAAAAACTAAAATAGCAGCACTTCTTCTTCTCTAATCTCCCTCTCCTCCCCAAACACTAGAAGATGATCCCTATTTATAGAGTTTTTTCGGGCTGGGTCACGCCCTATGACACGCCCATGGAGGGCGTGACCATAGGGCGTGTCTGATTCGGTGCGACATCTGGAGCGTTGGCATTTAATTCTGGCGCGGTTGCTGAGTTACACGCCCATCGAACACGCCCCTGGAGGGCGTGACATATGGACGTGTCGGATTCGGCGCGTTGAAATTGAGCTCGATACTGACTTCTCGGGACTTGGCGGGTCACGCCCGTCAGACACGCCCACGTAGGGCGTGTCAGTGGGCGTGACAGCTAGTTTCTGGTGGAGATTGACTTCGGACCGGCGGCTTCATTCCACTAGCTTACACGCCCTTGGTACACGCCCTAGGAGGGCGTGACCATGGGGCGTGACCATGCAAAACTTGTAAAATCCTGCAAAAAGAAGGAAAGATGTTAGTGACAATAATATACAAAAAAGGGTCAAAATATAAGCATACAACAACATAAAATTATAATACTTAGAAATTTAAGCTACTAAATTACCCAAAAAAGGATGACTCAAAAGTAGTCATCAAACATCCCCATGCTTAGACATTTGCTTGCCCTCAAGCAAATAAAAATGAAAACTAGGGAAGGAAATAGAAAATAAACAAAGCTAATTTAGGTTTCATAACAAAACATGGAAAATTAAACTATCCTAATATTCATATTATCAACTAGTGGGGTGAGAAGTGCATAATAGAAGATTTGAAAGGGAAACCCTAAAAATCTCATTAAAACATAAGAGAAGTCTACTAATTTCTAAATCTTAAAAACAAGGCATCCAAAATAAATGAAAATAAGGAAAACAAAAGTAGAAGTTCTAAATAAACGGCGCATTAACAAACTACTAGGTTGCTAGATAATCATTAACCCTAAAACACTCCAAGATAACCTCCAAAGAAATCCATCAATGATGGTGGCCATAGGCTTGTACGTTCACACTTTCTCCACTACGCGAATTTACATTCTAAGATCATTAGGACTTCTAAGGCGTTAAGACTTGGTTTAGGTGAATGATTAGGAAATGAAAACAAAGATAAACATAATGGCTTAAACACTAAACCAAGGGTGAGCTTAAAAATACATAAAAATTTAGAAATAACAAGTATGTCATTTCTCCAATATGAAACTACAAAAACAAGGCCATGAAAATTTTTCCTTTTTTTTTAAACTTGGCCAACCATAAACTTTTTGCATTCATTTTTTTCTTTTTGATTTTGTAATGATATATATATTTTTTTTCTTTCTTACTTTTTGAATAACAATTGATAAGGAAACTCCAAAAATAAGCTTTATAATTATCCTTTTCATTTCCAAAATAATATAATACCCCTCCCACAAAAAATAATTTTTAAGCTCAAGGTTATAGTGCAAAAATTAGGACGGGCATTTGGCTTTGGTGAACAAGATGAAATGAAAGGTGGAGCTAAAAACAATGAAAATAAGAAAAAGGCCCAAAGTTGTTTTGCAAGGGTTATGTTTTCGGTGGGCAAGAAAAGCTCAAACTATTCAAATGGTGGCCTAAATCATTTCTAAAGAACATAAAGACGGCGCAAATGCTTCGAGAGTAGCTTGGTACAAGTTCTAGACACCAAGAAAGACTACCCCGCAAATGAAAAAGAACTAATGATACCTAGCAACCATTCGTAAGTAACTAACCGAATAAAAAGACATAACTACGTATTGCTAGCTTATAACTTAAAAACCGGATGCCAATATTTAAGAAAAAGAAACTAGTAGAACTAAACTATGTTAAAATGATAGGTTTAGAAAACCATTTTCAAAGTAATCTATATAGAACTACAAAAACCGCATGGGCCTACACTTCACTAGAAGCAACATGAAAATAAAGATAGAAAATAATTTTAGGTTTTGTTTTTCAAATCGATTTTAAAAAAATTTTTTGATCTTTTTGTTTTTCTCATTTTTTTGGGTTTTATATTTTATAATTTTTTTTGGATTTTTAGATTTAGACGACATAAAATATTATACTAATTTAAAACATACAATTTTTTTTCTTCTTTTTTTTTTTTTTAAATAAGAAACAGAAAGAAAGGCAAAAAGAAACTAGACCCCCCCATGCTTAAATTCTTCATTGCCCTCAATGAAGAAAACATAAAGAAAAAGAAGGGGACTGAGAAGAAGAGAAAAAGAAAAATGCAGGAAAATAAATAAGGAAAAAGAACAGGACTTCCCCGGGTTCGTGAGATGAAGGCGGATGTCGCTCCCCAAGCTTGCTTTTTGGAGTACTTGATCGTCAGCAGGTATGACTTGATCCATCTGATATCAGCAACGGTGGAGCGGCGACCACGATCATGGACTTGATGTGCCTCCGGTAGGAAGAGCAAAAATAAAAGCAAAAAGAAATAGAGTCCATGGGCAGATTGCCCGATAATGTTTTTATTATTACAACCATTCAAATAAAAGAGTATAATAATAAGAAGTCCAAAAATAAAAGTAAACATGTCCATCACAAAAGAAAAAAAATGTCCATCAGAAATAATAATAACTAAGAATCAAAAAGAAGATTCTCCTTTGCAGGAGTCACAGAATCATTAGAGAAGTAGCGTTTGAGTCTATGGCCATTAACTTTGAAGTCCCCCTTATCGGGGTGTGAAAGTAGCACAGTGCCGTAAGGAAAAACATCCTTGACCGCGAATGCTCCGGACCATCGAGATTTAAGCTTTCCCGGGAAGAGACGTAAACATGAATTAAAAAGAAGAACCTGATCGCCTGGTTTAAACGTTTTAGGGTGGCGCAGGTTCTTATCGTGATATAATTTTGTGCGTTCTTTATAAATTCGATTATTTTCATATGCATACGCTCTCCACTCATCGAGTTCATTTAATTGATGTTTTCTATGCTCGCCTACCGAATGCGGATCGAAATTGAAAAACTTTAATGCCCAATACGCTCGGTGCTCTACTTCTACCGGAAGGTGACACGACTTTCCATAGACCAATCGGAAAGGAGTACAACCGATGGCGGTCTTGTACGCTGTCCGATAAGCCCAAAGAGCATCGTCTAATTTTAGGGACCAATCCTTACGAGAAGTAGAAACAGTTTTTTCCAAAATTCTTTTTAGTTCGCGATTGACTACCTCGACCTGACCGTTAGTTTGGGGGTGATAAGCAGTTGACAATTTATGCGTGACACCATATTTTGTTAATGCTTTAGTGAGTTGGGTGTTGCAAAAATGGCTTCCCCTATCACTAACGATCGCTCGAGGGAATCCAAAGCGAGAAAATAATTTTTTTAGAAAATTGACAACAACACGGGCATCATTAGTTGGCAGAGCTTGGGCCTCTGCCCATCTAGAAACGTAATCTACCGCTACTAAAATATATTTATTACCTAAACTTGAAGGAAACGGGCCAACAAAGTCGATGCCCCACAAATCAAAAACCTCGCACTCGAGAAAATAGTTTTGTTCCATTTCATTTTTATGTGAGAGATTTCCAGTCCGCTGGCATCGATCACATCCACCCACAAAGGTTTGTGCATCTTTAAATATGCTTGGCCAATAGAAGCCAGCACTAAGCACTTTGTGGGCGGTGCGGTTTGCTTGATAATGCCCGCCAGTCGGACCTTCATGAACATGTTTTAAAATTTGGTGACCCTCTTCCTGCGAAACGCATCTCCTTACCACCTGGTCCGCACAAATGCGAAATAGAAATGGGTCTTCCCAAAAATAATACTTCAACTCCGAAAAGAATTTCTTCTTTTGGTGAGTGGAGTATTCTTTTGGAAGGACCCGGGCCACAAGATAATTGGCCAGATCGGCAAACCAGGGGGTAGGAGATGAGGAAATATTAAAAAGGCGTTCATCCGGAAAAGAGTCATTTATAGAAGTTTCATTTAAAAAATCAAGTTTGGGATTTTCAAGACGCGAGAGATGATCAGCTGCTAAGTTTTCCGCTCCTTTCTTATCCCGAATCTCCAAGTCAAATTCTTGAAGTAAGAGGATCCAACGGATAAGACGCGGCTTGGCATCCGGTTTAGAAAGGAGGTATTTCAAAGCGGAGTGATCCGTGAAAACAACAACTTTAGAAAGAGTAACATACGGTCGGAATTTATCAAAAGCGAAAATAACTGCTAAGAGCTCTTTCTCCGTCGTGGTGTAATTTTCTTGCGCAGAAGTGAGAGTTTTACTAGCGTAGAAAATCGGATGAAAGTTCTTAACGATTCGTTGACCTAAAACCGCACCTACCGCATGATTACTCGCATCACACATAATTTCGAAAGGTAAATCCCAAACTGGGGCGATCATAATAGGAGCATTTATAAGTTTCGATTTTATTAATTCAAAGGCCTCGAGACAAGATTTATCAAAAACAAAAGGAATGTCTTTTTCGAGCAAGTGGGTGAGAGGTTTAGTGATTTTTGAAAAGTCCTTAATAAATCTACGATAAAAACCCGCATGACCTAAAAAACTTCTAATCGCTTTAACGGTTAGAGGGGGCGGTAACTTTTCAATTACTTCAATTTTTGCCTTGTCCACTTCAATTCCCCTAGCGGAAATGTTGTGGCCAAGGACTAAACCCTCACGTACCATAAAGTGGCACTTCTCCCAATTTAAAACTAAATTTGTCTCCTCGCAGCGTTTTAAAACTTTTCCTAAATTTTCTAAACATAGATCGAATGAGTCGCCAAAAACGGAAAAGTCGTCCATAAAGACTTCCATAATATTTTCTACATATTTATCAAAAATAGCAAGCATACACCGCTGAAAGGTGGCGGGTGCGTTGCATAATCCGAAAGGCATTCTACGGTAGGCAAAAGTTCCGAAGGGGTAAGTGAATGTCGTCTTCTCTTGGTCCTCGGGTGAGATAGGGATTTGAAAATATCCCGAGAGACCGTCGAGGAAGCAATAAAAATTGTGCCCGGACAAACGTTCTAAAATTTGATCGATAAAGGGGAGGGGGAAGTGATCTTTTCGAGTGGCATCGTTTAGTTTACGGTAATCGATGCACATCCTCCATCCCGTTATCGTCTTAGTTGGAACTAAATCGTTGTTTTCGTTTGGTACTACTGTGATTCCACCCTTCTTAGGAACAACCTGAACTGGACTTACCCACTGACTATCGGAAATAGGATAAATTATCCCTGCATCTAATAACTTAAGCACCTCTCCCTTCACAACCTCTTTCATATTTGGATTAAGACGACATTGTGGTTGAACTACACCCTTAGGATTATTTTCAAAAAATATGTTGTGTGTGCAGAAAGAGGGACTTATGCCAGGAATATCACAAATTTGCCATGCTATAGCTCGGCGATGCTTTTGTAGTAGTTCGATCAATTGATTGTTTTCGGATTGGGAAAGAAAAGCCGAGATTATAACGGGCAATTTTGAATCTTTTGCAAGAAAGGCATATTTGAGGTGGTCAGGCAGTGGTTTTAAATCAAGCTGGGGTGGTTCGTCATAAGAATTTTTTAAATTTTTCTCTTTTTCAAAAACAAGATTTTCATACTTTTTCCTACTACATGCAAATTTATTTTCAACATTTTCTTGGATCGACATCACCGGGTTGTCAAAATTATGTGAAGAAATTTCAGAAAACGAAGATGAAAATTCATTGGGAGAAATGTTGGAAAGGGAAAGGGAAGAGTCTTCATTTAGAACGTCAACAAAAAAACAAGAGTCATCATTTTTTAAGGAGTTTTTCATGGATTGATTTATAGAAAATGTGACCTCATCATCTCCCACACGCAAAAACAACTTTCCGTTACTAACGTCTATAACTGCTCGAGAGGTGGCTAGAAATGGTCGTCCAAGGATAAGAGGAACCTCGACATCTTCTTCAATATCAAGAATGACAAAATCCACCGGGAAGATGAATTTGTCGACCTTTACTAGCACGTCCTCAATGATACCTAGTGGATACTTGATAGACCTATCAGCTAATTGGATACTCATCCTTGTAGGGCTCAGAGTGCCCAATCCTAACTTCTTAAATAGTGAAAAAGGCATCAAGTTGATGCTCGCTCCTAGATCTGCCAACGCATGTTTAACAAATAAATCACCAAAGACACAAGGAATGGAAAAACCACCCTGATCGTTTATCTTTTTAGGCAGATTAGAATTTTTAACGACTGCCGAGCATTCTTCATTCAATGTTACATGTGATAAGTTCTCCAATTTCGTCTTGTTTGTTAATAAGTCCTTAAGATATTTTGCGTACCTCGGCATTTGACTAATCGCTTCATGAAATGGCAAATTAATGTGAATTTGTTTGAACATTTCGAGAAAGCGTTGGTACTGATCATCTAATTTGTCTTTCCTAAGTCTAGCCGGATAAGGAGGTGGCGGGAATTCTTTTAGGACAACAGGAGCATCATTTTGAAAATCATTTTTTTCTTTTTGAGAATCAGAAATAATAGAGCCATCGTTTTCTTTTTCAAATGTAGATTTTTCTTTTTCAGAATCTAAGTTGTCATTTTCCGTGGGGGTAAAAACTGGAGGAACAATCGCCTTTGGCTCTTCCCTTGTGGTGGGCTCGTTAACAACTTTACCGCTCCGAAGGGAAATCGCATTTGCGTGCTCCCTTGGGTTAGGCTCAGTGTTCGAGGGAAGAGTTCCAGGTGGTCTCTCGGAAAAGGCCTTAGCGAGTTGGCCAACTTGATTCTCTAAGTTTTTCATGGATCCTGTTAAATTTCTAATAGTGGCATCGTTCGAGCTTATATATTTAGCGAGGATCTCTTCCAAAGGGGAAGGTTTTTGAAAATTTTGTTGCGGTGGTGGTGGTGGTGTAAAATCGTGCGGTGGGCGTATTACATTAGCATTATTACTCCAAGAAAAATTAGGATGGTTACGCCATCCGGGATGATACGTGTTCGACGAAGCAGAAAAACCAGGAGGAGAAGAAAAATTCGAAAAAGCAGAAAAATTATTCGCAGAAATATTTTGAGCAGGCCTGGGTATGTTCCCCAGATAATCCACCTGCTCGGCAGCAGCAGCATTTTCATATACCTTAGCGGCGGAGGGAGCAGTCATCTCCGAGATCTTCTTGTTGAGCATTTCCACTTGCATCGCCAGTTGCGTCACCGAATCCACTTCATAGATACCTGCAGGTTTAGATGAGCGAGACCTGGACGAATTCCACTGATAAGTGTTCATCGCCATGTCATCGATAAGCTCAAGAGCGGCTTCCGGAGTTTTGCGGTCTAAAGAACCAGCGGAAGCGGCATCTATCATTTGCTTAGTCTCTTGGTTTAGCCCATTATAGAATGTCTGAACCTGCAACCATACAAGCAGAGCATGATGTGGGCATCTTCTCAAAAGTTCTTTGAACCTCTCCCAAGTGTCATAGAGGGTCTCAGAATCAATTTGAGAATATGAAGTTATATCATTTCGAAACTTAGCAGTTTTGGCGGGGGGAAAATAACGAGAAAGAAATTTTTCAGTTAAAATGTTCCAAGTAGTGATTGATCCTCTTGGAAGAGAACTCAACCACTGTTTGGCTTTAGTCCTTAAGGAGAATGGGAAGAGTCTTAGCCTTATCGCATCGTCCGAGACACCATTAATCTTGAAGGTGTCACAAATTTCAAGAAAATTAGCAATATGCAAGTTCGGATCTTCATCTTGCAATCCGTCGAACTGTACATATTGCTGCACCATTTGAATGATGCTAGGCTTAAGCTCGAAGTTATTGTTCGCAATAGCGGGACGAACTATGCTAGATTCTGTACCCTCCAGGTTTGGTCTTGCATAATGGGACATAGTCCTTTGCACGACTTCCTCTTGGTTGGGTCTTTGCAAGACTTCCTCTTGGTTGGGATTGTCCATTCTTAAGGTAGAATATGAATCGGACTGTTCGACCGGTATTTGAAGAGTCGGGCCTTGAAATCGCAATCTTCTCCGAAGAGTACGCTCGATTTCGTGGTCCAAGTCCAAAATAACCGACGGACTTCCCCGGGTCATGCACTGGAAGAAGAAAGAGAGAAGTATTGCTTATTATTATTATTAATATATATATATATATATATATTTAATTATATATATTTTTAGATGTTTTAGCTCCCAAACTTCCCAAGGACTACCCGATGAAGGGTTCACAAGGTACTAGACAAGATAGCGGTACTTAAAACCGCATTGCCCTTTTTGAGAGGATTTTGTTGGTGTAGGAAACTTGTGATGTGGGTATCTATTGAAAATGACTATATTTATTATTATTTTTTAAAGCGATTTATTTTTTCTTTTTGGTTTGCAATAAGGAAGATAAAAGTAATAGATTCGTGTTTTCAATATATCAACAAGAGCTGAATCCCCGGCAACGGCGCCAAAAACTTGATGTCTACTATCGTGAAGAAAATAAAAGCAACCGAACTAGCAATCCATCTAGGCAAGTATACCTATCGAATTGTAGCTAGGGGACACAAGTGTCGTATTGAAATCCGGGAACTGCTGAATACACTTACTCACACGAAGACTATTATTTTATCGGAGGAAAATCTTGAGGACTTAAAAAGGAAGTTGCAACTAAGAAAGGAAATATAGTTAATCGCTAGAAAGAGAACCACTGCATTAAGTTAAAGAACTATTAGACGCGATTACGATAAAGTGTTAAAGAACTACGACCAAGGGATGGGAATGTACTCGATCAAGAATCACCTCGGCCAGAGTAATAAAGAAATGCGATAAAAGCCTAAACTTAATAGGGAAGAGTTTCTTGACCGTGGAGGTTCCTAAAGCTTAAACACACTTCTCTCGAAGTCGTGTCCGACTGAGTTTAGGTAGGTCCGACCGACTTTCGTCTAAATCAGAGGCCTAAAGCTCGCTTTACGCGGTGAACCCCACTATTAGATTTTATTCCAATCCGGGAGATTTGAATGTCTCCCTCTCTCGAGGGGTGCATACCAATCCCTTTCCTCTTGAGTGCTCACTTCAAACTATCGGCCTTTCGGCTAGCCAAGCATGAAAGCTAAGGCGGAGAGTATACATCGATGATATATCTCCAACCCAAAAGTATTCAAGAGCAATTCAAGGTTAAACCCCTAAAAAGGAAAGGTAAAATTAAAGCATCATAACTTAATCACTCAAACCTCAGATCATCAAGATCGAGTACAAGGAGGATTTAGTTATTCATGGTATAGACAATGAAGATCATATTAATAGTATGGAAAATAACACCGAGTAGAAGGGAAAGAGAATAGCGAATTATTTTATTTCGTAATGTGGAGGAATCACAAGTAGGGCACACAGATACTATAAGAACACCTTCTACGATGATTAAAAATGCTGTAAAAAGGAAGTACAGAAATGCGAAAAAGACTTGCATGAAAAGAAACTCAATTACTTGAAGTAAAAAGGAAGAGACAAGCTTAAAAACTAAAATAGCAGCACTTCTTCTTCTCTAATCTCCCTCTCCTCCCCAAACACTAGAAGATGATCCCTATTTATAGAGTTTTTTCGGGCTGGGTCACGCCCTATGACACGCCCATGGAGGGCGTGACCATAGGGCGTGTCTGATTCGGTGCGACATCTGGAGCGTTGGCATTTAATTCTAGCGCGGTTGCTGAGTTACACGCCCATCGAACACGCCCCTGGAGGGCGTGACATATGGACGTGTCGGATTCGGCGCGTTGAAATTGAGCTCGATACTGACTTCTCGGGACTTGGCGGGTCACGCCCGTCAGACACGCCCACGTAGGGCGTGTCAGTGGGCGTGACAGCTAGTTTCTGGTGGAGATTGACTTCGGACCGGCGGCTTCATTCCACTAGCTTACACGCCCTTGGTACACGCCCTAGGAGGGCGTGACCATGGGGCGTGACCATGCAAAACTTGTAAAATCCTGCAAAAAGAAGGAAAGATGTTAGTGACAATAATATACAAAAAAGGGTCAAAATATAAGCATACAACAACATAAAATTATAATACTTAGAAATTTAAGCTACTAAATTACCCAAAAAAGGATGACTCAAAAGTAGTCATCATAAGTCGACACAGCTTCTTCAGAAAATAACTTGGTCTAGACTCTACAGTGTGTCGACACAAGTCCTGTGTGTCGACACAGTTGTTGTAGATTCAGAACTCAGTATGTGTCGACTCAGCCTTCAGGTGTCGACACATCAATCTTCAATTCTGCCAAAATGTGTCGACTCAGTCTTCTGGTGTCGACACAAGCATAGTCGACTTCTGCCAATATGTGTCGACTCAATCTCAAGGTGTCGACACATCCACCCAGTGTCGACTATCTTTCACTAGTCGACTATCTTCCACTAGTCGACTATTTTTCTCTGGTCGACTATCTTTCACTAGTTGACTAACTTTCTCTGGGTGTCGACTATCTTTCACTGTGTCGACACTGCTTCCCAGTGCTGAGGTCGACGATTTTCTTTATGTGTCGACACTGCTTCCCAGTGTCGACATAAATGTGGTCGACTATCTTTCTCTGTGTCGACACTGATATTCTGAAGTGTCGACACAAATATTCTGAAGTGTCGACACAATTTCTTCAGGTGTCGACATGTGGACTTAGAATATTTTTCTACATTCTTTAATACTTCTTCACCTGCACATGTCAACTCAAAACAACATCAAATACACCTTGATGTATATCATTGAGCTAAGTTGGGCTTCTTCAAATCAGGTACACATTTTCCAATGTACCCAACAATCTCCCCCTATTTGGAGAAGTCATAACCCTATAGCCAATGATATACACCATTTATAAAAAGTATAAACTGATGATATATGACATAACAGGAATACTTAATATAAACAAAATAAAAACAATCCATCACAGAATGAACATTATATGATACCAAACAACATTTTGTTTATAACTTGATAATGTTTGAATACAGAGATTTATATTTAATGATTTAATCAAAACATTACAAAATACTTTGAAAGAACTAAAAATTAAGACTGATCAGGCTCTTTTATGACAATCCTTTTGCCAGATAGAATTTGAGCCTTCACAGGAGCTTCAGAATCTTCAGCTGGCTTCTTGCCTTTTAGATCAGCCTTCTTCTTTGCTTCTTCCCTGAGCCTTTGCCTTTCAAAATAATGAAAGGGCTTTGGAAAGTACTTGCTCGGCTCCTGAGCATTTGGAGGCAGCCTACCCAGCTTGGCTTTTCTTCTAAACTGTACTATGGCCTCTTGCCTGGCTTCATACTTCTGCCATTCCATCTCATTGAACCACTTGCCTCTTTCATGCACTTGGTCTTTGACAGCCTTCCATGCAGTGAGTATAATATTTCTGGAAGTAGGACTCCACTGCTTAAAGTCTGGCTTAAGTTCAGCCTGCTCTCTAAATCTTTTCTTAGATAGTAGAGCATCTTGCTGGTATTTCAAAGTAGCCTCAGGCTTATCATCCTTCCCAATAACAACATTGGTAACCTCCTTTGGAGGACTATACATTCCTTGAACTTGCTGATCAATCATATCATAAACTGGAGGAGGGTAAATGACTTGGGCAACCTCAGGTTGATTGCCTTCAAGTAGACTTGTTTGTATTCCGGACTCAGCCACCATAGCATCATCACACAAAGGTGGATATCCCAATGTGGCTCGAATACTATTGGTCACCCATTTGGTGTGCTCTGAGCCTGCATGAACTAACATCCTCTCCCCCTTTATGGCTTCTCTAGTAACATGATCTCTTAGATCTTCCTTCTGAAATCTGATTTGGCCATCTAGATAATTCACACCCTCTTTAAAAAATGGTTTTAACTTTAGAAGCTTGTCAGATATTTCCTTTTGAGAGGTAGTGATAGCTGTTTTAACAGAATCAATAGCAGCTTGAAAGTTCTTATCAAATTCTTCCATTTCCTTTACTCTAGCTGCAGGCAGGCCTGGAACAATCTTTTTCAATTCATTAATGATCTCATGATGAGATTCAGTTAAATTCTCATTCATCCTTATCTGATTTTCCAAGACATAGCTTTGCTTTAAAGCAATATCATCCACCTTAGGGATGATAGACTGCTGTTGTTTTGCCAAATATACCACAGCATTACCTCCCTTATGGAAGCAATCTGTCATCTCCTTCTTATACATATTGACCTCAAACCTAATAGATTTTATATCTTGAGCTAAGTCAAATTGCAGGGACTTGTTGTTCTCATCAATATATTGTTCAATAGCCACTCTGTGTTCATCCAATTTCACTTGTAAATCGACCAAAAACTTGTTATAATCAAAGTCAGAAGGAGTGTGATGTGCTGTAGACTGTAGAGCCTGCTTATAGCTCTTGCTCCTTCTCTGGAAGACCATAAGTTTTCTCTTCTTAGCCACCCTGGCTTCTTCATTCTCAGAATCAGAAGTACTATCAATTTGAACTCTTTCTTTGGGAGGAGGAGGAACAGCTGCTTCAGTTCCATGTTGTACAGTCTCCACATGCACAGGCTCCCGCTCAATTTCTTGCTCCACTTCCATTCTATCAGTAATTATTTCATTATCTGGAAATAACTCTTCTAGAGTATATTCCTTTTGGGCTGGAACATCTGCAGTATTCAAATTTTGAGATATATCAATTTGAGCATCGTCTTGCACTTGCTCAGACAGCTTCTCCCCCTGTACTTGTTCAGTATTCGTGATGTCCTGGGCAGGTGAGGACACTTGCTTTCCCTGGACCTGTGCAGAAATAGAAATATTAGAAATGTCTTTTGTCGGAAAATACACCAGCTCCCCCTGCACCTGTACCTGGTCATGAGTAGGTACAGTCTGTGTAGGTGAATAAACTTGCTGAGCTGGTATTCTTACTTCTTCTTCTTGAATTGCAGGTATTGTGGCATCCTGAACTTGTGTAGAAGCAGGCTGATCTTCAACCTCTTGTCTTACTTGTTATTCTTGTGGGTGCTCAGTACTGGTAGCATGACTTGGGGATTTCTCAGGTGAATCCTGCCTTTCCACTTCAGGCATCTCTTTGGTCAACACCCTATTCCATCTGGAGAACAATCTCATGTCCAATCCTGGTCATAACATCAGGAATCTCCTTACTTAGGTATATACTCATTATTCTATCCAGATTTGGCTTCTTGATTCCTTCCTTAATCTTTTCAAAGATTACAGTTGACCAATCCGTTGGAATTGTAAACACAATCCTGGTCATTAGGCTGAACATATAGGCGGAAATCCTATCATGTCCACCTGGCTTGCACAGAATAACTTTTCCAACCACCTCAGACAGAAACTTGCCCTGTTGATTCATTCCTTTCCTATTGAAAGCAGCTCCAATTTTCATGGTGGAATCCAATCCACACCATTGAAGAGCCTCCCTTGATTTAGAAGCAGGGACATCCTCTTCATTCTCAATTATAGGTAAGTGTAGAATTGTTCTTAACTTACTTGGTGTAATTTCCATTGGTGACCCATGAACTGTTGATTTTATCTTATGACTTTCAGAGACTACAGATGCAGAAGTATAGAACTCATGCACCTCCTTCTTCCATATCTTAGATGGTTCGGAGACCAGAAATTCTAATCCTGAGTCGGAGAGGAGAGAGATAACCCCGAGAACATCTGGAGGGGCAGCAGCAAAGGCCTGGCGCACCAACTCATATCCTTCATTCACATTATCTTCAATCTTTGGCGCCATTGATCAGTCGAGAAAGCTTGAAAGATGAGAGAAAGAGAGAGAGAGAGAATATCGACACAGGGTTTCGAAAACCTTGTAAGCGTGTCGACAGAATGAGTTTTTGACCTATTTATACCTTCTGTTTAAAGAAGATCAAAAGACGCCAAAAACAGACTATAAGTGTTGACACAGATGGAATGTGTCGACACAAGCTTCTATTGTCTCGACATCAAGTCCGTCTATTATGTGTTGACACCAATTTGCAGTTATGTCGACACCAGAGATATATAGAAGTGCATCAGAAATTCTGTGTCGACTCTTAGTATAAGTGTCGACACAAAATCTGTAAGTGTCGACACCACTATCCTGGTGAAGTCGACACTACATTCCTGGATAAGTCGATAATAAGATTCTTAAGTGTCGACACATATTTTCTGTGTCGACACAATATCTCTGACTTGTTGACATTACTACCCTGAGTTGACACAATATTTCTGAATGTGTCGACACCATCTTACTTAGCCAATTTCTATTTGTTCATCACAACTTATAAGTACTACAGAGTACTTGATACTACTTCAATGTGTCTTTATATCACTTGAATGTCTTGTTACCACTTCAACTTCATTGTTGATGATATTGTGATTACACTAATCAATGGTTAACATACCTAATTCAATTTTGAATTTATTGAATTTGGTCTTATCTAGGGGCTTAGTAAACACATCTGCTATTTGATAATCTGTTTTCACAAATTCCAATGAAATGTCTTCTTTTTCTACATGTTCTCTAAGAAAATGGTATTTTATTTCTATATGCTTAGTTCTACTATGAGAAACAGGATTATTAGCAATAGAAATTGCACTCTTAGAATCATACAAAAGAGGTGTTCTACTTACTTGAATACCATAATCCTTAAGCTGATGCTGCATCCATAATATCTGTGCACAGCAGCTTCCAGCAGCAACATACTCAGACTCAGCTATGGAAATTGCCACACTGGTCTGCTTCTTACTACTCCATGATATTAGTCTTCCTCCCAGGAATTGACAAGTACCTATAGTACTCTTCCTATCCTCTCTACATCCTGCAAAATCTGCATCTAAATAGCCTGTTAGTTGAAAATCTCTATTCCTAGGGTACCAAAGACCTAGATTAGGTGTGCCCTTAAGATATCTCAGAATCCTTTTGACTGCAGTATAATGAGATTCTTTAGGGCAGGCTTGGTACCTAGCACAGACACATGTAGCATACATAATATCTGGTCTACTAGCAGTGAGATATATTAGTGAGCCAACTATTCCTCTATACAAAGTCTCATCAACAGGTTTACCTGCATCATCTTTGCATATAGGCATACTTGTTCCCATAGGAGTTCTCATAGTGGAGGATGACTCCATACCATATTTCTTAATCAATTCTTTGGTGAACTTAGACTGGGATATGGACAAGCCATCATCAGTCTGTCTTACTTGGAGTCCCAAGAAGAACTTCAGTTCCCCCATACTGCTCATCTCAAACTTCCCTTGCATAAGTTTGGCAAACTTTTTACAAAGGTTGTTTTCAGTAGACCCAAAGATTATGTCATCAACATAGATCTGAACTAAGATGATCTTGCCTTTGGATTTCCTAAGGAATAGAGTTTTGTCAATTTTTCCTCTTGAGAATTTATTCTCAATAAGGAAAGTAGACAGGGTTTCATACCAAGCCCTTAGAGCTTGCTTTAACCCATACAGAGCTTTCCTAAGCTTATAAACAAAATCAAGTTTAAGAGGATCTACAAAACCTGATGGCTGCTCTACATATACTTCTTCTTTAAGATCACCATTCAGAAATGCTGACTTCACATCCATCTGGTATACTTTGAAGTCTTGATAGGCTGCATAGGCAAGGAATATTTTGATTGCCTCCAGCCTTGCTACTGGAGCAAAGGTTTGATCAAAGTCAATCCCTTCTTCCTGCCTGTATCCTTTTGCAACCAATCTTGCTTTATTCTTTACTATTATTCCACTTTCATCTATCTTGTTCCTATAGATCCATTTTGTGCCAATTATGTTGTGGCCTCTTGGTTTAGGAACAAGCTCCCAGACATTGCACCTTCTGAATTGATTCAGCTCTTCTTGCATAGCATCAATCCAGTGCTGGTCTTGGATAGCTTCTTCAAACTTCTTAGGCTCCATTTGTGACAGGAAACTTGAATGTAGAACTGTGTTTTGATTTCTGCTTCTAGTTTGCACCCCCTATCTTGGATCACCTATTATCTGATCAGCTGGATGATCTCTTAAATGTCTTGTAGCTGGAGGAAGATTCCCTTCTGGTTGAACATTTCCAGCTCCTTCATTTAGCTGAATCTCTTGGTTTTCATCAGCTTTTATAGTGTCTTGTTCTCCCCCTGGACAGAAGCCTTCATTTTCCAATGCCCCATCTTCCTTTGATACTTCAGTAATGGAGAGCTTGTCCATACTTTTGCTTATACATGTTGAGTCATTTGATCTACAAGACAACTCACAGTTGATTAATCTTGTTTCATCAAACACAACATGCACAGATTCTTCAACAACTTGGGTAATCAAGTTGAAGACTCTATAGGCCTTACTATTTGTGCTGTAACCAACAAATATCCCATCCTGGGATTTGGCAGCAAACTTAGTCAAATATGACTTGCCATTGTTAAGTATATAACACTTGCAACCAAAGATCCTAAAGTAAGATAGATTTGGTTTTCTGCCTTTCACAATCTCATAGGGAGTCATTTTGTGGCTTTTGGTGATAGTAGCCCTATTGATTACATGACAAGCAGTGTTAACTGCCTCAGCCCAAAAATATTCTGGGAGAGAGGTGTCACTCAACAGAGTTCTACCTGCTTCAATTAATGTTCTATCTTTCTTTCAGCAATTCCATTTTGCTGAGGTGTTCTAGGTGAGGAGAACTCTTGGAAAATCCCAAAGTCTTTACACAATTTTGTTATGCTTTCAGATTGAAACTCAGTACCATGGTCACTTCTGATTTTGACCACTGTACTATTTAGTTCATTCTGAATTTGCTTTACAAAATTAAGTAATACACTTGGGGTTTCAGATTTCTGTCTCAGAAAGAACACCCATGTAAATCTAGAATAGTCATCTACAACCACAAAAGTGTAGAATTTCCTACCTAGACTGTGAACTGGCATAGGACCAAAAAGATCCATATGCAGGAGGTATAAGCACCTCACAGAATCCTTGTTTTCAAGGCTTTGAAAGGAGGATTTTGTCTGCTTGCCCTTTTGACAAGCTGAGCATATCCCTTCCTTTATACACTTAACTTGAGGTCCGTTCCTCACTAACTCTTTGCTAAAGAGTTGGCCAATTATCTTGTAGTTTAGATGAGCCAATCTCTTGTGCCACTTAACACAATGAGAAGCATTGTCATCAGCTACAAGACAGATGGGAGAAGCCTTATTCTCACATTCAAAATTAAGACAATATACATTTCTCTTCCTATACCCAGTCAATATGATCTTTTGATCACTTGAACTTTTGATATGACATCCATCTTTAACAAATGAAATGTCATATCCTAAATCACTTAGCTGGCTAATGCTTATTATATTATGTTTCAAACCTTTTACATAAGCCACTTGAGTGATAGTAATTAGGTTAGAAGAAATGTTACCAAACCCTTTGATGACTCCTTTTTCAGATCCACCAAAGATCACTTTAGGTCCATCTTTAACAGATGAATACTCCTTCAGCATCCCCTTTGTTCCAGTCATGTGCCTGGAACAACCACTATCCAAGTACCATATAGGGGCATGGTTACTTGGATTCACCTGCAACACAGAATTACTTACCCTTAGAACCCAAGTAAGTATTGGGTCCTTGGTTCAGGTTAGCATTAATAAAGCTACCATAACCTCTTCTAACAGGTAGACTATTGTTCTTTATAACACTTGGGTTATACCAGCAGTTTAGTGCAAAATGGCCTCTCTTGCCACAGCACCAACATTCAAACTTATTGTATCTAGATCTAGATACCTCCTTGTCAGAAGAATTTCTGTTCATTGATGGTGCTGCAGCAACTTCACCTACTGATTTCTTAAAACCATTGGGTTTATGACCATAGGTAGGCCTGCTTGCATTTACACCCTTGTTCTTCAGAACATTAGTCTTAATATGACCTTGAATATCTTCATGATCATATTTGTTAGAAGGCACTTCCACCTTACTAAACTTTATGGGGACTGAAAGGTTTAGTGGCTGAACAGGAGCTTTGCCTTTCCTCTTGAATCTGCCAGCCCTGGAGTTACCTTTAAATCCTAATCCAGCCTTACCCTTTTGAGTGACAATTTCATCTATCAAGGGTAAGACAGATTTTGGCTTAGAGTAACTAGCCACTAAATCCCTTTCAATTCTAAGTCTGGCCTCCAGACTCTTCACTTGATCATTAGTATAATTAATTGTGCCCATCTGAATAATAGTTATATTCTTCAGCTTGGCAATTTCATTTAATTTTTGATCAATAACTTTCTCTAACTCAGTTGTAGCAACCCTTAGTTCAGCAATTTCCTGAGCCTGAGATTTAACCAGGTTCTTGCTTTTCTTAAGGGCCTGCAACAAGTCCCCATACTTGTCTATTAATTGATAGACATCTCCTTCAGATTCAGATGCATCTACATCACTTGATGTAGATGTAGCTGATTCTTCACTTGTACAACAAACAGATGTAATAGAAGGACATTGTACCTTATTAGGACCAAACTGATTCTGGCATATATCCTCTTCTGATCCTGCCATCAGCCCCATACACTGATGATCCTATTGTTCATTGATGGAGTCTAGCAACTGCAGAAACTCCTCTTCTTCAGATGCAGCATATAGTCCAATATATGCTTCAGCTTCAGATTCTGACTCTGAAGTTGACTGGTCTGTTAGACTCTTATCTTTCTTTGCAACAAAGGATTTCTCCTTCTTGCCTTTCTGATGAGTCTTCTTCTTGTCTGAAGACTCCTTTCTCTTATCAGGACAGTCAGCCACTACATGTCCAGGCCTATTGCAACAATAGCAGACAATCTTTGAAGTAGTGGCTTTGCTGGGCTTTAATCTGCTCTTCTCTTTCCTTGATGACCTTTTTTTCTGATAATAGTCATCAACTTGCTGTGATGTGGAAGGCCTAGACTTCCATTGCTTCTTTTTCAAGAACCTCTGGAATTACCTTGTGAATGCAGCAAAGTCTGCATCTGAATCACAGCTTTCTGAACCCTTATCTGAATTTTCAGAACTATCTTCTGCAACTTCCTTAGGAGGAGATGGTGATTTCCTCCTATTCTTTCTAGTGGCTTCTACATTGAATGCCACAGTCTTTTCTCTATGCTCTCCTCTTGAATTCTTTTCCTCCTCCTTCCTCACCATAAGTTGCATTTCATAGGATAGCAACTTTCCAAACAAGGTGGGAGGAGATATCTCTGCCAATTTAGCCACTTCTCTTATGGCACAGATCTTTGTGTCCCAATCCTTTGTTAAGGATCTCAAGAATTTGTCATTCAGTTCATAAGTACTGAAGACTCTTCCATGGGACATAAGCTCATTCACAATTCTATAGAATTTCTTGTAGCACTCAGTTATGCTATCAGATTTTCCTTGTCTAAAACTTTCATACTCCTGATTGAGCATAGATTTCCTGTCCTGCCTTACTTCTTCAGATCCCTCCATATAGACAATCAATGTGTCCCACATCTCTTTGGAGGTCTTGCAGTGAATCAGATTCTGAAATGTTGAATCATCTATGGCACTAACAATAATGTTCTGAGCTCTTTTATCCATGGTTGCCAAGATGATTTCATCCTTGGTCATTTCTGAATAACTCTTTGGAGTTTGGATATTTGCATCAAGAACTGATGTCTTCATTGGTATGAAGGGGCCTTCCTGTACTGTGATGTAAATCCTTGGGTCAGATGCCTCCATAAACAATCTGACTCTTTCTTTCCAAATTCCAAAAATTTCTTTCTTGCATATGGGTAATTTCATAGACCCTAGCTCCTTATGATTCTCACCAGAACCCATCTTTTTGAATCTTGATTCTGCCTTTCAGATCTACCTCAGACTGTTAAGTCCTTTCTGAGGAACCTCCCTCTGATACCACTTGATAGTTTTACTTTCAAGATAACCTAAACACCTAGAGGGGGGGGGGGGGGGTGAATAGGTTCTAATTTCTTGTTTATACTTCTAGGCAGAATTCAATTACAAATTAAAGCATCTAGCATAGCATTCACAGACAACTAAGCATCACAGATTGCACAATGTTTTATAGTGGTTCCCCAAGGTCTGGGTACATCCACTTTCCCCCTTCACCTATCTAGCAGTTTGCTAGATTTGGCCAAACTTCCACTATTCTCAGATCCTTAGATCCTACAGCTCAGAACCTGGATAGGTTCCTACAACTCAGGCTCAACATCCCTACCTCAGCCTTGCCTCAAGGCCTACCTCTCAGAGAAGAACCTTCTCCTACACTCAGGCAAATAGCCTTACCACTCAGAGATCACCTCTCCTACACTCAGCCTTTATAACACAGGCTTACAACTCAGATCTGTGTAAACAGATCCTACAGAAATTTAGAAAAGATATTTTAATGTCTTGCCTTTGTTGAGAGAGAAGAGGACAAGACACTTCTTGATCAGCTGATGAAATCAACTGAATCTGAGCTTTCTTCAAAGCTTCTTGAATCTGAACTTAGCTGAGTTGATTTCCAAACAGCTTCTTGAGAAACCACTGATGGCTTCCTTCTTCTTCTTCAAGATGACTGGATCCCTCTCTATCCAATCACCTTTTCTGATACTTCAGACTTCTTCTTCTTAGATCTTCTGATGAAGATCTTCTTTAGAGCTTAGCACTTTCTTGAATTGAAACTTCAATAGGATCGTAATCCTTTTGTTTCTTCCTCTTAGATCTTCTTTTGTTATTTTTCTTGGCTTCTTATTTCCTTCTGAATATGTCTATTTATAGACTTTCTTCATGGTAACCGGCTGATCCGGTTTCTAACTGATTTCTGACAGGTCTGACAGCTTCAGTTAAACAGTGGCAACCCACAGCTGTCAAGTCTTCAAACAGTTTCTGTACCTTAGCCTTGGACAGCAAAATGTCGAGACAGTCTGTTAGAAAGTGTCGAGACCAATCTGTCTATCTGTGTCGACACAAGTGACTTTGGTGTTGATACAGTCTTTGATGATGTCGACTAAGTTGCCTTTAAGTCGACACAGCTTCTTCAGAAAATAACTTGGTCTAGACTCTGCAGTGTGTCAACACAAGTCCTGTGTGTCGACACAGTTGTTGTAGATTCAGAACTCAGTATGTGTCGACTCAGCCTTCAGGTGTCGACACATCAATCTTCAATTCTGCCAAAATGTGTCGACTCAGTCTTCTGGTGTCGACACAAGCATAGTCGACTTCTGCCAATATGTGTCGACTCAATCTCAAGGTGTCGACACATCCACCCAGTGTCGACTATCTTTCACTAGTCGACTATCTTCCACTAGTCGACTATTTTTCTCTGGTCGTCTATCTTTCACTAGTCGACTAACTTTCTCTGGGTGTCGACTATCTTTCACTGTGTCGACACTGCTTCCCAGTACTGAGGTCGATGATTTTCTTTATGTGTCGACACTGCTTCCCAGTATCGACATAAATGTGGTCGACTATCTTTCTCTGTATCGACACTGATATTCTGAAGTATCGACACAAATATTCTGAAGTGTCGACACAATTTCTTCAGGTGTCGACATGTGGACTTAGAATATTTTTCTGCATTCTTTAATACTTCTTCACCTGCACATGTCAACTCAAAACAACATCAAATACACCTTGATGTATATCATTGAGCTAAGTTGGGCTTCTTCAAATCAGGTACACATTTTCCAATGTACCCAACACATAGGTATAACATTCTAGTCTCAATGATCCCCTAATTACATTGGTAACCCAAACAAATTTTTCAGTGTTTGCTTTAATCATTGTTTTCTCCCCCCCTTTATGACTTCTTCAGAAATAACTGTTGTCAGGGAGTTCTTTGCCTGAGAAATCTTTTCTTCCACAAAATTTATGCCTTTAGTGACATGATTCTTTACTTCCAGCAGGTGATCACTCAAGATTTGAGTGCATGCATCCATCATTCTCTTCTGAGCATTATGGACCATTTCCATATTGCTAGAAATGATGTTCTGATTTTCTATAATATCATTTTGCCTGAATCTGATATCCTGAAGTTTGTTTTTAGTAAATGTCACAGCAGGAGCAGCTCTCATGAAGAATGCAACTATATTGTCCTTCAGCAGGTTCACTTCAAATCTAATGGACTTGATCTTTATAGACAGATCCATTCTCAGCCCTTTGATGGAATCATCAATATAGTGCTCTAGTTGTCTTCTTTAATCATCTAGCAGACCATTAAGTTGTTTGATAAAGCAATATTTATAGTTATTTTAATGTAGTTTTTATTTAATTAATATTTACTTTTTATTTAGTTTTATAATAATATTTATCTAAATTACTTTATTTTTATATTTCAGGTTAATATGGGCTGCAAATAATAATTTGAAGCTGATAGGACTTATCACGAGAGGAATCAGAGAAAATATTGAAAAATTCTAAGTACATGCCATAGTCACGGGGGTGACATGGGGGCGTGACCTATATCACGACCGTGTCTGCCCCAAAATGTCCCAGATCAGATTTCCACATCATTTAAATTTACATACCCCATGTCACGGGCATGACATGGGCATGACACCAGTCACGGGCATGGCTGTCCAAAAGAGCTACAGATTCCAGTGACACATCATTTTAAAGATACAAGCCCTTTTGGTCACGGGCATGACCCATAGGCGTGACAGCCAACTCAGGGTGTGACGCAGCATTAAGAAGCTTGTTTCTGCTCCGAGCTGTTCCAAGCTTACATGCCCTAGGTCGCGGGCATGACCCATTCTATAACCACAAGATTAACTCCCATCATTTCGACTTCCTGCCATTTCCAGCAACAGTCAAGACACGGCCTAAGTCACGGGCATGACCTAGGGGCGCGACCCGCAAAACAACAACTTTTGGTAGTTTTTCCCCAACATTCCCAGGCTTTAAAGATGACGGTTATGTACCTTACACGCCCCTAGTCACGGGCATGACCTAGGGGCATGACTCTCCAGAAAATTTATTATAAATTCTAGAAATTGTCAGGAGCTAGAAGAGTTAGTTTTGAGTTAATAGGAGTCAGCTAGAGTCAGATTAGAGTTAGATTTCGAAGTTTATTTTCAGTATTTTTATATTTCTTTTCTGCATTTCACTTTTCATTGTATAATCTCTATTTTTCATAATTTTAATCAAAGTACATGTTGATGCGCAAAATGCGCCTCTCCGCACTCTAGAGAGGTGAACACGTTTAATCTGAGGATACGGGGGTAAAAGGAGGTTGATGAGGAACTGTCGAGCAGCCGGTTACTTTGACGGCTAGGATTAATGGTTGAGGCCAAGAGAAGGGAGAAGGGAAGAAGAGAGGCCATTTGCAGCGGCAATAATAGAGTTCGCCTGCTGCTGCTTAAACGTCACTCCTACGACGAGCTTTCCTTTGATTATAATTCAATATTATAGCATGAGTTCGCTCCTTTACATGGAAAAATATAAAGGGTACAAGGGGAAGCTAGAGACTAGAAGAGAGAGGTTGCTAGAGGCCGCATAGACTGATAAAATAGGTCGGCAGACCACGCGGACTACTAATCCTGCAGTTCGTTGCCTAAGGCCGTGCAGACTATGTGATCAAGCAGGGAAGACCAAAGAGGTTCGCCTCTACTGCTGGATGAAGCGATTCCGCCACCTCCTGGGGGACTTGGTTAAATCCGCGTTGTGCTGTGTGACCTGATGAAGAGTCTGTCTACTACTAGGTGAGCTGGCAGACTAAAGGAACAGGTCGCCCCTGCTGCTGGGCTACCTTGAGGATTGTCGCCCATAATTGGGCGACCTTGAGAGTTCGCCCGCTAATTGGGCCAGAGAACAATCCACCTCCTATTGGGTAGATAGAGGAGCAGTCAGCCTCTGCTAGACAAACACAGAGAACTGGAAACTACCTCTATCAAACAGAGAGACGGGCAGGTCGTGCCTGTTGCTGGGCGGACACGGTGAGCTGAAGCTCACCTCCATTGATCAGAGAGATGGGTCTATGCGGACTGGGCGGATACTTGGAAAATGAGTCTGCGGTTATCGTGCGGAGAAGGCCTGAGTCCACCGCTTAGCTGGGCAGTCCGCACCTGTTGGAACGGAGAGAACTACTGCGCGGTTAGCCAAACAAACCACGTGGCCTGCAGGGACAGACTATGGAAGCAGTCCGCACCCCTGCAAAACACACAGCTATTAAGCGACCTATGCAGTCAGACCGGGGAGACCGCTCTAGCCATGCGGCCAGAGCAGATAGAGAAGTCTATCCGCCCGACCCAAAAAGAGGGCTGGGATATGTCAAGACCTCCAGGGGAACTTTGAGCAGGCCGCGACTTGCAAGCTAGCTACCTTGGGAGGGATCTCCAATTTCTAGGTTACATAATCCCCACACTTTTATAAGTTTGCAGGAAACATTAAAAAAGTAATTGTAACCCTAAAATGGCGATCTGCCCATCAGAAATCTGGTAGAAAAAATAAGGGGCAATGAGAGATAGAACCTGATGTCTCTCCTCAGAAAGGTCTGGAAATACTTATTTTTCTCCTGCAAAGGAAGAGTTATTATAAGTGAAGAAAAGTACATCTTGTGCATACCTGTATTGTTCTTACAAAGTGAAGAAGACTTGTGACCGCCTTCTTATTGAGTCTCTGCAAAACAAAGATGAGAGGTATAAAAGAATAACAACTTTTAAGTACCTGATGGAAACTTGCATGTTGCTGCCCATTTCTGTAATAAGAAGAGTAAGAAGGAGATAGGAAAGCAAAGTAACTTACAAGTACATGAAAGGAACTTATGAATATCTATTAATCTCTGTAAAAAGAAGAGTACGTAAGAAGCAGATAGGAAAGAAAAGTAACTTGCAAGTACCTGAAGGGAACTTGCAAATATTTGTTAATCTCTACAAAAGAAATAGTAAGAAGCAAATAGGAAAGAAAGTTAACTTGCAAGTACCTGAAGAAAACTTACAAATATCTTCTAATCTCTGCAAAAGAAAGAGTAAGAAGTAGATAGGAAAGAAAAGTAACTTGCAAGTAACTGAAGGGAACTTGCGAATATCTGCTAATCTCTATAAAAGAAAGAGTAAGAAGAAAATAGGAAAGAAAAGTAACTTGCAAGTACCTGAAGGGAACTTGTGAATATCTGCTAATATCTGCAAAAGAAAGAGTAAGAAGCAGATAGGAAAGAAAAGTAACTTGCAAGTACATGAAGGGAATTTGCGAATATCTACTAATCTCTACAAAAGAATTTGCAAATATTTGCTAATTTTTGCAAAAAGAAGAGTAATAAGCGGATAGGGAAGAAAAATAACTTGCAAGTACCTGAAGGGAACTTGATAATATCTGCTAATTTCTACAAAAGAAGAGTAAGAAGTAGATATGAAAGAAAAAGAACTTGCAAGTACCTGAAGGAAACTTGCAAATATCTGCAAATCTCTACAAAAAGAAGGGTAAGAAGTAGATACAAAAGCAAAAGAGCTTGCAAGTACCTGAAGGGAACTTGCAAATATCTGCTAATTTTTGCAAAAAGAAGAGTAAAAAGCAGATAGGAAAAAAAGGTAACTTGCGAGTACTTGAAGGGAACTTGTGAATATCTGCTAATCTCTACAAAAGGAGTAAGAAGCAGATAGAAAACAAAAGTAACTTGCAAGTACCTGGAGGAACTTATGAATATCAACTAATCTCTACAAAAGAAAAGTAAGAAGCAGATATGAAAGGAAAATAGAATGCAATTACCTGAAGAGAACTCGCAAATACTTGCCAATCTCTTCCAAAAGAGAGTAAGAAGTCAATATATAAAGGAAATGCAAAGCGTGGGTACCTACTAAATGTTGAGATCGTCAGGAAGATATAATTGGATAGCATGAAGAATATCCAACAAACTCAGCTATCAACTGAGTAAAACAATGGGCAGAATCGAGTAGAGATCAAGCCATAACAATAATCTTCTTGCGCAGTCAGATATTGTATCCATAATATGAAATCTGAATTAACCAGGTAAAACTACTTGGATTAGACTTCAATAGCATGGCTTGTAGACAAAGAGAACAAGATTCTTTGATTAAACAATTGGTGCTAAAAAAGAATTCAATAAGTATAGTAGAGGCACTGCAAGTGAATAAAGCTTTGTATGAGCTGAGAATATAACACGAGTATAAGCATGAAATACGACGTCACGAATCTTTCAGATAGATCTGATTTTTCCTGTTAACCTGAAAAAAAGCAGTTTGAAAGACATATACACCCGAAGATGATCAAATAGGCCAGCTGCGCCAAAAGTTCTAAAGCATTTCTCGCCCTAAAGGATCATCAAAGTTGTAGCCTACCAAGGGCGGATTAACCACGCTCCCCCGAAGGGGCACAAAATAGAAAATGCAAAACTCCTAAGAAGGAACGATGGACGCACTACTCTCATGCCTTAGGGATAAAAGCTACGCTGATAAGTTAGGCCAGGTGCGCCAAGTGGTCTACAACATTGCTTGCCCTAGAAGATCAGCAATATTATGGGTCCCCGGAAGGCATGGCTTGAGAGTACCTTAGAGTGTTCGACGATCATAGCATAAGATGATCACAGAGACAAGGCTACACCCGGGGAGCCATTACTTGCCAAGAAATAATCATCTTAGCTGTAATGTATCCCTAATGGAGTACAGTAGAGCTAACACATGAGACCTCCCTTGATGCAAGCTTTGTGTTAGATATCGGCTAGGATCCGAAGCCCTGAAGTCCGCCTGCACAGATTGCTAGGCTCCCATTGCACATATGCGAACACTCCCCGCTATATGTGGTCATGGTGGTATTATGCCAGGGACCAATCTATGGGGGAATCAAGCAAGATTTTGTGATATCTCATCGGTTTAGCGATCAATTTGATAAAGAGAAAATAGAGGAGGAGGCACTCAAAAAAGGGAAATGTGTCAGTACGGGATCTCTGACGTAAAATTTATTGAAATGAAAGAGTACATGGAAATGTTCAGAACATATGTAAGAGAAATGTTCAAAATGGAAAACAAAATCGATCATTCATGATCACGAAGAGCTTTTGGAATTTTTTGATGTCCATCTTCGACTCAGAATAGATTTCAAAGGGTTCCTACGTCATCCGCATCAATGTTCTCACCAATAATGAAGCTAATGTCATTGTTGATTTGGCTCACTCCCTTTGAGCCGAAAGGAATGTCCGCTACTTCTTTGCCTTTCGAAGTAGACGGATCAGAGTGGTCATCCTTCTAGAATAAGTCACGCAATTTGCCCTACCTCAGCATCTTCTCCACCAATTGACGAAGCACTCGGTAGTTTTCAGTTGCATGTCCTTTCTCTTTATGGAATTCGCAATAGGGATCCGAGTCTTTAGATCTTTGATCGGTGGGCTAATAAGGCCTCTTATAACAGATCTTACCTTTCATGACTTGAACTACTTCCTACATAACTTGGTCTAGTTCAGATTCTAGCGAGTCATCACCCTGCTACTAGTAAACTGAAGCTGCTTGCGGATCCAGTGCCGGATAAGTATGAGGAACTGACAATTGTGATCCTTGACTTTGGAAGTGATCTTGGCCTGGGAAGAGGCATTAATGACGTTGAAAATTCCTTCCCTTCCTTGATCGCGATTGAAATTCTTTCTGAGGAGACTTTGGAGGTTGCCGGTATGAAGAAGAAGGATCTTTCTCTATTACAAACATGGAGATGTTGTTGGGATTACACTTTTCACCTCGAATGTAGAAGTTGGCAAGACTGATCATCTCTTGGTATGTCCTTGGCACTTGGACATTAGCTTCAAACTTAAGTGGAACTTCTCTTAAACTACTTATTAGAGCGACTCGGTACATCTTTGAATCAACATTTTCAATGTCAAGAATCTCTTTTTGAAAACGATCGACAAAATGAGCCCAAGGTCTCGTTCTCTTACTGCTTGATCTGGAATAAAGTTGATGGATGCCTTTTCCTCTTAGTGGAAGATTTATGCAGTCTTCTGGGGTGATCAGCAGAGTAAGCGTTGGTGCGAGGACTGAGTTTGTAGAAACACTCCCCTTGTCCAACAACTGGAGATCGTAGAGGGACCACGACCTGTCCAGGCGAGTAACATGCCTGATAAGTACGAGGATCAGCTAGACAAAAAGCTGGCAGGTTAGTCTACGGATTCTCCACTGCTGGGTTGACTGGAGTAATCAGCGTTGTTGCGGGCTACAAGTCTAGTCACTGAATAATAGCGGCTAGGATGTCGTTAATCGCTGCGATATGCTGGGTAGTTTCCCGATGAGCTCGCTCGACTTCCTGTCATGTCAGCATAAGGGCTTCCCAGAGAGCATCTTTGCTGGTACGAGGAATGTTTTGAGGGGGTTGGCAGTCTGACATGGCTAACCGTTGGTTTTCACCATCTGTTCGAAATCTGAAGGTCGTGTGGTAACTATTGATGCGTAAAATGCACCTCTCCGCGCTCTACAGAGGTGAACACATTCGATCTGAGGATGCGGTGGTAAAAGCAGGTTGATGATGAACTGTCGAGCAATAGGTTTCTTTAACTTCTAGGATTAGCGATTGAGGCTAAGAGAAGGGAGAAGGAAGAAGAGAGACCACTTGCAGCGGCAATGACAGAGTTCGCCCGCTGTGGCTTAAACGCCTCTCCTATGACGGGCTTTCCTTTGATTATGAATCAATATTACAACATGAGTTCGCCCCTTTACATAGAAAAATATAAATGGTACAAGGGGATGCTGGTGGCTAGAAGAGAGAGGTTGTTAGAGGCTGCGCGGACTGATCAAACAGGTCGGTAGACTGCGCGGACTGCTAATCCTGCAGTTCACTGCCTAAGTCTGTGCGAGCTGTACAATCAGGCAGGGAAGACTTCAGAGGTCGCTGAGGCAGAGGAAAGCTGGGAAGAATATTCACTCGGGTTGACTGCTGAATTCGCTCGGACAGATTGCTGAAGGGTTTACTGGAGCCAAGTTCAGGGACTAGGCTATAAGGGTTAGCCAACGAGGCCGTGCGGATAGGTGGTCAGTCCGCGAGAAGGGTTGGTGGACAGAAAGTTATATCTGCAGGGTTTGTTGCCAATGTTTCTCCCTGGTGCTCGTCCTAAAATGATAGGTATGGGGGCTATTTATAGCCTCGATGAGGAGACGGTCTTGGTAACATTACTTCCGGTATGTCAGTGAGCGGCGAATGAGTATGCGCCATGTTGTGCGAGCTGAGGAGCTCATCTGCTATTGGGAAGAAGCCGGTGCTAGGATGCTGAAGTGCTTTTGGAAGATTGAATAATGAGTCCGCTTAGTACATGGTGGACAGGGTGAGTCCTCCTCTGCTGATGGATAAAGCGAGTCCGCCACCTCCTGGAAGACTGGGGTTGAGTCTGTGTTGTGTTGTGCGACCTGATGAAGAGTCTCTTTGCTGCTGGGTGAGCTAGACGACTTGAGGAATAGGTCACCCCTACTACTGGGTGACCTGGAGGCTTGTCACCCACAGTTGGGCGACCTAGAGAGTTTGCCCATAGGTTGGGCCAGAGAAAAATCCTTCTCCCGTTGGGCGGATAAAGGAGCAGTCCGCCTCTGCTAGGCGGACACATAGAACTAGAAACTGCCTCTGTCGGACAGAGAGACGGGCAGGTCGTGCCTACTGCTGGGTAGACACGGCGAGCTGAATCCCACCTCCATTGATCTGAGAGATGGGTCTATGTGGACTGGGCGGATACCTGGAAAACGAGTCAGCACTTACCGCACGGAGAAGTCCTGAGTCCAATACCTAGTTGGGATGTCCGCACCTATAGGAACAGAGCGAACTACTGCGCGGTTAGCCAAACTAACCGCGCGGCCTGCAGGGACGGAGTGTGGAAGCATTCCGCACCTCTGAAAAAACACATAGCTGCTACGCGACCTAGGCGGTCAGATCGGGGAGACCGCTCTAGCCGCACGGCCAGAGCAGATACAAAAGTCTATCCGCTCGACCCAAATACAGGGCTAAGACAGGTCGCGACCCCCAGGGGGAACTTGGAGCAGGCCGAGACTTGCGAGCTAGCTATCTTGGGAGGGATCGCCGATTTCTGTGTTAACAGCACTCATTTCATGTCCCTCTTTTTATGTATTTCCTTTATCATATTAAGTAGCTAAATTCATTAGCACTTGATCACGATGAACTTTGGATAAAATAAACTTCTTTATTTTCCTCAAAATTGTCAATCTCTATTATTATTCACTTTAATTTATCTTAGAATTTAGTTGCATCGAATTCATATTTCATGAATATGTTTCTCGATCCTAGATCCATATCCTAGATTTACCGATAGATTGTGGATACGAGTATATCACTCAAAGGTAAAAGGAGTTGCATGCACTCCTCGAGAGAGGATGACATAAATCTTCCGGATTGGAGTCAAATCCAATGGAGGGGTTCACCGCCTAAAGCAAGCTTAGGGGTTTCGACTGGCCGAGGGGTATTATTCGATCAACCTATGTTTAGTCAAGAGTGTATTCTCGAGAGAGCCGCTTTTGTATTTTGGGAACCACCATGGTTGATGTATAACCCTATATTTGTAGAGTAGGGTCCCCTCGGTAGGCACAAGACCAGCTTTATGTTTTTTAAGCTTTTTGAGAGATTCTACACTCTTGGTGGACAATTTTGGCGTGGCCTTGGAAATATACTAGTAGGGGAGGAAAAAACTTGCCTCCCCCCGAGTGGCCCCTTTTTGGGGGGAGGGTGAGACAAGTTGGCCGGCATCCACCGCAGCTTGATAAGCGTGAGGTCGGGGCAACCTGCTCACGTGGGCGAGAGCGGCCTGAGGCCGGGATCTTGCCCCAGGCGTCCTGCTTACACGGGCGAGAGCGTCCTGCGGCAGGGCTCTCTCCCCGAGCAGCCTTGCTCGCGTGGGCGAGAGCGGCCTACTTTCAGGCTCTCGCCCCGAGAGGCCTACTCACTCGAACGAGAGCGGCCTGCGGTCGGGCTCACGCACCGAGCAGCCTGCTCATGCGGGCAAGAGCAGCCTGAGGTCGGGCTCTCGCCCCGAGTGGCCTACTCACACTGGCGAGAGCGGCCTGCGGCCAGGCTCTCGCTCCGAGCAGCCTGCTGGTGCGGGCGAGAGCGGCATGCGGCCAGGTGGGGGATTGTTGGCTTAGCCTCCATTCCCCCTAGACCTCTTTGGGCCGTGTTTTTACCATTTTTCCCTGGGGGGGAATTACCTCTTTACCCCCGGTGTGGAGGTTTTCTATTGGCTTGAGGCCTTTTTGCCTTAGGGGTATTTTGGACATTTTGGTCCCCAGTCTTGGAAAACTATAAATAGACCCCCTTTGGTACCTTTAGAGGGATGAGTTTTTTGCCTTCCTCCTCCCTTGGTTTCTTCTTCTTGGTTGAGTGAGAGAGCTCTCCAAGGTGCCCAACTCAGCCATTGGTGAGGGAGGTGAAGTGCTCTTGTGACCTTCCAGGTGTGTGGTGGGACCTCTACGCTAGAGCCGAGGGTCTATTCCTATTTTCCCAAGTCTCTGGTCTGTGACGTTCCTCGAGTGTAGTAGGTGTGAGATCACCCCTCTTTTGGGACCCCGAACTCCATAAAGTTCAATTTTGGCTTCAATACTTTTGGTGCGGTGAGCGTGGAGAGTGCACAACACAAAAGATCTTAGGAGAGTGTCATGGCTGGAGATCAGGGAGGTAGTGATGATCTCAGTGAGATCCCCAACCCAAGAACCTTTATAGGAAGGGGAGTTCATGGCTTCCATCCAAGCCATAATGGAGATGCTGAGAGGCATCGCCCCTTGGGATGACAACTCACCCCCACCCCCTAGGGACTAGCTCCCAGGGGTCTCGGCAAGCTAACCCAGATTGGTCTCGGCGAGCTTCCTCCCAGGGGCATAGGCGAGATGACCCCAGCAGGGGGAGAAGGAAGTGCACCAGGTAGGAAACCTTGGAAGGAAAGAATGGGAGAGGGGTCGAGTGAGACCTCACCGACCAGGAGTTGCTCCCCAGCCCAGCAAGTGCTAGCCCTCTAGGAGAGCAGGTCATGCAAGTAGAGGTTGTGAGAGAACCCCTTAGGGGGTCACCCTTCAGCGAGCTGATCATCTCAGCTCCTATTTCAGAGGGGTTCAGAGAGCCTGACATGACTTACTATACTGGGAAGGATGACCCTGTCCAGCATCTGCAGTGGTTCGAGGATGCCATCTCCATCAGGCCGATAACGGATAAATTCAAGTATCGCCTCTTTGCAATTACGTTGGAGGAGAATGCAAGGGACTGGTTTCATTAACTCCCTCCGAGGTAGATCTATGGGTTTGAGGACTTGAGCCAGAGCTTTCAGCTTCGAATCTCCACCACCAAGAAAAGGAAGAAGGGTCTTGAGTCCATCTTCTTAATAAGAAAAAGGGCCGAGGAGTCGCTGGCCCATTACGTTGACAGGTTCCAAGAGGAGATCCTAGATATCCAGGAGATGTCGGGGTATGCCCTCCAGATGGCGTTCACGGTGGGGTTGCGTGGAGGGTTCTTCAAAATGAGCTTGACCTGAAAGGCCCCCCTTTCCTTCGAGGAGCTAATGGAAAGAGCGGCATAGGAGATAGCCATGGAGGCGGCTAACCCAACATTGGTCAAGAAGTTGGAAAAGCTAACAGAGACAGAGTCAAAGGAGCAAGGTGGCTCAAGGCATACAGAAGGAAGAAGGAGAGAGGAGCAGAGAGCTCAGGAGTTCTAGGGACAGGAGGGTCCGGAACCAGGCTGGAGGCAGTAGGGAGGACCTGCCCATTGTCAAGGAAGAGCTCTCATCCAGGGTGGGGGAACTTTCACGGGGGCCAAGGGAGGTTCAACTTCCAAAGGCAAGCCCCAAGACAGCTACTGCCCCCACCCCAGCAAGCCTTGGCAATAGGAAAAGGTGGAAGAGAAAATGGGAGAGACCACCGAGCCCGCTAAAGGAGGGGAGAAGGAGCATTTCCATACTGTGACTTCCACCAGGCGGAGGGTTACGCCATAGCTACCTGCCCTGAGTTCCTGGAAGTGAGGGTCTAGAGGCTCTGCACAGCCTCAGCCACCGGCACAGGTTGAGGGAGTTCTACCCAGAGTGGGGGGAGAAGACATATGTGAGGACTGGGTCGATGTGGGGACCCGAGAGACCTTGTAAGTGATCCACGATGGAGTGGAGATCAAGCCGAGACCCTCTGAAGAAGCCTCGCTTAGGCAGAGTCTTGTATTTTTTTCTTATATTGAAATGAGTTTAGCCCCCGACCAGTTTAGTCGGGGGGGGGGGGGGGGGGGGGGGGGTCATGTAACCCATCTTCTTTGAGGATGTTAGAATTGATAAAGCTTAGGTGACATGCCCAGTTCACCCCCATAGAGGGAACTCCTCATGTCAGGCTCTAACTAGCTGGATGGGTTGAAGGTACCTCGATGAGGCTAAGTTCCCCTTGCTCCGATGATTGTCCCACTGTCAGGCTCTCACTAGCTTACAGGGCAGGCGTACCTCTCATGGAAGCCCAAGTCCCCCTTGCTCCGATGACGGTCTCGCTGTCAGGCTCTCACTAGTTGTAAGGGAAGACGTACCTCTCTTGGAAGCCCAAGTCCTTCTTGCTTCGATGACGGTCCCGTTATCGAGCTCTCACTAGCTGGCAGGGCAGGCGTACCTCTCATGGAAGCCCAAGTACCTCATGCTCCGACGATGGTCCCGCTGTCAGGCTCTCACTAGCTGGCAGGGCAGGCGTACCTCTCGTGGAAGCCCAAGTCCTCCTTGCTCTGATGATGGTCCCGCTGTCAAACTCTCACTAGCTAGCAGGGCTGGTGTACCACCCGTGGAATCCCAAGTCCTTTTTGCTCTGATGACAGTCTCGCTGTCAGGCTCTCACTAGCTAACAGGGTAGACGTACCTCTCGTGGAAGCCCAAGTCCTCCTTGCTCCGACGATGGTCCCGCTATCAGGCTCTCACTAGCTGGTAGGTCAGGCGTACCTCTCATGGAAGCCCAAGTCCTTCTTACTCCGATGACGGTCCCGCTGTCAGGCTCTCACTAGCTGGCAGGGCAGGCATACCTCTCGTGGAAGCCTAAGTCCTCCTTACTCCGATGATGGTCTCGTTGTCAGGCTCTCACTAGCTATCAGGGCAGGCGTACCACTCGTGGAAGCCCAAGTGCTCCTTGCTCCGATGACGGTCCCACTGTCAGGCTCTCACTAGCTGGCAGGACAGGCATACCTCTCGTGGAAGCCCAAGTCCTCCTTATCTGATGATGGTCCCGCTGTCAGGCTCTCACTAGCTGGAAGGGCAGGCGTACCTCTCGTGGAATCCCAAGTCCTTCTTACTCTGAGGACGGCCCCGCTGTTAGGCTCTCACTAGCTGGCAGGGCAGGCATACCTCTCCTGGAAGCCCAAGTCCTCCTTGCTCTGATGAAGGTCCCGCTGTCAGGCTCTCACTAATTGGTAGGGCATGCGTACCTCTCGTGGAAGCCCAAGTCCTTCTTGCTACGATGGCGGTCCCGCTGTCAGGCTCTTACCAGTTGGTAGGTCAGACGTACCTCTCGTGGATGCTCATTTCTTTTTACCTGGAGGAGGTCTCCCCACCCAGGCTCCCATCAAGCAACATGGCAAGTTGACCCCTCCGGGAGGTTAAGTGTTTTTTGCCCGGAGGAGGTCTCGCCACCCAGGCTCCCATCAAGCTGGCATGGAAGGTTGACCCCTCCGAGAGGTTAAGTGTTTTTTTCTGGAGGAGGTCTTGCCACCTAGGCTCCCATCAAGCTGGCATGGCAGGTTGACCCCTCTGGGAGGTTAAGTGTTTTTTTCCCATAGGAGGTCTCGCCACCCAGGCTCCCATCAAGCTGGCATGGCAGGTTGACCCCTCCGGGGGTTAAGGGTTTTTTCCCAGAGAAGGTCTCACCACCAAGGCTCCCATCAAGCTGGCATGGTAGGTTAACCCCTCCGGGAGGTTAAGTGTTTCTTTCCTAGAGAAGGTCTCGCCACCCAGGCTCCCATTAGCTGGCATGGAAGGTTGACCCCTCGGAGACGCCTTGTGTTTTCTCCAAACCGCGAGAAAAAGCTACACTCACCGAATACGTTTGGTTGGATGGTTCTTTCCGAGCATGGAACTCTCTCAAAAAGAGCGGGGATTGTGTACAACCCTGTATTCGCAGAGTAGGGTCCTCTCGGTAGGCACAGGATCAGCTTTAAGTTTTTTATGCTTTTTGAGAGATTCTGCACTCTTGGTTGCCAATTTTTGCTTGGCCTTGGAAATATACTAGTAGGGGAGGAAAAATCTGCCACCCCCTTAGTGGCCCCTTTTTGGGGGGCGGGTGCGACAAGTTAGTCAGCACCCGCCCCGGCTTGATAGGTGTGAGGTTGGGGCGGCCTGCTCGCATGGGCGAGAGCGGCCTGCGGCTGAGTTCTCGCCCCTGGCGGCCTTCTCGCGTGGGAGAGAGCGTCTTGTGGCAGGGCTCTCTCCCCAAGCAGCCTGCTCGAGTGGGCAAGAGCAGCCTGCTGTCGGGCTCTCGCCCCGAGCGGCTTACTCGCTCTGGCGAGAGCGGCCTGCGGCCAGGCTCTCGCCCTGAGCAGCCTGCTCGCGCAGGCGAGAGCGGCTTATGGTCGGGCTCTCGCCCCAAGCGGTCTGCTCGCGCGGGCGAGAACGGCCTGCAGCTAGGCTCTCACCCTGAGCGGCCTGCTTGCGTGGGTGCGGCCTATGGCCAGGTAGGGGGATGGCTGGCTTAGCCTCCATTCCCGCCTGGACCTCTTTGGGCCGTGTTTTTACCATTTTCCCTCAGGGGAGGGATTACCTTTTTACCCCTCGGTGTGGAGGTTTTCTATTGGCTCGAGTCCTTTTTGCCTTAGGGGTATTTTGGACATTTTGGTCCCCAGGCTTGGAAAAACTATAAATAGACCCTCTTGGGTACATTTGGAGGGATGAGTTTTTTGGCTTCCTCCTCCCTCGGTTTCTTCTTCTTGGTTGAGTGAGAGAGCTCTCCAAGGTGCCAAGCTCAGCCATTGGTGAGGGAGGGAATGTGCTCTTGTGACCTTCCGGATATGTGGTGGGACCTCCACGCTAGAGCCGAGGTTCTGTTCCTAGTTTCCCAAGTCTCTGGTCTGTGACGTTCCCCGAGTGTAGTAGGTGTGAGGTCACCCCTCTTTTGGGACCCCGAACTCCACATAGGTCAATTTTGGCTTCAACAGTCGAAGTAAGTAATTAGGAGCATGCCTTTCATTATTTCATAAAAAGTTTATTTTAATCCAAAAGGATTCTAGATCGAGTGTTATATTTTATTTCATACTTTAATTAACCTCTTTATATATTTCGATAAAATAATATTAATTTGTCTGAGTAGAAGTAGTCAACTGACCCGAAAGAATACAACACTTAATATTTTTTAAAATGTCATATATTATCAATGATAGGTGCTCTTACCAATAGTTTGTAGAATTGGGAAATTTATTTATCCTAAATTTTACCCATAATTGTGACAAAAATGTTGAGGACATTGGATCAGCCATTTGAGATGCCCCTTGGAAGCAGACATCATCTTCCTCTTTCCTTGTCTCTTCCCTTATCTCTGAGCCAGATCTTATGTATTCAGAAGAATGATCAGCAGCATCAGTCTTTGGTTCATTAGTCTCAGGTTCACCATCCTCAGATATGTCAATAACTTTTTCAGTTTTTTGAGCAGGGAGCTCTGTTGGAATCTCCCCCTCAACCTCTGCATTCCCCATAAGAATTTGTAGCTCTATATTAACTATGTTTGGAGCATCTTCAATCACAGTATCAGGAATTAGCTCCCCCTGAATTTGAGGATAGAAGAGTATCACATCTGGACCATCTGGAGTTTTATCAATCTTATTCTGCATATTTTCAATGAAGAAATCAAGCTATTCTTGAATTAATTTAACTATCTCCCCCTCAATAGGTGCATCCATATGGGTAGTCTCCCCCTCAATGTCTGCATAGATCCTATCCACAATACCATCACTCACTTATTCAGGTACCTCTGTTGGGATGTCTTTAGATTTTTGTCCACTAACTTAGACAGTCTTTGCTGCAAGTTCAGAGGATATAGAAACTTGAGCACTTATATCTCTTCTAGTTTCATCAGAAGAGTCAGACAGATGAGGATCATGTGGCTCTTCCTCTCTGATCTCAGAAGAGCTGCTTCTTATGCTTTCATCAGTGATGAGTGCAGCTTTCTTTTTCTTTTTCTCAGATGTTTATTTGTGTGCCTGTAACACCCTGTCCCATCTATCAAACATTTTTGAGTCCATCCTCCTCATATGATGGATCTTTGTTCCTAACCACACATTGAGGATCCCTGGAACAGTGACATGCAAGTACAGAGACAGGATTCTTCTCAGGTTAGGCCTTGGAACACATTCCACAATCCTACCAAACAGCACCTTCCCCAGTCAGTTATTATGGTAAGTATTACCCTTATTATAAGCTCAAACATTTTTCTGGAGATTTTATCATGTGACCCTATTTTGCAAATCAGAGCTTTGCCATTCACATCAGCTAGAAATTTTCCTTTGAGATTCTTTTCTTAAAACTGACCCAGTGGTGTGATTTGAAAGCCCATACCACTTGAGGGTGGATTTTACATTATCCTGATAAAGTTCATCCTCTTTATCTATTGGTCTGAACTTGGGTAGATTCAGGGCTTTTCTTAATCGTCTGGGAGTGATCTTGATCATATGCCCACTGATGGATGATTTTATTTTATTTGAGGATGGGTCGATAGTGGCATTCGAATAAAAGAGGAGAACTCGATGCACTTGATGCCTGTAGTTATCTCAGCGCACTCGATTCCTGGACATTTAGACTCAGCGAACTCGATGCTTGATGTTATCTCAGCGCACTCGACTCCTAACACTTAGACTCAGCGCATTCGATGCTTTAACACTTAGTCCATATCTTCTTGGATATTCTGCAAGTATCAATACTACTTGCAAAATATATGCATAAGGAGACAATGAAGCTATACTTAGTTCAACATGCCCAACTCAAATTTGAAGGTGTTGAACTTGTCTTCATCTAATGGCTTATTGAAAATATCAGCCACTTGCTTGTGTATGGGGACAAACTCAAGACTGATGTCCTCCCTTTCCACATGCTCTCTAATAAAATGATATTTAATCTCTATGTGCTTAAGCCTGCTATGTGACACATGAATTCTAGCAATAGAGATTGCACTAGAAGAATCACAAAACATTGGAGTTTTACTTAGTTGGAGATTATAGTCTTGAAGATGTTGCTGGATCCAAAGTTGCTGTGCACACAAACTTCTAGCTGAGATATACTTAAATTCAGCTGTTGAGATGACAACACTTGTTTGCTTTTTGTAGCTCCAAGATACAAGTCTTCTTCCTAGAAATTGGCAGGTTTCTGATGTGCTTTTCATATCTTCTCTACAACTTATAAAGTCTGCATCTGAGGATTGCTCAACATAGACCTCCTCTTTTAGGTTACCATTTAGGAAAGCTGACTTAACATCCATTTGGTAGACCTTAAAATCTTTATGTACAGCATATGTAAGGAATAGTCTTATTGCTTCCAATCTAGAAATTTGTTCAAATGTTTGATCAAAATCAATACCTTTCTCTTGTCTATAACCCTTGGCAACCAGTCTAGTTTATTCTTGATGATAGCGCCATTCTCATCAAGTTTTTTCCTATAGATCCACTTCGTTTAAATAATGTTATGTCCATGTAGTCTGGGAACCAGCTTCCAGGCCTTGCATCTCTTGAACTGTTTCGGTTCTTCTTGCATAGCCATAATCCGAAATGGGTCTATGGTGGCATCTTCAAATCTCTTTGGTTCAACTTGAGACAGAAATCTTGAATACATTACAATGTTGAGGCTTTTACGCCTTATTATAATACCTTTGCTTGCATCTTATATGATTTGATCTCTGGGATGATCTCTCGAGTGCCTCACAGCTGTTAGCAATCTATCTTCAACATCATGAGCTTCAATGGTTGGATCCATCTGGTCTTCACCCAAGTCTTGTGTATTGGGATCTTCTTCAGGAATGAGCACACCATCATCTTCTTCTTGGGCAGTAGGAGTATCCTTGAAAGTTAGATTGTCCATATTAACCAGTACACCTACAGATCTAGAGGAGCTTTGCAGCTCACTGTTAATCATAGATGATTCATCAACACTACATTGACAGATTCTTCTACAACTTGGTTCTTCAAGTAATAAACTCTAGGCTTTGTTGTGGTTGTTGTACCCAACAAAAATTCCCTCATAGGATTTGACAACAAACTTAGTCAAATCATACTTCCCATTATTTAGCACAAAACACATGCTTCCAAAGATCCAGAGATAGGATAGACTTGGTTTTCTTCCTTTTATAATCTCATAGGAAGTCTTCTCATGAAACTTGTTGATAGAAACTCTATTCAGGACAAGACAAGCAGTGTTTACTGACTCAGTTCAAAAGTACTCTGGGAGAGAAGTGTCACTAAGTAGTGTCCTACCAACTTCTATGGTAGTCTTGTTTTTCCTCTCAACAATCCCATTTTGCTGGGGTATTCTTGGGGAAGAAAATTCCTGAATAATACCTTGCTGTCCACAAAACTTTGTCATGCCTTCAGACTGAAATTCAGTACCATGGTCACTTTTGATTTTGACCACAGAGCTGTCCTTTTCATTATGAACTTGCCTAACAAAGGTCATAAGGATGTCTAGGGTTTCAAACTTTTTATTAAGAAAGAAAACCTAAGCAAATCTGGAATAGTCATCAACTATCACAAGTGTGTAGACTTTCCTACCTAAACTATGAATTATATATGACCAAACAAGTTCATATGCAAGAGGTACAAACGCCTCTAAGAATCCTTGGCCCTAATTCCCTTAAATGATGCCTTTGACTGCTTGCCCTTTTGGCATGTTAAGAATATGCCTTCTTTGGTGCATCTTAGATTGGCTCCATTTATAACTAGCCCTTCACTGAATGGGTTGCTAATTGTCTTGTTGTTTAAGTAAGCAAGCCTCTTGTATCATTGTACACAATAAGAGACTTTCTTATTTGTAACCAAACATACTGGTAAGTCTGTAGTCAAACATAAGAAGTTTAGACAATAAATATTTCCACTCCTAGTGCCTGTAAAAATGACCTCTTAGTCACTTGGTCTTTTGATCGGACACACATCCTTGTGGAAGACAATGGCATAGCCAATATCACATGGTTGGCTTATGCTAATCAAATTGTGTTGCAATCCTTCCACATAAGCTACCTTTGTTATGGAGACTATGATATTGGTGATCATACCACAACCCTGGTAACTCCTCTGTCTGAACCTCCAAAGATCACCTTAGGTCCATTCCTCACTAGAGTATAATCCTTAAGGTGACTCCATGTTCCAGTCATATGTCTGGAATATCCACTCTCCAAGTACCATATTGGCATTGTATGGGTACTTGGACTACCCTGCAAATACATATTAGTTTACCTTAGAAACCCAAAAGGGATTGGGTCCTTGGTTCATGTTAGGCCTAAAAATGAACATGTCTACCTGCAGCAGCCCTAATAGGAAGACTCATCCTATCCCTTGGCACACTTGGGTTATGACAACAGTCTATGGTAAAGTAACCCACCTTTCCATAACACCAACACTCAAACATATTGTATCTCCTGTTCTGAACAACCTTTGGAGTGTGCAAGCTATTAATAGTTGTCTATTCAGAGGAGAGAGCAACAACCATCTTCATATTTCTTTCAGCAAGTATCTAACTGAAGGTGAGTCTACTAGTGGATGCACTTGACTTATTATGGGTAGCACCAACATATATCATCTTTGCAGCCGACATGGAGTTGATGGCATCAGAAACTGCCAGGTGTGGCTTACTAATTGACTTGCCCTTAGTCAAAGATTTTGCTGAGGGAACATGAGAATATGCCGCAACCTTATCCTTGAGTGTGGGGGCTAGAACACTAAACAAAAATTATCCATAATGGGCCATTTGGATTTCCTCATGGGGAGCCTTCAGTGTACACAATCACATGCCCTTTCTCCTTCCATTATAACATACACTAGTATTCTTACAAGAAGAGTTATCATTCTTCAAGTCGTCATACATGTTTTCCTGTTCATACCTGTTGGAATGGAGGATTACCTTTTGGAAGGTTGTCTGAGGCACTACAGGAGCTTTTCCTTTCCCTTTGGAATGAGCAGCTCTAGAGTTCCACTTGAACCCCAAACCTCTGTTATCCTTTTGAGAGGTAAAGGATTCAATCAGTGGAAAAACTATTTTGTGCTTAGAAAATTTAGCCACAAGCTTTCTCTCCTTGAGGAGATTTTCTTCAAGATCCAAGATGATCTTATTCTTCTAGCTAATGGTGCCAATTTGAATATTTAAGATTGTCTTCAGTTGGCTGACTTCTATCCTCATCTAAGCTAGCAAGGGTGCTGACTCAGGATGCAGAGAAGCAGCTTGCTGAAGAGAGGCAATCTCCTCAACTTTTCTTTTGACAAGCCTTTTGCTCTTCTTCAAAGCATCTAGAATTGCACCATACTTGTCAATCAATTGATTGACATCATCTTTAGATTTTGATCCATCATCCCCACTAGAGTAAGTGGATGCTTCAGAGTCTAAGCCAGACTCATAGACAGAGGGATAACTAGGGATAGAGTGTACCTCATCAAGAATAGAATTGTCTTGATTATCTTCAGTTAGGGACATGAGATTGAACTCATCATCTTCTTTAAAATCATTGTCAATAGAGGATAGTGGGGACCTTATGCTAGATGGGGAAGTTGGATGATCAGTCTCTACTTTAATGGATATGAGACCAATGTAGGTCTCCTCTTCATCTAATTCTAAAGACTCAAAATCACAGTCTGATAGGCTGACTTTCTTCTTGGCTAAGAAGCTCTTTTCAGTCTTCTTGTCCTTGTGATGCTTTTTATCTTCAGACTTCATGTGCACTCTCTTAATTGGATAGTCAGCAATGACATGTCCACTGTTGTTGCAACAATAGCAGATAACATTAGTCTTAACATATTTGTTCTGCTTAGAGTCATACCTTTCCCCAGAGGGGTCTCTTCTTAACTTGTCCTTGATGGAGTAGGGATTTCTTGATGTGGATCTTGATGAGCCCTTATTCTTCCACTATCTTCTCCTGCTCAGCATCTTCTTGAACTGCTTTGATAATATTGTTAGTTCTTCATCTGACAGCTCATTACCTGAGGAGCAGGGATCTGAGCTCTGTGACACTATAGCTCTCCTTGGTGGAGAGAGAGTCTTTTTCTTGCTCCTTATTTCTTCAGCTCTGAAGGCCACATTCTTCACTTTGTTGAGAGTTTTGGCAGCATCTTCATATGACTTCCTAGAGTTCATTTGCATCTCATAGGATAACAACTTCCCAAACAAATTTTAAGGCAATGTGTTGGCCAGGTTTCCAACCTCTCTGATGGAATAGATCTTGGTGTCTCATTCCTTGTTTAGGGATCTCAAGAATTTGTCATTCAGCTCATAGTTGGTTAACTGCCTGTCATAGGTGATCAGACTATTCACTATTATGAATAACTTTTCATAGCACTCAGCTATGAAATCTTTCTTGCCTTGTTTGAAGGCCTCATATTGCTGATTTAGGAGGGATTTCCTTCATCCCTCACTTCCTTTATCCCTTCCATATAAATTATAAGAGAATCCCAAATCTCTTTATCAGTTTTGCAGTGGACCAGGTTCTAGAAGGTGGAGTCATCTATGATATTAACAATGATGTTTTGAGCTCTTTTATCCATACTCACAAGAATAACTTCATCATTGGTCATCTCAGTGTACTTCTTTGGAGTTTGGATGTTGGCATCAATGATAGAGACCTTCATCGAAATGATGGGACCCTCTTGAATTGTAATGAAGATCCTTGGGTCTGAGGCTTCCATGAATAACCTAACTCTTTCATTCCAAATCCAAGAGTTCTCTTTCCTGCAAATAGGAAGCTTCATTAAGCTCAAATCCTTATGGTTCTCACCTAAACCTATAGGTATAATTTTTCAGCTACTCTTGGAGATCTGTTCAAACTGTTAAGCCCTTTTTAAACAAACTCACTTTGATACCACTTGAAAGACTTTGTTTCAAGAGTAGGTATACACCTAGATGGGGGTGAATAGGTTCTCAAGTCTTTATGATTACTTTTTGCTTTGGTATGTTGAGAGTTAGACTATTGTGTTAGTTTTCAAGAATAAAGATCAGCACACTAGTATTTATAATGGTTACTCAAGGTATGGGTACATCCACTTTTCCTCCCACCTTTCTAACAATATGTTATACAAGGTAATCCATTTAAAACTTGGCTCAAAGATCTTACAGCACAGATCCCTCAGGATCTCTCAGGCTTCCTCCAAGGCCTACCTTAGGCCAAAGCCCTACACACTCATAGTAAACTATACTCCTATAGCTCAGTGATCCTCTAGATCACCTACCTCAGGCTAAATAAGAAGCCCTACAACTCAGGCTAGAAGGATAGTGCTACACTTAGAGATAATAAATCTCCTACCTCAGATCTGACTTAGATCATACCTCAGGCACACAGGCCCTGCCTCAGATTCTTAATAGAATACTACCACTCAGCCATTATATGTTAAACTTAAACCTCGGATCAATAATTATCCTATAGAAAGAGTAGAAGTTTGATGATGATTGACTCCAAAGAGAATGTCCTCTGATTCTTCTTTTTGAGCTAAGTAAACCCTATTCTTCTTCATAGCACCAAGTTAGTAGATCTGCAGGATGTTTCTACTTATGTTGAGAAGACAACTGCAGAGCACTGCTTCTACAATCCATTGATGTTGTAGTGTTGAGTACAGTGGCCAAGAATATGAACAGCAACTTGACTTTGTTATGCTTCTTCTTACTTAGAAAATAAGATTTTTGATCTTACTGTTGAAAACAGATTGATTCTATAGTTCTTTATTTTTTCAACAACCAACCTCTGTCTAAAATTCACAGACTTACTATAAAATAAGAGTTCAAGGAAATCTTCCACTTAATTAAGATGAAGAAGATGACCAAAAACCCTCCTTTTGATTTCTGAGAATGTGCCTTTTATTGCTCGTCATCCAACAACTCTATGTGTAGTATGGACCAGCCAGAATAGGTAACTGCAACATATCTTTTGCTTTAATTACTGTACTAAAGGCATATGATGCCTTTTGTCATCTAACGCGCTCAATATTTGAATTATTGATGACATCAGCATGATCCAGCGATTGAGTACTTAGTGATTTTCAGTCAATCTTCATAGGCATTGAGTGCAATCAAGTGACTTAACGCTAAAAAACTTAGCAGAAATTTTGCTTCCTGAGGCGTTGAGTGAACCTTCATCAATCAATGCATTTGACTTGTTCAGCCTTACTGATAAGGCATTGAGTGACCCTTCATCACTCAACGCTTTTGTACTTAGTAGAATTTTTCTGTATGAAGATGTTCAGTGAAGTTTCAACACTCAATGCTTCCTAACTTTGCTGAATTCTTGATGAGGTGTTGAGTGACCTGTTTTCACTCAACGCTTATGTACTTTATCAGAAATTCTTTTGAGTAGACGTTGAGTGAACTGCCTTCACTCAATATTTTTGTCCTTAGACAAATTTCAATTATGCAACATTTATGCTTTGACTGTTTGGTGTTATGTCAACGCTTTTGACCTTCTGGCATGAAGGGAAGTGAGTTCACTCAATGCTTCTGGACTTAGACTGTGTTCAGCTTATCCAGCAACTTGTCTTGAGTACAATAGTCATTGTGACCCGAACAATCTGTCTAATCAATGTAACAGTATACAACCTGCATATAGTGAACTTGAACATATATATATCAGATAAACACATGTGTATACCATTGACCTGTGGGCCTTCTTCAAATCTAAGACAATATGATCAATGGACCCAATAACCTCCCTCATTCATTTCGCCAAATTTGATTTTGGTTCTGATTGAAATTGGTTTGAACTGGACCGAACTGCATGGAACCGGACCGAACCGTTAGTAGTCGGTTTGGTTTTGGTTCTTGTTGAACTAGAACCAGAACTATTAACATGGCTGTTCTAAAAATTATTTTGGAACTAGAACCAGAATCGGTCAAACTAAATAAGGCTTTGGTTCTAAATTGAAGAACTATTACCTTAGAGGTTCAGTTCATGATTTTAGTAGAACCAGAACCGAACTGGAACTTTGACAGATCTATCTCCTATAGATGGCCTATACTTTGGGGTTGCAACAGGATATGCTCAACATGGAGCTGACTAGGGACCCCCCATGATCTTTCAAGGAATTGATCAATTGAGCTTCAAGAGATATCGAGTGTGAGACAACTAATCCCGACTTCATCTCAGGGTTGGCCAAGATCAGAGGAGGTATAGTGAAATCGCAGGAAAGTTATCAGGAAGAAAAAGGAAGAAGAAGGGAAGAGCCGAAGAGACAAGAGTTTTGGGAGCAGGGATGGAGAAATCAACAACCAGCTCATCGGCCAGTCTAGAGGCTGGAGGGAGGACTATTCCACGTTCAAGTAAGAGGAGGAGCTTGAGGAGGGAAGAACTACTAGAAAGGGTAGAGATTGTTCAACACTCTCGGATGTAGGTCAAGCCTGAGGCCGCTGCCACCTCCTCCCTAGCAAGCCTTGATGATAGTAGGAGGAAGTGGAAGAGGAAGGAGGAAGAGGGAGGTGGTGTTTCTCTTTTGCGGCTTCCAACAAGAGGAGGGACATGTGATGAACACCTTCCCCGAGTTCTTGGAGTTCTGAGGAGCATCAAGGGTCGGAGGAGTGTAACCGATGTTGATCGAGGAAGCGGGAGTCAAAGAATAAGGAAGAGTTGAGGCGGAAGATCAGTCCGAAGACCGGGCTGATGTGGGCACCCAAGGGGGTATCAGGGTAACCTATAGGGGAGTGGGGATTGAGGCCACCCATAATGGGAGCTTCCAAACTATTTTCCGTCTGATCATCGCTTCGACCTCTATGACCCGCCCCGGCAGAGATGATTACCTTTTCATTAATGGACATGTTGGACTATGAGGACCCATTCTGTGTTGCCTTAGTGATCCAAACGGTCATTCTTCACGGTCTCAAGGATCCTGGTTGATAATTAGAGTTCAGTGAATATGATATTCAAGAAGGCCTTCAATGAAATGAAGGTGGAAGCCAGGAGGGTGTTAGGATCGAATGGACCCCTATTCGGATTCTCCGGAGAGAGGAAGAAGGTGGAGGGTTGAGTGGGGCTCCATATGACCTTGAGGGGAACATCCCAAAATTGCCTGTTCGTAATTAAGGATGCTCCGAGTAGCTACAATGTTATCTTCAAACAACCCCTCATCAATGCCTTTCGGTGTGTGCCCTCCTCATTCCACTAGTGCCTGAAGTTCAATAGTGGAGGATTCCAGGTCCGGATCCGGGGAGACCCCTTGGTGGAGAGGTAGCATTTCGTCATAGTCATCAACACCATCTCTTGGAAGGAGGAGCAGGGGAGTTTGAGATTAAAATGGAAGAGAAGGCTAGACTGGAGGTAGCAGAGTAGATAGAGAAGAAGGAAATTACCACCATGAGTAGGAGGCTCGAGACAGTGTAGATCAGCTGGAGGCTGAATGAGGAGGACAAGGAGAAGGTTGGGAGCTGTATTCAGGAAAACATCGATGTCTTCCCATGGGATAAGGTGGACATGCCAAGGATCGACGTTGACGTAGTGTTTCACCATCTCAAACTCAACCCCAATGTCCATTTGATATGCCAGAAAAAGAGGTTCATGTCAACCAAGTTAGTTGAGCTCATCCGGGAGGAGGTAGAGAAGTTAGTGAGGGCGGGTTTTGTATCGAAGATCCAGTACCCAGGCTGGGTCTTCAATATGATGATGGTTAAGAAGGGATATAAGGGATGGAGAATATGTGTGGACTTCTATTTGTTAAATAAAGCATACACCAAACATTGTTACCCCCTGCCTCGATCGACGCACTAGTAGATTTAGTCATCAGTTTTTCTATAATAAGCTTCTTAGATGCATTTTTAGGTTACCACCAAAAAAATATGCACCTACCGGATGTTAAGGATGTTGCCATCATCACAGAAGACGAGTGCTATAGTTGTAAAATGATGTTGTTTGGGCTAAAATAAATATAGGGGTGACATACCAAAGGATGATGGATATGGTTTTCGGGGAGCAGAAGAGAAGAAACCTGGAGTTCTATGTGGATAACCTAATCGTGAAAAGTAGAGATGTTGAGTCCCATCTTCAGGACTTGGAGGAAACATTCGCCACCATAAGGAAGTATAAAATGAGACTCAACCACTTGAAATGTGTTTTCGGGGCCATAAGAGGGAAATTCCTGGGTCATCTTCTCACTCTTATGGGGGTGGAGCATAACCTGAACAATGTGAAGGCGATCCTGGAGTTGGAGTCACCTTGAAATGTAATGTATATCTAGTGTCTAATTGGGAATCTAGTAGGGTTGAGCAGGTTCCTCTCTTGGGCAGGAGAGAAGTGCTCATCCTTCTTCAAGGCATTGTGAGGCAATTAGCGCTTTGAGTGGTCCAATGAGTGTGAGGAGGCCTTTCAAGCTTTGAAGAAACAACTCACCCAGGCTCCGCTACTCTATAGGCCAAGCAAAAGAGAAGAATTAACTTTGTATCTTGGGGTGGAAGTAGAGGTTGTGATCTCCATCCTGGTCCAAGAGGAAGGGAGGATGCAACTTCCGATGCACTACGCTAGTAGGGTCTTGAAGAAGGAAGAGCTCAAGTACCCCAGCTTAGAGAAGTTGGCTTTTGCCTTGGTCATTACGGCCAGAAAGCTCTGACCTTATTTACAGGCCCACTCTATCAAGTGGTGACCAATCATCCTGTTGGAACCCTATTATTGATTTGGGCTAGGATCACTATTACTTATTTAGGATGATTAGTTTGACCCAATGTGTATAGTCTAGGGTCATAGGTTTATTTCCAGGGTTGCTCCTTCAAAAGAATCCCAGAGAAGTGCAGTTCGTCGAATGCAGAATTTCGATCGATAAAAGCTGAGCTCAGTTCGACGAACGTTGAGCTCAGTTCAACGAAATCAGGGTTCTAACTCTGAGTTTAGCTCGACGAACTCTGGTATCCGCTCGACGAACGATGATCTCAACTCAGAAGCTCATCTCGACGAACTCCAGTTATAACACCTCCACCCGTCATGTGCAAAAAAATAGAGGGTTCGGCTGGGGTCCCAGACCATATTTTACAAACAGGTGGAGAAGGTACTCAATAATATTAATAACCGACATACCCTAACATAGAGCATTCTAGCGGAAACTTCATGGTTGAAAACTTGAACTCAAGAATCACAAAGAGTGTCCATTAAAAGGGAAAATAGGAATGTATACATAACAGAGTCTGGCCTTAAGGCCTTACAGGTTTCTCTTAATAAGGGTGTGGTTTACAAATTTTGGCACGCAGGCTGGCCACACATGAACAAGAGTAAACAAAACATTGCCTTCGAGGGCTAGCGGTAGCTCAGTAGCAGGTAATTCAGCCCTTCACTTCCTGCTTGGTCCTCCATTACCTGCACACGGATAGTCCACCAAACGGTGGTAAATAAGGAAACGGTCAGCATTCAACTGACCAATTATAACGACCCTGCCCCTGGCACGGGGCAGCGAAATTACTTCCCTATAAAGCATTTTGGTCACACAGCATTAAGTAAAATAAGCCACTAAGGACGTGCACAACTGCACAGATTCATACATATCACAAACGCTGGCCCGACGGCTTGACGTTCCGTACACTCAGGGCACATTATTTGTGTACCAGAAAACCAAGGTCACACCACCGTTCAGAGGTCCCAGACATGATGGTCCATTATGAGCATTCCTAGTCTTTATGGCGCGCAGGCCAAAAACTCTCGCTATGTGATCCTACTGGGGCCTAAAGCACCCCACGGGTAGACAACCATAATACGGGTACAGATCCACCATTTCTCGTTGCTCATAATCGTCAGACTCAAGACTGGACTGACGTGGGTACGGCTTTACCTTGCCTGTTCGACACACAGGCGATCCACAGTTGCAGCCTAATGGCCTAACATCACACAGAATGGTACTCACGGCCACAAGAGTTGAACACCAAGTACCAACTCTAAAAGCTTTTCCTTGATTTCCTCCAGTATTTCCTATTGCACCAAGCCACAGGTATCCACCAAGGTCAAACATATTTACAAACAAAGCATCACCAATCCAGACCAACACATCCGGATGGGCTTCACACAGCATGCTTAACCGTACTACACACTTCCGGTTCTAATGCAATATAATAAGGGATGAACCACCAATCCCAAGGGAATTACTTTGCCATCCACCCTTTGGTGGAGGATTCCCATGCAAATGCAAGAAAGAAGGACTTCACTTGTCCAAGTAGGAAATCGTTACCCTAGGAAGACGCTTCAGAGCCATGGGGGAAAACGAGACGGATGAACATCACCGGAATGGCCTTGCCTTCGCAGATCTTGCTTCGGCTCATGATCTGGACCACCGTAGCACCACCAGTGGCCGGAGTTCTCTTTTTCTCCCTTCCCTTGTTCTCCCTTCTCTCTTATTTTTAGAAAGAGGATGGTAAGATTAAAATGAGGATAAGCTCATCAAATCTTTCTCTTATCCTTCCAGGAAACACCTAGGGCCATTAGATCTCCATCAAAGGAAATGAACGGCTCAGATTGGCGCTGAAAAGTCTATTTTTGGGCTGACACGGCCTGTGACACTCCCGTGTCACAGGCCGTGTAATGTAAGTGGTACACCAACCGACTTATCTAGACCAGAACACGGGCCGAGACACTCCCGTGTCAAGCCCCTAAAATGCTCGTGTTAGTATGAACACGCCCGTGTTGAGGGGTGTTTCCCTCAAATGACACAGGATAAACATTCCTAAAAAGAACATGGCTGGGGTACACGCCCGTGTCCTTGGCCATGTGCCAAACACTCCCCTGTGACACGCCTGTATCACAGGTCGTGTGCCACACTCAATGATGCCCAGTTACCCACCCGAGTAGGACACGGCCTTGAATACGCCCGTGTCCCTGGCCGTGTCACCTCTCGACGATCATCGAATATCCTGTGTCGAGAACTCGACTCGACACACACAGTGAAGGACACACCCTGGGACACACTCGTGTCTTAGGTCGTGTCAGTCAACCTGAACTCCAATTTGGATTTGGGGTGTTACAACCCTCCCCTCCTTACAATAAATTTCTTCCCAAAATTCGCTCACAGCAAGGAAACCCAGCAAGCATAATGCTATAACTTAAAAATGACCGTTTCAACATAAGACGTACTTTACCACAGTTCAAACAAGCAACTCGAGAAAATTAGCACGCATGGTCTGCTCCCTCTCCCATGTTAGCTCTTCATGGCCACAATTGTCCCACCGGACTTTGACCATCCTGATTGTCTTGTTACGCAACTATTTATCGGCTCTATCTTCGATCAGAATGGGTCGAACCTTCGTTGTTAGCCCACTACCGACTGATACTTGATCTGCAACAACCACCTGTGATGGCTCTTTTTACCGCTTTCCGCAATACTGATACATGAAATAAATCATGTAAACTGCTCAGCTCGAGCGATAGTGCTAACCGATAGGCAGATTTACTAATACGTTCTACCACTTCAAACCATCCCAGATACCTCGGGCTCAGCTTTTTTAGATGCCGTATCCTGGACACACCTTTAAAGGGTTTAATCTTTAAGTATACCCAATTGCCCACCGCAAACTCTACGTTTCGGTGCTTGGCATTAAAATACTTAGCCTGCCTATCTTGTGCCACCAACAGCCTTTCATGTATTAACCGTATAACTGAGTTTGCATCATCCACCTCCTTTTGCCTATACAACTTTGTTTCACTAGTCTTCGCCCAAGCCAATGGCATTCGACACTTCCTACCGTATAAAGCCTCAAAGGGCGCCATCTGAATACTAGCTTGGTAGCTATTGTTGTGGGCTAATTCAATCATAAAGAGGTGATCTTCCCAACTCTTCCTGAAATCCAGTGCACATATTCGGAGCATATCCTCCAACATCCTGTTGGTTCTTTCGGTTTGACCATCCGTCTGAGGATGAAAGGTCGTGCTAAAATATAATTGTGCACCCAATAGTTGGTGAACTAATCTCCAATCATCCGAAGTGAAACGCCCATCTCAATCACTGACGATGCTACGGGGCACCCCATGCAGTCGTACAATCGTATCCACATACATATTTGCCAACTTCTCAACTAGATCGTCCTTCTAGTTCGGGATGAAATGCGATGCCTTAGTTAACCGGTCCACAATCACCCAAACTGCATCATTCCCACGTTGTGATCTCGGAAGCCCATGCACGAAATCCAAGGAAATATCATCAAACTTCCACACAGGGATAGGTAGTGACTTCAAAAAACCTCCTGGTTTTTGGCATTCAGCCTTTACCATGGCACATGTTTGACACTTCGCAACGTAGTGCGCTATGTCCTTCTTCATCCCAGACCACCAAAAAAATTTCTTCAGATCCCAATACATTTTCATGCTCCCGGGGTGAATTGAATACCTTGTGAAGTTGGCTTCATACATCACTTCTTCCCGAAGTTTACCCCTATCTGGGACACACAAGCGACCTTCCTTCCAAAAAAGGCTGTCACTAAATGAAAACTGAGCATCTGCACTTTCCGCTGCATAGCGTTGAAGACTTTCATCAAGTGTCATTGCCTGCCGAACTCGATCTGTCGGGTCACACTGTACCTTTGTCCATGTTAAGCACGCATTTTTCAGTGGAATTCTTTTCAACACATAAAATATCCAATGCTTCCAGTTCTCGTATTAATCTTTCATCATACCATAGCAACCAATTTGCCCTTGCCGAAGTCCTACGACTCAAGGCATCTGTGACTGCATTCCCTTTACCGGGAGTGTAATAAATCTAGAATTTGTAGTCACCAAGAAATTCCATCCACCTTCTCTGTCGTATATTGAGCTCTTTCTGGTACAACAGATATTTCAGGCTCTTATGGTCCGTGAATATATCAACTTTCACGCTGTATAGGTAATGACGCCACAGTTTATGTGCAAATATCACCGCCGCCAATTCTAAATCATGGATGGGGTAATTCCATTCGTGCACCTTCAACTGGCATGAGCCATATGTTATCACCTTCCTGAACTGTAGAAGAATACTGCCTAAGCCACTCCCCGAAGCATCACCGTAAATCTCATAGCCGTATGCACCACATGGCGATGTCAACACAGGCGCCGTGGTCAAACGACTCTTTAGCTTTTCAAAAGCTCGTGCTCACTCGGGCGACCAAACGAACTTCTGATCCTTCCTCGTCAATGTGGTGAGAGGCAAGGCTATCCTCGAGAAGTTCACTACGAAGCGCTTGTAGTAGCCAGCAAGTCCAACGAAACTCCTAACTTCTGCTACTGTAGTGAGAGCAGAACACTCTTGTATCGCAACTATCTTAGGCAGATCCACCGCAATGCCCTCTCCACTAACCACATGACCAAGGATATCAACCGACGAGAGCCAAAATTCACACTTCGAGAACTTGGCGTAGAGCTTGTTCTTTCTCAGGGTGTGCAACACAATCCGTAAATGATTTGCATGATCTTCTTCGGATTGGGAATATATGAGGATATCGTCAATAAAGACGATCACAAAGAGTTCCAAGTATTCCCTAAACGTCTGATGCATTAAGTCCAAAAATACCGATGGCACATTAGACAGCCCAAACGGCATTACCGTGAACTCATAGTGACCATAACGTGTTCCAAATGCTGTTTTGGGTATGTCACTTTCCCGAACTCTCAACTGATAGTAACCTGATTTCAAATTCAGTTTGGAGTATACAGTCGAGCCAACTAACTGATCAAACAAGTTGTCGATTCGTGGAATCGGATACTTGTTCTTTTCTGTTAGTTTGTTCAGTTCTCGATAGTCAATGCATAGACGCAAGCTACCGTCCTTATTTTTCACAAAGAGAACCAGCGCGCACCAAGGTGATTGACTTGGGCATATAAATCCTTGCTCCAGCAGTTCTTGTAACTGAACCTTCAGCTCCGCCATTTCTTTTGGCGCTACTTGGTAAGGCAAGCGGGCCACAGGTTTCGCATCTGGCACCAGCTTGATAGCGAAGTCGATTTCTCTTTGGGGATGTAACCCCGGAACGTCTTTTGCAAACACATCAGCATACTCCGATACAATCGGCACCTCTCTTACACTAGTCTTCGGCTTCACTTCCTCTATGAGTGTGAAGTATAACTCTACCCCCTTCCGAACTGCCTTAACGACCTGGAGAGCAGATATCAATATCCTACTCGTCCCTTGCATGCCAATGAACTTCATCTTGTGTTCGATATTCGTCCCAAGTGTAACTCCCTTTGAAGTGCAATCTATACAGGCATGCTGCTCTGAAAGCCAATCCATACCAAAGATTATATCAAACTCCGATATCGGTAATACTAATGTTTCCACCTTGAAATCTCGACTTCCTATCTTTACCTCAATATGACAAGATTTATCCGCATACATCAAACATTCGTTAGGTAGTAACACCTTCACACTGTCTGTCGTGGTTTGTATAGGCACCCCGATACGCAAGATGAAATCTTCATACAGAAATGAATGTGAAGAACCTGCATCAAACAGAGCTCATGCCGGACCGTCTCGTATAAGGACAAAACCTATAACACCAAGGTTTATAACAAGTATAGTACGAATCACAATGCACAAGTACAAGTACAACACAAAGCACATAATAAAACTATAAATCACTCGCACCTATGAAGACATTGGCCTGTTTTTTGGCCTCCTGTTGTCCAAGGTTGTACACTCGGGGCTACGCCTGTGATGCAGAAGACTCCGTCACAGCCTTCCCCTTTTCTACATAGGATGCACCCGGCTTCTTCTCACCCTTTGGAGGGCCAACTCGACAATCCCGAGCAAAGTGTCCTGGATTACCACACATGTAGCAAGTACGAGGACCAAAACTCGAAGATGCCTCTGAAGCTACTCCTGAATTAGTTTGTCCAGAAGATTTGGAATTCTTCCCCCACCTCCTTCGGTGCCCAGATTTCTCTGGGCGTTGGGGCTTGAACTCCGGCTTAGTAACAGCCAAGTTCCCCAAGACCTACCCTCTTTTCATGTCCTTTTCTAAGGACTGAGCCGTACAGACCAATGCTTGAAACCCATGGTTCCCAGAACTTGAGAGCAAATACCGCAGCTCATCCTGTAGTCCCCCATAGAACTGACTGGTCTTACGCACCTCTTCGGAGAAGATAGTACCCGCATACCATCCCAAATGTGTATACTCATGGAGGTAGTCATCCACACTATGCTCTCCTTGAGTCAACTGTTGGAACTCCAAATCCATAGCAATCCTCTGTTGCATCGGCAGATGCTTTGCTAAAAATAACTGGGAGAACTCTTCAATCGAGACCCCCATCAACTATCTGCCTTCCAAGTGATGAAGTTCCACCTCATCCCACCATAGCTGAGCCTCTCCCTCAAGTAGGAAAGTGGTTAAAATTACTTTCTGTTCCTCCTCAACTCTGATAGCTGTCAAGATTTGCTTCTTGCGAGCCAATCCTTCGCTTGGGCTGGGGCACCCGCCCCAGTAAATTGAGGGGGATTGAAGCTCATGAACCACTTCAATTATTGATATGTTGTCCGCGGATCAACCACAACTTCCGCCGGTTCTTGCCTTATCTAAGCATGTGTTGGAACCACTACAGGCCGAGCCTGCCCAGCCTGCTGAGCATTCATAATAGCAAGTACTGTCTCCGTAATCATACATACAGTTTTGACATAAGGAGGAGGTATGGGCACCTCAGTCGGCGCCGCACTTTCAACAGAATATTGAGGTTTCGACTGACCCACAACATTTCTAGTCACCTATATGTGTAGAAACACAATTTAGCGACCAATCAAACGGCAAACATACACAAAGAAACACACAGGTTCAGCAAACAAATGCATTACCATTCCTAAGTGGACATTCTTGAATTCAATTTATGTGTTATAACTGCAGCACTGACACGTGATCGCCACCAATCAAAAGAATTCGACCACAAATTCGGAAGAGAAAGACCAGCATGCTGATATCAAATTATAACACCTCTACCCATCATTTGCAATATAATAGAGTGTCCGGCCTAGGCCCCACACCATATTTTACAAACATGCGGAGAAGGTACTCAATAATGTCAATAACCCACATACCCTAACACAGAGCATTCTAGCGGAAGCTTCATGGTTGAAAACTTGAACTCAAGAATCATAAAGAGCGTCCACTAAAAGGGAAAACAGGAATGTATACATAATTGAGTCTGGCCTTAAGGCCTTACAGGTTTCTCTTAACAAAGGTGTGGTTTACTATTGGGTACATTGGAAAATGTGTACCTGATTTGGAGAAGCCTCACTTAGCTCAATGATATATATCTAGGTGTATTTGATGTTATTTTGAGATTATATGTGCAGGTTAAGTATTGGCTAAAATACAGAAAAAGTTTCTAAGTCCATGTGTCGACACCTGAAGCAATTGTGTCGACACACAGAATATGTTAGTTGACATCAACTGTGTCGACACTGGGAGGCAGTGTCGACACAGAATATATAGTCGACATCAACTGTGTCGGCACCGAGAGGCAGTGTCGACACACAGAATAGATAGTCGACATCAACTGTTTCGACACCGGGAGACTGTGTCGACACACAGAAGCAGAGTCGACATCAACTGTGTCGACACCTAGAGGCAGTGTCGACACACAGAATTCTCAGTCTACATCAATTGTGTCGACACATAGGACTTGTGTCGACACACAGAGAAGGTTCAACATAGTTGATTGCTGTGGAATGAAGAAGTAACTATGTTAACACCACCAAAGTCTGTGTTGACACTTAAGTTACATATGTCGACACATATTGCCAGTTTGTCTCGACACATAATGATAGTCAATCTCGACGCTTTGATGACAGAGATAAAGGTTCAAGAACTGACTGGGGACTTGACAGCTGTGCATTCCAACAACTTTAATGAAGGTGTCGGACTTGTTAGAAGTTAGTTATAAACCGGATCAGCCGGTTACCATGGATGAAGTCTATAAATATAGATGGATTCAAAAGATGAAAGAGATGATTGATCATATACACAACTAACACAACTATTGAGAGATTGATCATTTATCAAGAAAGTGTAAGGCACACAGAATAAGATCTTTGTGAGAAGATCTAAGAAGACATACTGAAGTGATTATCCACTCAGATTTTGTCTAAGGTGAATTCATTCAGAATTCAGAAGGAACTTCAGAGGAATTGGGGAGAGAGAGATCCAGCTATTTTGAGGTCAAGAAGGAGACAATCACAAGTCTCTTAAGTAGTAGATCCTGAACTAATCTACTAAGTAGATCCAGATCCATATCTGAAATCCAAGAAGGAAGCTGGCAGTCTGTCAACTTTAAAGGAGATCAACCCTACTAAGTTCAGATTCAAGGAGCTTTGAAGAAAGCTAAGAACAGGTTGATTTCAGTCATCAGTCTCATCAAGAAGCTGATCAAGAATCCTCTTATCTTTTCTCTCTCAACAAGGATAAGAGACCATTAAATTACTTATCAAATTCTGTAGGATCTTTTCAAAGATCTGAGTTGTAAGCTTGTGTTATAAAGGCTGAGTGTAGGAGATTTAGATCTTTGAGTGGTAAGGCTGATTGAGCCTGAGTGTAGGAGAATTTGTTCTCTGAGTTGTAGGCCTTGTGGCAAGGCTGAGGTAGGGCTGTTAGCCTGAGTTGTAGGAACCTTATAGGGTTCTGAGTTGTAGGAACCTTCAAGGGTTCTGAGCTGTAAGATCTGTGGATCTGAGAAGAAGGAAGAAGTTAGGCCGAATCTAGCACACTGCTAGATAGGTGAAGGGGGAAAGTGGATGTACCCAGACCTTAGGGAACCACTATAAATCTATGTGCAATCTGTGATGCTTGTGTTATTTTAGATTCTGTGATTGCATGTGTTGTGTTAACTATAGGGATTTGAGATTTGTCTTAAAGAACTGAAGCTATATTCTGCCTTAGTTTAAAACAAGGAAAAGAACCTATTCACCCCCCCCCCCCCCTCTAGGTGTTTAGGTTGTCTTGAAGTTAAATCTATCAAGCGGTATCATAGGGAGGTTACTCAAAGAAGGACTTAACAGTCTGAGTTAGATCCCTAAGGCAGTATCAAGAATCAAGAAAATGGGTTCTGGAGAAAATCACAAGGAACTAGGTTCTATGAAATTACCCATCTGTAGGAAGGAGATTTTTGGAATATGGAAAGAAAGAGTCAGGTTGTTTATGGAGGCTTCTGACCCAAGGATCTATATTATAGTAAAAGAAGGTCCTTATATTCCAATGAATGTGTCTATTCTAGATGCAAATAAAAGAACTCCTAAAGATTTTTCTGAGATGACTAAGGATGAGATCATCCTGGCAACTATGGATAAAAAAGCTCAGAACATCATAGTAAGTGCCATAGATGATTCAACCTTTAAGAATTTGATTCACTGCAAGACCTCCAAGGAAATGTGGGACACTTTGATAGTCTACATGGAGGGTTCTGAAGAAGTTAGACAAGATAGAAAGTCCATGCTAAATCAGGAATATGAAAGCTTCAGACAAGGGAAGTCAGACAACATATCTGAGTGCTATAAGAAGTTCTATAGAATGGTAAATGAACTGATGTCTTATGGAAGAGTCTTCAGTACATATGAACTGAATGATAAATTCCTAAGATCCTTGACAAAGGATTGGGACATCAAGATTTGTGCCATTAGGGAAGTGGCCAAACTTGCAGATATTTCTCCTCCAACTTTATTTGGAAAGTTGATGTCTTATGAAATGCAACTAATGACTAGAAAAGAGGAAGAAATAAATGCTAAAGGGGAGCATAAAGAAAAAACTGTGGCCTTCAAGGTTGAAGCCACTAGAAAGAATAGGAGGATGTCTCCATCACCTCCTAGGGAAGTTGCTGAAATTACCTCAGATAATTCAGACAACCAAAATTCAGATAACAGTGATTCAGATACAGATTTTGCTGCCTTTACAAGGCAGTTTCAGAGATTCCTTAAGAAGAAGCTGTGGAAATATAGGCCCTCCACATCACAGCCAGTTGATGATTATTATGAAAGAGAAAGTCATCTAGGAAGGACAGGAGTAGGTCAAAGCCTAGCAAATCTACAACATCAAAGATAGTTTGTTATTACTGTAATAGGCCTGGACATGTTGTGGCTGAGTGTCCAGACAAAAGAAAGGAGTCTGCTGATAAAAGGAAGACTCAACAGAAGGGCAAGAAGGAGAAATCCTTTTTTGCAAAGAAGGAGAAGAGCCTGTCAGACCAATCAACTTCAGAGTCTGAATCTGAAGCTGAGGCATACATTGGTCTTTATGCAGCTGATGAAGAAGAAGAGTTTATGAAATTATTAAACTCTATCTATGAACAAGAAGACCATCAGTGTATTGGACTGATGGCTGTATCAGAAGAAGACAAATGCCAGGATCAGCCTGGTCCTAGCAAGGTACAATGTTTGTCTAGTAATTCAGTTTATAGTACTGGCACAGAGTCAGCTACATCTGCATCAAGTGATGTGGATGGATCTGAGTCTGAAGGTGATATTCATCAGCTGATAGATGAATATGGGGACTTGTTGCAAGCACTAAAGAAAAGCAAGAACCTGGCCAAAACTCAGGCTAAGGAAATTGCAGATCATAAGGTGGCTGCATCTGGTTTAGAGAAGGAGTTGGATCAAAAAATGAATGAGATTGCCAAAATGAAAAATATATTTGTTATTCAGATGGGCACAATCACATACAAAAATGATCTAATTAAAAGTCTAGAAACCAGACTTCAAAAGGAAAAAGATTTAGTGGCTAATTATTCCAAGCCTTAATCAGTTTTACCCTTAATAGATGAGTTTGTGGCTCAAAAGGGTAAGGCTGGAATAGGCTTTAAGGGTAAGACTAGGGCTGTCCAATTCAAGAGAAAAGGTAAAGCCTCAGTCCAGCCACTGAATTTCAAAGTCCCTGTAGTTTTTAAAAAGGTACAAGTGCCTTCTAACAAGTATGACCTTGAGAATACTCATGGTCATAGTAAGACTGAAGTTCTGAATGGAAAGGGTGCTTATGTCAATAAGGCAACCTATGTTTATAAACCTCATGTTTGTGAGAAACCAGTGGGTGTAGCTGCAGCAGTACCAGCACAATACAAGAGATTTGATGTCAATCAGACAATCAAGAATATATCTAAAAATAGATACAACAAGTATGAATGCTGGTGTTATGGCAAGACAGGTCATTATGCCATAAATTGCTGGCACAACACTAGTGTCAGGAAGAACATCAGTCTACCTATTAGAAGAGCAGCAGGTAGATTTGGTAAGCATGAAGCTAACCTGAACCAAGGACCCAAGACTTACTTGGGTTCTAAGGGAAAGTAATTCTTTGTTGCATGTGAGTCCAAGTCACCATACCCATATGTGGTACTTGGATAGTGGATGTTCCAGGAACATGACTGGAACAAAGGGATTGTTGAAAGAGTACTTGCCTATTATAAATGGGCCTAAAGTAATCTTTGGTGGCTCTGAAAAAGGAATCATCAAAGGGTTTGGTAACATTTCTAGTAATAAGATTACTATCACTCAAGTGGCCTATGTGAAGGGTTTGAAACACAACCTTATAAGCATAAGTCAGCTGAGTGACTTAGGATATTACATTTCATTTGTTAAGAATGGATGTCATATCAAAAGGTCAAGTGATCAAAAGGTCATTCTGACAGGATATAGAAAAATGAATGTGTACTGTCTTAATTTTGAGTGTGAGAACAAAGGTTCTCCTATTTGTCTTGTAGCTGATGAGAAAGCCACTAATTGTGTCAAATGGCACAAGAGGTTGGCCCATTTTAACTACAAAACAATTGGCCAACTCTTGAGCAAAGAGTTAGTGAGGAATGGTCCTCATGTTAAGTGTATAAAGGAAGGGATATATTCAGCTTGTCAAAAGGGAAAGCAGACAAAATCATCCTTTCATAGACTTAAAAACAAGGATTCAGTGAGATGTCTATACCTCTTACATATGGATCTTTTTGGTCCTATGCCAGTTCATAGTCTAGGTAGGAAGGTCTACACTTTTGTGGTGGTAGATGAATATTCTAGATATTCCTTGGGTGTTCTTTCTGAGACAAAAATCAGAAACCCCAAGTGTTTTTCATAGTTTTGTCAAGCAAATCTAGAATGAACTTGACAGTACAGTGGTCAAAATCAGAAGTGACCATGGCACTGAATTTCAGTCTGAAAGTATGACAAGATTGTGTGAATAATTTGGGATTTTTCAAAAGTTCTCCTCACCTAGAACACCACAGCAAAATGGTATTGTTGAAAGGAAGAATAGTATATTGATTGAGGCTAGTAGAACACTATTGAGTGACACTTCTCTCCCAGAATATTTCTTGGCTGAGGCAGTAAACACTACATATCATGTGCTCAACAGGGCTTCTATCACTAAGTACCACAAAAAGACTCCCTATGAGATTATGAAAGGTAGAAAACCAAATTTATCCTATTTTAGGATCTTTGGTTGCAAGTGCTATATCCTTAATAATGGCAAGTCTTATCTAACTAAGTTTACTGCCAAATTCCAAGATGGGATATTTGTTGGGTACAGCAATAATAGTAAGGCTTATAGGGTCTACAACTTGATTACACAGGTTGTAGAAGAATCTATACATATTGTATTTGATGAAACTAGATTGATCAACAGTGAGTTGCCATGTAGCTCATGCAGTCCAACAGGTATAAATAAGAAAATGGACAAGCTTTCCATTACAGAAGATTCAACTACAGATCTACATATGGAAAATGGTGGCTACTGTTCAGGGGGAGTACATGACTCTCTAGAAGCTGAAAAAAACGAAGAGGTGCAACACATTGAAGAAACAGAAGGTATTCAGCCTGAAGAGAGACTACCTCCAGCAGTTAGACACTTAAAATATCATCCAGTAAATCAGATAATTGGTGATCCAAGACATGGAGTGCAAACCAGAAGCAGGAATTTGAACACAGTCTTGTATTCAAGCTTTCTATCTCAATTAGAGCCAAAGAAGTTTGAAGAAGCTATCATAGACCCACACTGGATTAATGTCATGCAAGAAGAGCTAAATCAGTTCAGAAGGTGCAAGGTCTGGGAGTTAGTTCCTAAACCAAAAGACCACAATATCATTGGAACAAAGTGGATTTTAGGAACAAATTGGATGAGAGTAGAATTATTATGAAGAACAAAGCAAGACTTATTGCAAAAGGGTACAGGCAGGAAGAGGGTATTGACTTTGATCAAACCTTTGCCCAGGTAGCAAGACTGGAAGCAATCAGAATGTTCCTTGCTCATGCAGCATATCAAGGATTCAAAGTATTCCAAATGGATGTAAAATCAGCATTCCTGAATGAAAATCTAAAAGAAGAAGTCTATGTAGAGAAGCCTTCAGGTTTTGTAGATTCTCTCAAACCTGATTATGTTTATAAACATAGGAAAGCTTTATATGGGTTAAAGCAAGACCCAAGGGCTTGGTATGAAACCCTGTCTACTTTCCTTATTGAGAGCAAATTCTCAAGAGGGAAAATAGACAAAACTCTATTCCTAAGGAAGTCTAAAGGAAATATAATCTTAGTCCAGATTTATGTAGATGACATTTTATTTGGGTCTACGGAAAGCAACCTTTGCAAAAAGTTTGCTAAACTTATGCAAGGTAAGTTTGAAATGAGCAGTATGGGGGAACTTAAGTTCTTCTTGGGACTCCAAGTAAGACAGACTAATGATGGCTTGTACATATCCCATTCTAAGTTTACCAAGGAGTTAATTAAGAAGTATGGTATGGAATCATCCTCCACCATGATAACTCCTATGGGAACAAGTATGCCTATATACAAAGATGATGCAGATAAACCTGTAGATGAGTCTTTGTATAGAGGAATAAATGGCTCTCTACTATATCTCACTGCTAGTAGACCAGACATTATGTATGTAACATGTGTCTGTGCTAGGTACCAAGCATGCCCTAAAGAATCTCATTACACTGCAGTAAAGAGAATTTTGAGATATCTAAAGGGCACACCTAATCTAGGCCTTTAGTACCCTAGGAATGGAGATTTTCTACTAACAGGCTATTCAGATGCAGACTTTGCAGGTTGTAAAGAAGATAGGAAAAGCACTACAGGCACCTGTCAATTTCTAGGAGGAAGATTGGTGTCTTGGAGCAGTAAGAAGCAGACTAGTGTGGCAATTTCTACAGCTGAGTCTGAATATATGGCAGCAGGAAGTTGATGTACACAGCTGTTGTGGATTCAGCACCAGCTAGAAGTCTATGGTATTCAGGCAAGTAGAACACCTTTATTTTGTGATTCTAAAAGTGTTATATCTATTGCTAATAATCCTGTTTCACATAGTAGGACTAAGCATATAGAAATAAGATACCATTTTCTTAGAGACCATGTAGAGAAAGAGGACATCTCACTAGAATTTGTTAAGACAGATTATCAAATTGCAGATGTATTTACTAAGCCTCTAGATGAAACTAAATTCAATAGATTTAAAATTGAATTAGGAATGTTGACCATATATTAGATTAATAAAAGTGGCTAAGTAAAATTGTGTCGAGTCATTCAGTAATAAAGTGTCGACACAGAGGAGTTGGGTCGACAATTCAGGGAAATTGTGTCGACACAGTGTCGTAGTGTCGACACATAAGGGTCAAAGTTTCGGCACTTCCAGGAAAGTAGTGTTGACACATCCAGAGGAGTAATGTCTACACCTTCAGAATTTGTGTCGACACTTCGAATAAGTGTCGACACAGTCTTTCTGTTCAACATCTACATAAGTCAAGTGTCGACACATCATCAATTGGTGTCGACACATAGAGGTCAACATTGTTGTCGAGACATTAGAAGTATGTATCGACACATTTCAACTGTGTCGACACATTTAGACAGTTTTTTGCCCGCCTTTTGACCTTCATTGTTTAAAAGGGTATAAATAGGTCGAGAAAATATACTGTTGACACGCTCTCCAGATTTTCGAGACTAAACCCTTGTGTTGACAAACTCTCTTCTCTCCATTAAAGCTTTCTCTTCGTCCCAATGACGCCAAAGGTTGAAGACAATATCAACGTAGGCTACGAGCTGGTGCGCAATGCTTTTGCTGATGTGGCGACGAAGATTAAAGGGGTCATCACCCTTATTACTGATAATGGATTGGAGTTTCTTGTTTCTGAACCTACCAAGATATGGAAGAAAGAAGTATTTGAGTTCTATGCTGCTGCAATAGTGGATTATATTGGACTGAAGATTAAATCAACTGTTCATGGGAATAGAGTTAAACTTACTCTGAAAAGTTTAAGAAAGATTCTTCACCTTCCAAGAATTTAGGATGAAGAAGAGGTCCCAGGCTCAAAGACAAGGGAGGCTCTCCAGTGGTGTGGATTGGATCCAACCATCAAGATTGGAGCAGTCATAAACCGAAAAGTAATGAATCAACAAGGCAAATTTCTATCAGAAGTGGTCGGGAAGGTGATTTTGTGTAAACCAGGAGGCCATAATAGGATCTCTTCCTTTATGTTCAATCTGATGACCAGGATCATCTATAAGATTAACATCGATTGGTCTGCAGTTTTGTTTGAAAAGATAAAGGAAGGAATCAAAAAGCCCAATTTGGCTAGATTAATAAGTCTCTACCTTGCTGCAGCAATTCCAGAGTTAATGAATCAGCTTCCAGGGTCTAAAATAAATCACATAAGAAGGATGGACATCAGAATAATATCCAGATGGGATAGGGTCCTCTCAAAGGACATACCTGATTTGGATACTCAAGAGACTGTAGCAAAATCACCAATCCATGACATTACTGAGCATGATCCTGTGTAGGAGGACACTATATATGCACAAGTGCAGGGGGAGCAAGTTAGGAAACAGGTCCAGGACCTAACTGAAACTTCCCAAGTCTATGAGGAGACAGTTATTGCATAGATGCAGGGGGAGCCACATTCTGCACAGGTGCGGGAAGAAGACAGAATCAATTTATCGGAAGAAATCAATTCACAACCTGATCTTGATACTTCTAGAGTTGCTAATGTTGTTGAGAAAGACCTATCATCTGCTTACACTCAACAGGAATTCACTCTTGAAGAGTTGTTTCCTGAGATTGAGGGAGCCGCAGAAAAGGAGGAGAATCTCAGGTTTGAGGGGGAGAAGGCTAATCTTGAGGGGGAGCAGCCTGGCACTGAAAAAGATACACCATCTACTCCACCAGATAGGGTTGAGATAGCCAGTACTACTGATTCAGAGAAAGAAGAATAAAGGACTGCCAAGAAGAGAAAACTTCAGGTCTTTAAGAGAAGGAGCCATAGTAATAAAAGGGCACTACACACTACTCCTCCACAACATGCTCCTGAGACTGATTACAACAAATTTTTGGTTAATTTACAAGTGAAATTTGATGAGCAGAGATTGGCTCTTGAAACATATGTGGATGAAAGCCAGAAGGCCCTTCAATTTGATTTAGCCCAAGATATAAAGTCAATCATATTTGAGGTCAATCAGAATAAGAAAGAGATGACAGATTGCTTCCACAAGGGGGGTAATGCTGTAGTTTTTCTGGCTACCCAACAAGCAGACATCAAGAAACAAGTGGATGATATTGCTGTAAAACAAGGCTATGTCCTTGAAAATCAAATTAGAATGAATGATAATCTGACTGAATCTCACAATGAGATAGTCACTGAAGTAAGGAAAACAGTTACTGCAATAACTGAGTCAAGAGATCAGGAGAAAGAGGAATTTGATAAGAAGCTACAAGCTGCCCTAGATTCAGTTAAAACTGCCATCACTTCATCTGAGACTTTAATTACTGCCTAGCTTCAAAAGTTAAAGCCATTCTTTAAAGATGGTATCAATTACCTGGATGGGCAAATCAGATTTCAAAAAGATGATTTGAGAGATCATGTAGCTCGAGAAGTCATAAAGGGGGAGAGGGTGTTAGTATATGCAGGCTCTGATCATGCCAAATGGATAACCAACAGTATTAGAGCCACTTTGGGATATCCACCCTTATGTGATGATGATAATGTGGTTGAGTCAGGTGTGCAACCAGATCTACTTGAAGGTGATCAACCAGAGGTTGCCTAAGTCATTTACCCCCCTGCAAATCTTGAAATGATACATCAACAAGTTCAGTCTATGTACAGCCCTCCACAACAAGTTACTAATATTATTATTGAAAAGGTAGATATGCTAGAAGCTGGTGTGAAAGCTCAGCAAGATGCTCAATTATCAAAGAAGAGATTCAGAGAGCAGGAAGAGTTGAAACCTGATTTTGAGCAATGGAGCCCCACTTCTAGAAATATCATATTAACTGCCTGGAAAGCTGTAAAAGACCAAGTTAATGAAAGGGGTAAATAGTATAATGAGCCAGTCAAGCCTTAGTCTAGTTTTACTAGCTTTTTCCAAGAACTATGTATTTCTTAGTTTTTTTTAAGAAGTCTATGTAAATAGTGTTAAGAAAATTTTTGATATTATAAACAAAACAATGTTCTATGTTCATTTAATTTGCATCCTTATTCTGTGATGTCAGTTTATTATTTGTTTTGTTTATAGATTTCCCTGTTAAATAATGCTTATACATCATCATGCTTATTTATCATAAGTGGTGTATATCATTGACAAAAGGGTTATGACTTCTCCAAATAGGGGGAGATTGTTGGGTACATTGGAAAATGTGTACCTGATTTGGAGAAGCCTCACTTAGCTCAATGATATACATCAAGGAGTATTTGATGTTATTTTGAGTTTATATGTGCAGGTTAAGTATTGGCTAAAATGCAGAAAAAGTTTCTAAGTCCATGTGTCGACACCTGAAGCAATTGTGTCGACACACAGAATATGTTAGTCGACATCAACTGTGTCGACACCGGGAGGCAGTGTCGACACACAGAATATATAGTCGGCATGAACTGTATCGACACCGATAGGCAGTGTCGACACACAGAATAGATAGTCGACATCAACTGTGTCGACACTGGGAGACTGTGTCGACATACAAAAGCAGAGTCGACATCAACTGTGTCGACACCTGGAGGCAGTGTCGACACATAGAATTCTCAGTCTACATCAACTATGTCGACACACATGACTTGTGTTGAAACACAGTAGAGGTTCAACATAGTTGATTGATGTGGAATGAAGAAGTAACTATGTCAACACCACCAAAGTCTGTGTTGACACTTAAGTTACATATGTCGACATATATTGCAAGTTTGTCTCGACACATAATGACAGTCAATCTCGACGCTTTGATGACAGAGACAAAGGTTCAAGAACTGACTGGGGACTTGACAACTGTGCATTCCAACAACTTTAATGAAGGTGTCGGACTTGTTAGAAGTTAGTTATAAATCGGATCAGCCGGTTACCATGGATGAAGTCTATAAATATAGATGGATTCAAAATGTTGGAACACCCTATTACTATTTGGACCAGGATGACTATATTTCTATAGGGATTGTGTGCTGTGACCTCCATGTTGTTATAAAGGTCACATAGGCTAGTTAGAGTAGTCTTCAGCTCGACGCTTAGTCGACTTCAGCTCGACGCTTAGTCGACTTCAGCTCGACGCAGAGTCGACCTCTGCTCGACGCATAGTCGACCTCAGCTCGACGCAGAGTCGACCTCAGCTCGACATGGAGTCGACCTCAGCTCGACGTTCCGTCGAACCCAGTTCTGCTTACAAAAAACACTCTCTGGCCAACGTGTGTCGTGCTCAGATCGACATTTTTCTGTGAGCTCGACGCCTTCCAGACTTCCGACGATTTTGGATAGGAATTCAAATTCCTTCTGACAGACAATTAATGCTGAAGATTTATTGGCCGTTACAGCATATCTGGTGCATGGCTCAAGGAATTTTCTAAGGAATGTCTGCCTGTCATTTCCTTTGAGGCATGGACAGTTAAGGAAAGTAATTAATGCTGTCTTCCAACGGCTATCAAAGTAAAAGGAAGAAGAAGACTCAGATATTCATATTTATTCAAAAAACAAGAACAGCATACAGAACACAGAATAACAATACAGGACTTTAGTTGCTCTCTGGGACATTGTGTTAAAAAGCTAACTCAAAGAAAATCTGATTGCTTCAGACACCTCCATCCAACTCTCTTGGATCATCCTTTGCTGGAGCAAATCAGATCTTTGAAGACCTGTCACCCTTGTGCAGAGCTCTCCTTCCTGAACCTCATCTTGATCTCAGGGGGAGCTTTGACAACAACTTCAGATCCACTTCTGCTTCTCTTTGCTTGTTGAATAGAGAAGACAACATCATCTCTTTTTCTTTTTCTTTCTGTACAGGGTTTTAACTCCCTTCAAAAGTTACTTTTGGTTTTGCTGAAACCTGGTCAAAATCAGCTCTGTTGGTTTGTGAGAACCTGATCAAAAACTCTCTGGTGCTCAAGACACCTGATCAACTCATCTTGAAGTGGATTCCTATCAAGGGTGATAGAAGAGTGGATGTACCCAGATTTGGGGAACCACTATAGCTCCTTGTGTCGTCTGGATTGCTTATGCTCCTTGTGTTTTGCTTTGTGCTGTGAATACCTTTTACTCTGATTATTTACTCTAGCACCTTACACTAAGTAAATTCAAACCTTCTCTACACACAAGTTTTTATTTGGAAAATTATTTTAAATAACTCTATTCACCCCCCTCTAGAGTTAGGAGTGATCTTATCCTGCACTTTCAATTGGTATCAGAGGCGAGGTTGATCATTTATACAGTCTAACCCCTGGATCAAAAGATCCCTGATAAGATCATTTCTCTCAAAGGATTATTTTCCTTAGTCTTACTTCTCTTTAAAACTCATGGCACAAAACAAGGACTTTGCTAGCACCAGACCTCCTATGTGCAATCTATCTAAGTTTGCACTATGGAAGGCAAGGATTAGGCTTTACATGAACTCTTTTGATGAAGACATTTTTAACTCTGTGTTGACAGATTGTCCAAGACCTCCCACAGGAACAAGCACATCAGCTGTTCCTCCTCCTTCAGGAACTGATGCTGACATAAAGAAGTGGAAGGCAGCAGATGCTAAAGCCATGAACATCTTGGCTCAAACCATGTCAGATGACATTTTCCAGAAGGTAGCTGAATGCACTACTGCCAAAGCAATCTGGGAAAAGCTGTCAGAAATTGTATCAGGTTCTGCAGATGAAAGAAAGGATAGGAGATCCTACCTGATCACCCAGTATGAGAATTTCAAGAAGGCAGAGTCTGAGTCAGTTGCTGACATGTATAACAGACTGAGTCTGATCATAAGTGAGCTTAGATCACTGGAGAATGACATATCTCTCACTGAGATAAATGACAAAATACTGACTTGTTTCCCTAGCTCTTGGGACTCAAGAATATGGTCAATTAAAGATGGAAGAAATGTCTGTGAGTTATCCACAGAAGCTCTTCTAGGGAAGCTCAAGAGCTATGAGCAATTTATTAAGAAGAGAGAAGAAGAGCAGAAGACATCCACACCAACAGAGAAGGCTGAGAAAACTATTGCCTTCAAAGCTCAGGAAGAAGAACCTAAAGAAAAGGTGTTGGGAAATGAAGAGCTTATGAGCCTACTGGTCAAAAGGTTCAATAAGCTGAGCAAAAAGAATTTCAGAAGATGGTCATCCAAAGACAAAGACAAGCTAAGGTATGACAGATCTAATAGTAAAGATATTATCTGCTTTGGCTGTAGGAAACCAGGACACATCTTCCCCAACTGTCCAGAAAATCAAGACAAGGACAGAAGGGACAAGAAGGAAAGGAAAGATAAGAGGAAGGATAAGGAGTCAAGGAAATACCATGACAAGCCTTCCTCCAGCAACAGCAAGCACACCAGAAAAGGATTTGTGGCTGAATCCTGGAGTGACTCTGATGAGTCTGAATCATCATCCAGCTCCAGTGATGATGAGGATGATGCAGAGGAAAAAGGATTTTGTATGATGGCCATCAGTGCATCTCAAAAGAACACTGATTCAGAGCCTGATGCTGACTACCTATCTGATCAGGAACTTACTGAGGATCAGGTAATGGATTCATTTGATTTTACTTCTGATGAATTTAAATCTGAGTTCAAATCTATGTGCATTGACTTGATTGAATCTCAAAAGTTGATTAAAACTCTCAGAGAACAATTAATTGAATGCAAATCCATTAACTCAGATAATCTTAGACTCTTAGAAGAGTTGAAGCAGTGTGGGGAGGAGATAGCTTCACTGAAAGGTGAGCTATCTAAGGCCAAACAATTTGAAGAAACCCTTAATGGGAGAAGTATCAAATTGATGGACATCACAAGTACAGTGAACTCAAGATTGAATGGTTCACTGGGCTTGGGTGCTTCATCCAGCCAACCCATAGTGCTGACAACTCCAATCAAATTTACCAGTGAGAAAGGTAAAGGAGTCTTGATAGTGGCTAGGAAGAATGCTGACTTAACCCAGGAAACTGGACAAGAAGCGTCGAACGAAGCTCGACGGACGTCGACCAGAGCTCGACGTAATCATAAGAGAACGTCGAACTCAGGTCGATGCCCTCTACCCTCTGAACAAAGCAAGACCTTGCCGTCGAACGGAGCTCGACGCACTCACTTGAGTCCGTCGACCGAAGCTCGACGTGCGTCGAGCCGAGTTCAGAGCAAAACCCAGTTCTCAAGGGTTAATTCAAATTTCAATTCTAGCTCCACATCTCATTACTTTAACCCTTATGCTGAATGGATCATACCTCCTAGGAGATATCATCCTGTAGGCTATAAGAGTCAACCTGAGATGTCCTTCATTTCAGAATTTAAGGGATATCAACCTAGGCCCAAGGTTAACTGGGTCAAAAACAAATAAGCTGTTTTTGTGCAGGTGAAGACCTATCCAGCATCAAACCATCAATGGTATCTGGATAGTGGGTGCTCAAAGCACATGACAGGGGACAAGGACAACCTCACTTCCTTCAAAGCCAAGCTTGGACCCAAAGTAATTTTTGGAGACTCAAGCTTTGGAACTACAAAAGGATATGGGGCAGTCCAAATTGGCTCAGTCACTTTCAAAAAGGTGGCATATGTTGAAGGACTCAAACACAACCTGATAAGTATCAGTCAATTGTGTGATGAAGGATATCAAGTAAACTTTAACAAAGCCATATGCAAAGTCCAGTCAGTGGACAACACAACTGTGTTGACAGGTAATAGAAAAGGTAACATTTACTTAGTGGATTTTCATTCACCTGTAGTAGATATTTGCCTGTTTAACTCCATTTCAAAACCAAACATCTTGTGGCATAAAAGATTAGGACATGTGAACCTTAGAACCATTGCTAAGTTATCCCAAGACAACCTTGTTAGAGGACTACCTTCTGGCCCCTACAAGAAGGAGGGACTTTGCAAGGCATGTCAATTAGGCAAGCAAACTAAAAACAGTTTCAAGTCACTTAATAAGAGTGACTCACCTAGAATTTTGTACTTACTGCACATGGACCTTTTTGGACCAATTAATGTACAAAGCCTAGGAGGGAAATCTTATGCTTTAGTAATTGTAGATGACTTCTCAAGATTCACTTGGGTGTTCTTTCTGAGGAAGAAGTCTGATAACTTCAAGATTTTGACAGATTTTCTCAAAGGCATACAGATTGAGTTCAATACTCACATTGCCCTGATCAGAAGTGATCATGGGACAGAGTTTGATTCTCTTCTTATGCTATAGTTCTGCCAGAATGAAGGTATCAGGCATACTTTCTCAGCTCCCAGAACTCCTCAACAAAATGGGGTAGTTGAAAGGAAAAACAGAACCCTTATTGAATCTGCCATAACATTGTTGACAGATGCTCACCTTCCTCTAACCTTTTGGGCAGAGGCTGTGAACACCTCCAACTATGTTCTGAATAGAAGTCTGATACATAAGCTAAAGGGTAAGACTCCCTATGAGTTACTCAAAGGGAAGAAACCTAAAGTAAACTACTTCAAAATTTTTGGTTGCATTTGTTTCATTCACAATAATGACAAGAAATACCTAGCTAAATTTGAAGCCAAAGCTGATGAAGGAGTGTTTCTGGGATACTCCTTGACTAGCAAGGCTTATAGGGTTTTTAACAAGTGCACAAATAAAATTGAAGAATCCATGCATGTTACATTTGATGAAACTAACATGTTTTATAAGGAGAAGGAGACTTCTACCATAAGCAATTTGCAGGAACACTCAATTTCAGAGAATCTGAGGCAGCTTACCATCACAGACAAAGGGTCATCACCTTCACCAATTCAACAAGTCACTGAACTTAGTGACAATGAAGAGGAATTTCAAGTTCTGGAAAGTTCAAAGGGCCAACAGAGTGAAGAACCAGTTGTTGTTCCACAAGAGGAAACAACAACACAGGTTGGTGCATCATCAACACCCCTTGTTGATCTAGCAACAACAAGAGATCACCCAATCTCACAAGTAATTGGAGATATCTCAGTGGGTGTGCAAACAAGGAATCAAGTCAATCAAAATATTATGCACACCTGTTTTCTTTCTCAAATTGAGCCTCAAACCATACAAGATGCAGAGCAAGATCCAAACTGGATCATTGCAATGCAAGAAGAGTTGAATCAATTTGAGAGGAATAAAGTTTGGGAATTAGTACCAAGACCAAGGAACCAGCAAATTGTTGGAACAAAATGGGTATTCAGGAACAAATTAGATGATCAAGGAATAATTGTGAGAAACAAGGCAAGACTTGTTGCACAAGGATATTGCCAAGAAGAAGGAATTGATTATGACCAAACCTTTGCACCAGTTGCAAGGCTGGAGGCCATAAGAATCTTCCTTGCATATGCAGCTCACAAGAGATTCAAGGTATATCAGATGGATGTCAAGAGTGCATTCCTCAATGGAGACATCAAGGAAGAAGTCTATGTAAAGCAACCTCCAGGTTTTATCTCTCCAACTTTTCCTGATCATGTATTCAAACTGCATAAAGCTTTATATGGTCTCAAGCAAGCTCCTAGAGCATGGTATGAGACCTTAGCTTGTTTTCTGTTGGAAAATGATTTTAAAAGGGGTAGAGTAGACCAAACTCTTTTTGTTAGAACCCATAGGTCCCACACCCTACTAGTACAAGTTTATGTAGACGACATCATATTTGGGTCTACTGATTCAAACTTATGCAAAAAGTTCTCACAACTTATGCACTCAAAGTTTGAAATGAGTAGCATGGGTGAGCTTGCTTTCTTTCTTGGATTGCAAGTTAAACAACATGTGGATGGCATTTTCATTTCTCAAACCAAGTATGCAAGAGAACTGGTTAAGAAATTTGGAATGTCTGAAGCATCCTCCATGAAAACACCTATGCCTACAAATGCTGTTTTAGATGCTGATGAATCTGGAAAACCTGTTGATCAGACAAACTATAGAGCAATCATTGGCTCATTACTTTATCTAACAGCTACTAGACCAGATATAATGTTTGCTACATGCATTTGTGCTAGATTCCAAGTAAGCCCTAGAGAGTCCCACCTCACATTAGTTAAGAGGATTCTTAGGTATGTAAAAAGTTGTCCTAATCTAGGTCTCTGGTATTCACATGACTCAGGATTTGATCTAACTGGATTTTCAGATTCTGATTATGCTGGATGTAGAGTAGACAGGAAAAGCACCAGTGGAACTTGTCAATTCCTTGGTGATAGACTTGTCTCCTGGTTCTGTAAGAAACAAACCTCTGTGTCCACATCAACTGCTGAAGCTGAGTATATGGCTGCAGGCAGTTGTTGCTCACAGATCTTGTGGATTCAAAACCAGCTCCTAGACTATGGCTACAACTTAGAGATGTCTAAAATCTTTTGTGATAATACCAGTGCAATATCAATTGCACAAAATCCAGTTCTCCATAGTAGGACTAAGCAAATAGAAATCAGACATCACTTCTTAAGGGATAATGTAGAAAAGAAGAAAATTGCACTAGAATACATTTCCACTGAATTACAGAGAGGAGATATTTTCACCAAACCCTTGGATGAAAAGAAGCACCTCTTTTTCCTCAATCAGTTGGGAATGCTAGATGGAGACAGCTTAAAATAAAACTCCAAGATTTTGAAACCCATAACAAACAGGAATAGGAAAAATTTCATTTTAAAATTCCTCTGTCTGAGTGGTTTCTCTGAGCTCTGAACTAAGCTCGACGCTGCGTCGAACGGAGATCGACGGTCCGTCGCCCTCAAAAGCGTCGAACGTCGAACTCAGCTTCTAGCGTCGAACTAAGTTCACTGCTCCCTGGCTTCTTGAGTTTCTCTCTCCCCGGTCGACGTCTTCGTTCAACGTCGACCTGAGCTTGACGTATAGCATCAGCCCAAGCGTCGAACGTCGACCTAAGCTGGACGCTGTTGAGTCGTTTCAGTTCTCCTAGAGCCCTTGAGCGCCGAACTGAGCTCGACGTTCTTTCCTTTTCTGCGTCGAACCTTAAGTATAAAATCCTTTTTCTCCGTCGTTTGCAGTTGCGCATTCATATCTCTCTGCTCAAGCTTTCTCCCTCCAAATACTATACTTTTGATCTTGGAAGGTATTCTTTCTTTTGCAGGACAATGGCAATCACAGCAGGAGCTCTGGCGGCCATGAAGTTCGACTCTGGTTTCGACATTGACTTCGATTCTTTTGATGGATCTCCACAACACTTTCTGGATATACTGAATCTTTTCAAGGAGCAGCAACTAGTCCACTTTATGTCTACCAGGACACCCCTTCCAGAATCAGAAATTAAAGAATGGTGTCTTACAGCAATTGTTTCAGATAATAACTCTTTGACTGGGAAGATTTCAGGAAATGAGGTAGCCGTCTCACCTCAAGTCATTACAGAAGCTTTCAACTTTGCTGCTGGAGATGATAACATAGAACTATCAGTGGAAGAGTATACTTTGATGCTAGACAGGATGGGGCATACTGCTGGTAACCCCTCTAAACTCCTTAAAATTAACCTAGCAATTGAGTATAGGTTATTAGCAGATATAACTGGAAAAGTGATCTGTGCAAAGAGGACTGCACATGATGCAATAACAAGGCATCAGTTTTGCCTTATGGCTGCACTAATGAATAAGAAACATCCCAACTGGGGATTAATTGTGTTTGAAATGCTTAAGAAAAAGTTGGATAAAAACTCTGTCCATTTTGGAAGAGTTCTTGGGTTGATTCTCAACCACTGCTGCCCCCAACTGCTTGTGTCCTCAAAGAAGCACATCAATGCTTCCAAGAGGCTCACATGTGCTCTAATTAGCAAATGGGACAGGAGAATTGTGAATCCCAGGGCTGCTGCAGCAATGAAATCTTCTGCAGACACCAGGACTGTAGAGGTCTCTCACCCTCAGTCTACTGGTCCAGAAGTAGGGACCATGCCAGCCCCCTCTCTCACCCTTCCATCCACCTTCATCCCCTCAACCACAATTATCTCATCCACTCAAACTCTCCCCTCCTCCATAACTATCATTGCCTCCTCTCTTCCACCTCACACTACTTTCCTCCCCATAAACTTGGATTCCACCCCTCATGAGGATCTCTTTTCTTTTGACATGCATGAAGACTCCTTCATGGATGCCTCTACTTCCTCTCCTCATGACTTCCACCATCCCTCTACTTTTTCAGACTTACTCTTCTCCTCCATTCAGGAACCAGTTACACCTCCACTGTCTACACCACCCTCCACCTCCTCTACATTCTCAGTTTCTGCTACTCCCTCTACCTCTACTCAAGTTCCACTTGAGCAAGTAGCTCTCTTGCCCTTGGCCAATCAGATCTTTGATCTCTTGGCCCCTAGGCTCTCCTCCCTTTTGGATGCCAAGCTGGCTCCTCTCCTTCTTTCCTTGAGAACTCTTTCTGCCTCTGTCTCCTCCCTTTCCTCTCAGTTGGCATGCCCTTCTTCTGGGGGCCTAGAGTCAGCTGCCACTGACTCTAGGCAGGGGGAGATGTCAGCAGAAGAAGAGCTGCCTCCTTCTTCAGTTCAGCTTGCTCAGACTTATTCAGAGACAGTATCAGTTGCTTGTTCAGAGACAGTGTCTGTTGCAGAAGATCAAATAGTATCTGAGGCCCCTCCTCCAGTTTCAGCTCAGCAAATCAGCAGTGCCTTAGACATTCAGTCTTTGGCAGCTTCTGTTCAGAGCTTCTCTCCTCCAGCTTCAATACAAGAAGACCTACCCATGGCACCTGAGGCTCCTCCTCAAACAGAAGAACAGCTTCAAGAAGATCTGTCCAGGGCTATTGTCCCTTTTCAGAAGGCCTTGACTTCTGATATAGCAGTGGCTCCTGCTAGTGTTGAAATTGATTTGTTAGCTCCTGTTGAGACTTCAGGTAAAGTGATTGAGACACCTGATGCTGCAGAGGCCCATATCTCCCAAGCCCTTCAGGAACCAGCCTCTTCAGCCTCTATGGCTCCTGAGGCTGTGCCCTCTCCTGCAGTGGTTGCTTCCTCCTCCCCACTGACAGCAGAGCTTCCTTCAGTCTCTTCCTCAGCAGCTCCAGCCTCCATCAGCTTTCCCATCTCCAAAAGAAAATATATAGATCCATATGAAGAATCACAAAGTTCTGAAGATGAGTTTGCTACAGATTCTGATGACTCCTCTGCAACTATTGCAAGGAAGAGGAAAGCCAGATCAAAAGCCATGAAAAGAGTACCTCCTGCCAGAGCTACAGATCATGACATTCCCTACTACATCAAATATAATTGTGAAATCACAGAGCCTTGGATGCAGTACTCTCAGAATCAGAGAAAAGCTATGAAACAGAAGAGAAAATTCAATGAGGGACCAACTAAACCAGTCCATCAGCCTCCACCTCCACCTCCCCCAGATGCAGGTGCAGGTACTGGTCTATCTTCCTCTTCAGCACCTTCAGCTCTACATGGAAAGACTTATCAAGCCAGAAGACATCAAGGAGATAGCCAGCAAAGGGGAGGTCAACAAAGAGGAAATTATAAAGGCAGGCAGTCCAGAGGAAGATCAGGCTCTCAACCTTATCAAAGGGGAAGATCCATTGATCCAACCTCTGGGCCCTATCCTTACAGGCCTAGAGTTGACCTCACCCCAAGAACTTCTCAAGAAACATCCTCTAACAAATTTGAACCTGCAGTACCCTTTGAAGATCCCACCAAAACTCCTGCTTACTGAAAAGCTAGGATGACAGAGATGGCTGCTCTAAATGAAATTAACAAAGCCAGAGAAAGAGGACTGGACACCTCTCATATCAGTACTATGTCAGAACAAAGAAGAGAGGAATTGGAAAAGTATAGCTCAAAGAAATTTTTTGATTCAGACAGATACATGGAACTCCACCCTGCAGCTGTACCACCCAGTGCTAGAGATCAAAAGTCTTTAGGTGCAGCTGATGACTACAGATCCAAAAAGGAAGCTTCCAATCCAAACAGAGAAATCATCTTCAAAAAGAGTGATCAAGACAAAGCATCAAAGGACAAGTAAAGTAAGGTATTCTAACACTTTCTATATACTGGACTCAGGACATTTGAACAATTCTGCTGCTATATAGTGTTTTATATATGCTGCTTATTATTCTGTCATATCTGGCTGTATTATATTGTGATGTATCTGCTTTATTTTTTTTCTTTTCTTTGAATCCCTAAAATTCATGTAAATAGTAATCCTAATCCAAATAGGGGGAGATTGTTGGAACACCCTATTACTATTTGGACCAGGATGACTATATTTCTATAGGGATTGTGTGCTGTGACCTCCATGTTGTTATAAAGGTCACATAGGCTAGTTAGAGTAGTCTTCAGCTCGACGCTTAGTCGACTTCAGCTCGACGCTTAGTCGACTTTAGCTCGACGCAGAGTCGACCTCTGCTCGACGCAGAGTCGACCTCAGCTCGACGCAGAGTCGACCTCAGCTCGACGTGGAGTCGACCTCAGCTCGACGTTCCGTCGAACCCAGTTCTGCTTACAAAAAACACTCTCTGGCCGACGTGTGTCGTGCTCAGATCGACGTTTTTCTGTGAGCTCGACGCCTTCCAGACTTCCGACGATTTTGGATAGGAATTCAAATTCCTTCTGACAGACAATTAATGCTGAAGATTTATTGGCCGTTACAGCATATCTGGTGCATGGCTCAAGGAATTTTCTAAGGAATGTCTGCCTGTCATTTCCTTTGAGGCATGGACAGTTAAGGAAAGTAATTAATGCTGTCTTCCAACGGCTATCAAAGTAAAAGGAAGAAGAAGACTCAGATATTCATATTTATTCAAAAAACAAGAACAGCATACAGAACACAGAATAACAATACAGGACTTTAGTTGCTCTCTGGGACATTGTGTTAAAAAGCTAACTCAAAGAAAATCTGATTGCTTCAGACACCTCCATCCAACTCTCTTGGATCATCCTTTGCTGGAGCAAATCAGATCTTTGAAGACCTGTCACCCTTGTGCAGAGCTCTCCTTCCTGAACCTCATCTTGATCTCAGGGGGAGCTTTGACAACAACTTTAGATCCACTTCTGCTTCTCTTTGCTTGTTGAATAGAGAAGACAACATCATCTCTTTTTCTTTTTCTTTCTGTACAGGGTTTTAACTCCCTTCAAAAGTTACTTTTGGTTTTGCTGAAACCTGGTCAAAATCAGCTCTGTTGGTTTGTGAGAACCTGATCAAAAACTCTCTGGTGCTCAAGACACCTGATCAACTCATCTTGAAGTGGATTCCTATCAAGGGTGATAGAAGAGTAGATGTACCCAGATTTGGGGAACCACTATAGCTCCTTGTGTCGTCTGGATTGCTTATGCTCCTTGTGTTTTGCTTTGTGCTGTGAATACCTTTTACTCTGATTATTTACTCTAGCACCTTACACTAAGTAAATTCAAACCTTCTCTACACACAAGTTTTTATTTGGAAAATTATTTTAAATAACTCTATTCACCCCCCTCTAGAGTTAGGAGTGATCTTATCCTGCACTTTCACAAAAGATGAAAGAGATGATTGATCATATACACAACTAACACAACTATTGAGAGATTGATCATTGATCAAGAAAGTGCAAGGAATACAGAAGAAGCTCTTCGTGAGAAGATCTAAGAAGACATACTGAAGTGATTATCCACTCAGATTTTGTCTAAGGTTAATTCATTCAGAATTCAGAAGGAACTTCAGAGGAATTGGGGAGAGAGAGATCCAGCTATTTTGAGGTCAAGAAGGAGACAATCACAAGTCTCTTAAGTAGTAGATCCTGAACTAATCTACTAAGTAGATTGAGATCCATATCTGGAATCCAAGAAGGAAGCTGGCAGTCTGTCAACTTCAAAGGAGATTAACCCTACTTAGTTCAGATTTAAGGAGCTTTGAAGAAAGCTAAGAACAGGTTGATTTCAGTCATCAGTCTCATCAAGAAGCTGATCAAGAATCCTCTTATATTTTCTCTCTTAACAAGGGTAAGAGACCATTAAATTACTTATCAAATTCTGTAGGATCTTTTCAAAGATCTGAGTTGTAAGCCTGTGTTATAAAGGTTGAGTGTAGGAGATTTTTGATCTCTGAGTGGTAAGGCTAATTGAGCCTGAGTGTAGGAGAATTTGTTCTCCTAGTTGTAGGCCTTGTGGCAAGGCTGAGGTAGGGCTGTTAGCCTGAGTTGTAGGAACCTTATAGGGTTCTGAGTTATAGGAACCTTCAAGGCTCGACTCGACACACATAGTGAAGGATATACTCTGGGGTACACCCGTGTCCTAGGCCGTGTGCTGCTAGACACGCCCGTGTCCCAGGCCGTATCAGTCAGCCTGAACTCCAATTTATATTTTGGGTGTTACACCAGTCTTAGTTCAACGAACTCCAGCCTCAGTTCAATGAACTCCAGTCTCAGTTCGACAATCTCCAGGCGCAGTTCGATGAATTTCTTGCAGTGTTCATTATTCAGGAAGTTTTATATTCTGAAGGCAGAAAGATTTTCTCAAGGCTTAATCTCAGGTAGTTACACTCTGATATTTAATACTAAATATTCTTAATGAATATAGTCGTTTAAGGCAACATTAAATAATGTTTTATCATAGTTAAATCTAATTAATTCCCAAGGATAGTTATAAATCTCAGAGATTCTTCAGACATTTCAGACTGGATTTATTCAAATGTTTGAATTCTCCTTAGAGATTATATATTCATATTATTGCTGCTTCAGGGGGTGATAGACTTATACATACTTACTTTGAGATAATGATTACTTATTGATTTCTGTTACTGACTTAGAGACATACAGATCAACAAATATTCATCAAATTATCTGCTTCAGCCTCTGCTAGTGCAAAGTCTTCATCAGTCAAATACAAGAAGGCCTACACCCTTAAGAAAAGCATCCCCTCCTGATCTCATATCTCTACTCAAATCAAGGGGAGTTTTTTTGCTTCATCATCCATTAATTCTTCTCAGATACTCTTGACAGAGAAGACAACATCTTTTTCTTATAGTTTATTTCTAAATTATGTACAGGATTTTTAACTCCCTTCAAAAGTTATCTCTTGGTTCATAAGTCACCTGATCAAAATACTTAAGCTTGGTTTTTGAGCATCTGGTCAAAAGCTCAAAGGTTGCAAGATCTCCCTTAGAAAATAAATCTTCTGGTGGCAGGGCACCTGATCAAAAACATGTAGTGGATACCAACTAGGGTGGTAGAAGAGTAGACGTACCCAGATTTATTGGGGAACTACTATAAAAATCCTTATTTCGTCTGTGATTGATTGTTTTCTTTATTGTGTGTTGTGATTATTTTCTTGATATATATATATATATATATCTTTAATTTTTAAATCCGATATAAAAATAAATAAAAGTTTTAAAATACTCTATTCACCCCCCCCCCCCTCTAGAGTAAAGTTAGATCTATCCCTCACTTTCTATTGCTATCATAGGTTGGTTATTTGGTTTTATATGCTAACACCTTAACCAACAGATCTGATAAATCTTATTTTCTCTAGTTTGTTTTTTTTTTCATGGCACAAAATAAATAGTATTCAAGCACTAGACCTCCTGTTTGCAACCTTAATAAGTTTGCATTATGGAAGACAAGGGTTTGGTTATATATGAACTCTATTGATGAAGATATCTACATTCTATTTTGACAGGTCCACTTCAACCATTGGAAACAACAAGCACCAGTTTTGTACCACCACCATAGTGGACAGAAGCTCAGAAAAAACTGAAGATTGTTGATGCAAAAGCAATGAACATTTTAGCCCAAACAATGTCTGATGATATTTTTCAGAAGATTGTTGAATGTCCTTCAGCTAAAGCTATATGAGCCTCCCTTAATGCAATGGTAGCTGGATCAGTTGATGAAAGAAAGGATAGAAGAGCTCACTTGATTTCTCAATATGAGAATTTCAAAAAGGGTGAAAGTGAATCAGTTGCAGATACGTACACAAGACTCAGTCTCATAATTAGTGAACTGAAATCTTTGGAAAAAGACATTACATTGAAAGAGGTTAATGATAAAATTCTTATGTGTTTCCCTAGCACATGGGATTTAAGAATCTGACCAATTAGAGTATCCAGAAATGTGAATGAAATAACAACTGAGACTTTGTATGGAAAGCTCAAATCTTATGAGCAGCTCATCAAAACAAGGGAAGCTGAACAAAAGACTCTACCCTCAGTAAAGATGGAAAAGAGCATTGCTTTCCAAGCAACTGAAGAAGAACAAGTTCCACAGAATGAAGATCTTATGGGTCTCCTGGCTAAAAGGTTCTAAAAGATAGCCAGAAAAGACTTCAGGAGAAGATCATCTAGGAACCAAGATAAACCAAGGCATGACAAAACTCCATATAAAGAAATTGTTTACTATGGTTGTAGGAAACCAGGACACATTCTTCCAGAGTGTCCTAAAAGTCAAAAGAAAGAAAAGAGGAAGGAGAAAGACTACAAGAAGCACTCCAACAAACCCTCTTCTAGTAAATACAAACAGAAGGAGAGAGGCTTTGTAGCTGAAACTTGGAGTGAATCAGACTCTGAATCATCATCCAGTTCAAGTGAAGATGAAGAAGAGTCAAGAGCTAAAGAAGTTTGTTTGATGGTAATAAATGCATCATGTAGCAATTCTTATAATGAATCTGAGTCTGAAGAAGACCAGGTAATCTCTACATTTGATTTTACTTCAGATCAGTTTAAAATAGATTTTAAATTACTATGTAAAGATTTGATATAATCTGAGAAGGAAATAAAACTTCTCAGAGAGAAATGAACTGAATCAAATAATCTATATTCTGAAAACAAAAAACTTAAAGATAATTTGAAAATTGCTTTTGAACAGATAGTATATTTAGAAAACACATTATTAGAGGCAAAGAAGCTTGAAGAATCTCTTAATGGGAGAAGCATCAAACTGATGAATATCACAAGCATAGTCAATGCCAGGTTAAATGGAAAACTAGGCAAGAAGAGGGCACATACTTTGACTAGACCTTTTTTTCAGTAGCCATATTGGAAGCCATAAGGATTTTACTTGCATTTTGCCGCTCATCAGGGATTCAAAGTCTACCAGATAGATGTCCAGTCAGCATTCTTGAATGGGGACCTAAAAGAGAAAGTATATGTAGATTAGCCATGAGGTTTTATAGATCCTAACTCTCCCAATTTTGTTTATAAGCTTAGGAGTGCTCTATATAGGCTAAAGCAAGCCCCTAGGGCTTGGTATGAAACCTTGTCCAGCTTCCTAATTGAGAAAAAATTCTTAAGGGGGAAGATAGACAAGTCCCTATTTCTAAGAGAATCAGAGGTCAAGCTGATCCTAGTCCAGATATATGTTGATGACATTATCTTTGGATCTACTGATGATAACCTTTTCAAGAAGTTTGCTAAACTTATACAAGGGAAGTTTGAAATGAGCAGCATGGGTAAGCTCAAGTTCTTCTTGGGACTCCAAGTAAGACAAACTGATGATGGCTTTTCCATATCCCAGTCCAAGTTCACTAGGGAGTTAATAAAAAAGTATGGTATAGGGAATGCCTCCACCATGAGAACTCCCATGGGATCAAGTATGCCAATAGGCAAATATGAGAAAGGAAACTTGTTGATGAGTCTTTGGATAGAGGGATAATTAGCTCCCTTCTATACTTGACTGCTAGTAGGCCTTACATCATGTATGTCACATGTGTCTGTGCTAGGTATCAGTCCTGCCCTAAAGAATCTCATTACTCTACAGCAAAGAGAATCTTGAGGTATCTTAATGTCACACCAAATCTTGGCCTATGGTACCCTAGAAATAGGGATTTTGATCTAATTGGATTTTCAGATGCAGATTTTACAGGTTGCAAAGAAGACAAGAAAAGCACTATTGGAACCTATCAATTCTTAGGTAGAAGGCTAGTTTCTTAGAGTAGCAAGAAGCAAACTAGTGTGGCTATATCCACTGCTGAGTTAGAAAATATATCAGCAGACAGCTATTGTGCTTTGCTGCTATGGATCAAATATCAGCTCCAGGATTACAACCTTTAGGTAAGTAGAACTCCTCTCTACTGTGATTTTACATGTACTATTTCTATTGCTAGGAATCCTGTCTCACATAGAAGAACTAAGCATATAGAAATAAGATATCATTTTATTAGGGAGCATGTGGAGAAGGAAGACATCAGTCTTGAGTTTATCCCCACAGACAAGGAAGCGGCTGATATCTTCACTAAGTCATTAGATAAAGCAAAGTTAAACACCCTCAAATTTGAGTTGGGTATGTTGAACTTGGCATAGCTTCATGCACTCCCTTTTGTATTTTCTTTGGGTGCAGGTATTGTTCTGTTTGCTGGACATACAAACTACCAAGTAGTATTAGTTCAATGATGCTTCTACTGAGGGGGAGTAAGTTACTCTAGAGAGAAGAGAAAAGGTCATCCAATGGAAGGGCTAGCCCCCATCTGCCTATTCTACAGAAGTAAAAAATGGGGAGAGAAGAGAGAAGGTCCTAGAAAGGGGGAGACATAGTAGAGCAAGGGGGAGACATAGCCATATAGGCAAGAGATGGCAAAGGGGAAAGAAAGACATGTAGCACTCAAGTAAGGACAAAAACCTTGCAGCAAAATAGGGGGAGTAAGTGAGTTACATTTACTTATAGCTTATCAAAATTTTGATTTTGATTTTGTTGTATAGGTTGTGTGTATCATTGACCAAGGAAATAAAACCTTTTTGATAAGGGTTGATAAGGGTTTTGACTTCTTCAAATAAGGGGATATTGTTGGGTCCATTTTTCCCAATGTCCCTGATTTGTGAGAAGTTAAACTGGTCAATGACACACACATCATCTGTATTTAATGTGAATTTGAGGTCTTGAGTGTAGGTTGTCCATATCATAGTGATAGGACATATGGACACACAAAGTGGTTGCTGAACATACCAAAAATTGCTTAAGTCCACAGGCATTGAGTGGAGCAAGCTCATTCAACACTTGAGGTATGGACTCAATAATATCTAGTAGAAATTTTCTTAAGCCCACAGGCGTTGAGTAAGGACAGCTCACTCAATATCATATAACATATAGCATTGAGTCTGTATTAGCTTAACTTGAAGATAGCCAAAAATGTGGCTAAGTGCACAGGCGTTGAGTGTAGTCTACTCACTCAATGTCATACAACAAGAAGGTTGTGAGTCAGTCTAAGTCAGTCTAAGCTTAAGGAAATTGGATGAAAATGTGGCCAAGCCCACAAGCGTTGAGTGTAGTCTACTCACTCAACGCCATACAGCAAAATGTTTGTGAGTCAGGCTAAGTCAGTCTAAGCCTAGAGAAATTGGCTGAAAATATGGCCAAGTCCACAAGCGTTGAGTGTGGTCTACTCACTCAACGCCATACAGCTTTTAGCGATGAGTGTTGCTATGCTAGTCAACTCCACAGGAAAGTTGGGCAAAATTTTCACTAAGTTCACAGGCATTGAGTGTAGCTTACTCACTAAACGCCAGATAACAAAAAATTCTATTAAGTAGTTTGGCATTGAGTGGAGCTTACTCTCTCAATGCCAAGGCGCGGAAATATTTGCTAAGGCAAATAGTGTTAAGTGAGGTAATCTCACTCAACGCTATCGATGCTCTCAACTCCTTAGAGTAGAAATTTGGCTAAGTCCAAAAGCGTGGACTGCTTGACTTTCATCGAGCTCAGCTTCGTCGAACTTAGCTTAGCAATCGTCGTGCTAAGCCAAATTACTCAGTTTAGCCTGGAGTTCATCAAACTCAGTTCATCCTTTCGTCGAACTAAGTCCACAGTTCGAACTGAACTTATACTTCCATCGAGATGAGCTCGACGTTCATCGAACTCAGTTCAGCCATTCGTCGAACTGAGCCTGAAGTCCGTCGAACTCAGTTTAAGCCTTTCATTGATCTAAGTTTGCAGTTAGTCGTACTGAACTTGTGCTTTCATCGATCTGAGCTCGACGTTCGTCGAATGGAGCTCAGCTTTCGTCGAGCTCAATACCTAGACAGAAAGAATTTTGTCTAAGTGTTATGGCGTTGAGTGATACCTACTCACTCAACGCCTTTGGTTCTAATGACTTAATTTTTTCTAAGTCTAGAGAGAAGCTAAGTCATGCTGACGTCAGCAAAGTCAAATTGTCAACCAAAATTCAAATGGTGTGGAATTGCTTCTAGAGACATTGACAACCAACTTTCATCATCTTCTGCACATTCCAAGGAATATTTTCATCATAAAGTGCTGGGGCCCACACACAGCAAGGAGCCGTTAAATAAAGATTAAATGGAAGGGATGCGCTGGATGGCTTAATCTTAGCCATTAATTCTGGTGGTGGGGCCCACTGCTCGATTGGCCTCCAGAGTATAAAAGCAAGCAATCGACCAGAGCAAACAACAACAAACACAACAATAATCGATTCCTCGTCTAGGTTTTCTGAAAACGAGAAGAAGGGCGGGAGAACATCATCTTCTTCCTCGCCATTTTCATCGAGCCTGAAGAAGGAGTTCTACACAGAGAACCTTGTTGGGAAGGAGATAGCTGGAGAAATTACCATCTACAACAGCAGGATCAGAATTTATTCTGAGGTCGTAGATCTACAAGATTTTTTAGAGGGAAGGTTAGCTGTTTGAAGAAAGAATCTATTGCCTACCTATTGTCTTCAATAGCAATTGGTTGGATTGATATTTGCTCAGTACAGGAAGAAGGAGACACGGAGTTCTTGATCTTGTGTCTAATCATACAATCTTAATTGTTCTTTTGTTTATATTCTTTGTGAATCTGTAGTTGTAAGCCTAAATTATAAAGGCTAAGGTCTTTTGTGACCTGTGTTTGGCTTTGTGCCTGGTGAAAGGTCTTTGTGACTTATGGGTTGGCTTTGTACCTAATTATTAGGTCTGTGTGACTTGTGTGGTCCTGCGGGATCTGTGTTGTAAGCTATTACGTAACTGAGTTTTGGAGGGAGAGCCAAATCTAACACACAGTTAGATAGGCGTAGAGGGATAGTGGATGTACCCAAAATTGGGGAACCACTATAAAATTATTGTGTCATCTGTAAATGATCTTGAAAGCTGATAACTAACCTAATCACTGGCACAGAAATCTGATAACAAATTAAAAAAGTTAAAAAGAGACAAAAACCTATTCACCCCCCCCCCTTAGGTGTTTAGCTAACCTTGAAAACAAGACTTTCAAGTGGTATCAGAGGGAGGTTACTCTTTAAAGGACTTAACTGTCTAAGTAGACCTCCAAGGTTAGTAAGAAGTCTGTCTCCATGGGTTCAGAAATGACCAATAGGGAGCTGAGTGTTGTGAGACTTCCAATCTACAGGAAGGAAGATTTTGGTATTTGGAAAGCAAGGGTGAGGCAGTTCATGGAAGCTGCTGACCCTAGAATGTACATTATAGTTGAAGAAGGACCACTCATCCCAAAGAAGGTCTCTACACTGGATGCTAATGTCAAGACCCCCAAGATATATGCTGAGATGACCAAGGATGAGTTGGCCCAGTCCTCAATAGACAAGAGGGCAAAGAACATCATCATGAGTGATGTTGATGATTCTACACTTCAGAACCTGATCCATTGCAAAATAGCAAAGGAAATGTGGGGAACTCTAGTGATTTACATAGAGGGGATATATGAAGTTAGAGATGATAGGAATTCCATGCTCAACCAAGAGTATGAGGCTTTCAGGCAATCCAAGGGAGACAACATAACCACCTATTATGAAAAGTTCTTTAGGACTGCGAATGAGCCTAAGACTTATTGAAGAGTGTTCAGTCACTATAAACTAAACGATAAGTTCCTTAGATCTCTCTTTAGAGAGTGGGACACAAAAATCTATGCCATCAAAGAAGTGACAAAGCTGGGTGACACTAGTCCTCACACACTCTTTGGGAAGTTGTTGTCATATAAGATGAAGCTGACAGCAAGGAAAGAAGAGGAGAACAACAATATGTCTTAAGCAAGATACAAAACTGCAGCTTTCAAAGCTGAAGGCACCAGCAAAAGCAGAAGTCTCCCTCTCTGCCAAGGATAGATGCCTAATTTGATTCTGGAAGATCAGAGGGAAGTGCATCATACTGCCAATGGTCTGATGAAGATTTTGTTGCCTTCACTAGGCAATTCCAGAAGTTCTTAAGGGAGAAGCATTGGAGAGGCAGGCCTTCCACCTCCTCTCATCCCAAGGATGACTACTACAAGGGCAGAAGAAAATCCTCTGAGGAGGAAAGGTATGGTTCCAAAATTGGTAAACATGTTTCCTCAAACATAACTTGTTATCATTGCAGAAAACCTGGGCATATGATAGTTGACTGCCCAGTCAAAAGGAAGGAACACAGTGAGAAAAAGGACCACCAGAAGGCAAGAAGGAGAAATCCCTCATTGCCAAAAAGCAAAGAAGCTGGATTGACTCCTCCACATCAGAGTCAGAAGAAGAAGCCTACATTAGGCTGTACTCTACTAAAGAGGGAGCTGTAGAAGTAGACCACATCAAAAGGCTGGCTGCTTTAGAAGAAGAAGCTGAAAAGGTTCATCTTGCTGCCAGGATTGAAGACAGGGCCCCTCTATCACAATCTGATAGTGATTTAGAGTTGGATTCTGAAGATGACAGTTGATGTCTTGGGATGATGGCTAAGTCAGATGAAGAAACCAGCCAGTATTAGCCTGTTCCAAGTAAGGTAATTTCTGTCACTAGCTCTGCATGTTCAAATTATGAATCAGTCCAAATTCCTGTACCTCTACATCAAGTGATGATGATGGCTCAGAATTTGAGGCAGACATTAATCAATTGATTGATAAATATAGTGAACTTCTGCAGGATTTAAAAAAGACCAAGCTCCTAGCCAAACAGCAGGCTTAGGAAATTGTCTCTTTAAATCTTATTGCTTCAGAATCAGCAAAATTACTGGATCTGAAGATGCAGGAAGTTGGCAAACTAAAGAATGTGACAATCATTTAGATGAGCACCATAACCTTCAAAAATAACCATATCAGAAATCTTGAAGGAAAGCTCCAAAAGGAGAGGGAACTAGTGGCTAGCTACTCCAAGCCTAGCACAGTATTGCCCTTGATAGACTCATTATCCTCCTAAAAGGGAAGAAAGGGTTGGGATTCAAGGGAAGGACAGGAGCTGCAAATTCTAAGGTAAAGGGAAAAACTCAAGTGGAGCCACTAGCCTCTAAGCCTCCTGTAAAATTTGTTAGAATGCAATTTCCTTCCAATAACAATGACCATGAGAGTATTTATGGTCACTGGAATCATGTTAGACAACCTTGTGTGAACAAAGATGTTCCACTATATGGTGGAAGTAACAGTAAAGGTGCAAGTACCTTTGAGAAAATACAAATGACCCATCCTGGACCATTTGTGTTTGGTGCAACAACCCTTTTAGTAAAGGGTAAAGCTGTTGATTGTTCTCAAATTACTCTAGCCCACTCTAAGACAAAGGTCAAGGCTATCAGTAGACCTAACCTGGGCATCTCTGAGGCCATCAAGGGTATGCTTTCTAAAAATAAAGCTACTGCTAAAAGGGCTCAAGATATCCCAAGCACTTATACTGCCAGACCCACCACTTGTCAGACTAGGGCTGGAAAATCTTGGAATAGGACTGTTGCTACTCCTTCTTGACCCAGAGCTGCTATTAACACAGCCACTAGACCTGTACCAAAAAGAAGGTACAGCATATATGAGTGTTGGTGTTGTGGCAAAGTAGGCCACTTTGCTATTGATTGCTAGCACAATAATAGTATGCAAAGGGCAAATATCAGCTTGCCTGTCAAAAAAACTACAGCCAGGCAGAATTATTTTCAGTCTAACATGCACCAAGGACCCAATAAAAATTAGGGTCCTAAGGTTAACTGATGTGTGTTTTGTAGGATTGTCCAAGTGCTCATACACCTATATGGTACTTGGATAGTGGATGTTCCAGGAACATAACTAGAACAAGGAGCATGCTGAAGGATTATACTCCAATAAGGAATGAATCAGAGGTTATCTGAAAAAGGAGTGACTAGAGGTTATGGAAAGATCTCTAATGGCATAGTCACTATCACTAGAGTAGCCTATATGGAAGGGTTGAAACACAACCTGATAAGCATTAGCCAACTCTGTGATCTTGGCTATGATATAGTATTCCACATGGATGAGTGCCAAATTAGGAGGTTAAGTGATAAAGAGGTCATCTTAACAGGCACTAGGAATGGAAATGTGTTCTACTTAGATTTCCTATGTTCTAGTAAAGACTCACCTGTATGCCTTGTTACAGATGAGAAAGCTTCTTCCTGTGTCCAGTGGCACAAGAGGCTAGCTAATCTAAACTATAGGACCATAAGCAAGCTATTCAGCAATAAGCTGGTTAGGAATGGGCCCAAGTCTATATGCACTAAGGAGTGTATCTGTTCTGCATACCAAAAGGGCAAACAAACTAAGACCTCCTTCAAGAGCATTGGCACCAAAGACTCAGTGAGGTGCTTATACCTCTTGCATATGGATTTGTTTGGTCATATGTCAATTCAAATTCTAGGTAAGAAAGTCTACACCCTTGTGTTTGTTGATGAATTTTCCAGATTTTCCTGGGTGTTCTTTCTAAGGAAGAAATCTAAAACCCATGATGTCTTTCAGACATTTGTCAAGAAAACTCAGAATGAATTCAACAGCACTGTAGTCATATCAGAAGTGACCATGAAACTGAGTTTCAGTCTGAGTGCATGAGAAGGTTCTGTGAACAGCTAGGGATTCATCAAGAATTTTCCTCTCCTAGAACACCCCAGCAAAATGGAATTGTGGAGAGGAAAAATAGGACACTCATAGAGGCTGGTAGTACCTTACTAAGTGACTCATCCCTCCCAGAATACTTCTAGGCTGAGGCAGTTAACACTGCATGAGCTATTTCAGGATCTTTGGTTGCAAGTGTTATGTGCTCAACAATGGAAAAGTCTATTTAACTAAGTTTGCTACCAAGTCCCGTGGAGGGATCTTTATTGGGTACAACACTCATAGTAAGGCATATAGAGTCTACAACTTAACTACCCAAGTTGTAGAAGAGTCAATGCATGTTGTATTTGATGAATCCAACATGGTTAACTGTGAGCTGCCAAGCTCCTCCTCTCATAGTATTGAAGGTACAAAGCAGTTGATGGACAAGCTGACAATTAAGGAAGCTACCCCCATAGTCAAAGAAAATTATGATGGACTGCCTACTCCAAGAGAAGGAGACAACATACCTGAAGAAAATGAAGAACAGCTAGCTGAAAAATCCGAAGATCAGCGAGCTGCAGCTAGATTTTCGCCAGCTACCAAGCATCTAAGGGACCATCTAGTACACCAAATTATTAGTGATGTAAATCATGGAGTCCAGACCAGAAGTAGGAGCACGAATACAGCTCTCTACTCAAGCTTCCTGTCTCAAGTAGAGCCAAAGATGTTTTAATAAGAAATCAAGGACCAGTTCTGGATTAGAGCAATGTAAGAAGAACTGGACCAATTTAAGAGATGTACGGTCTATAAGTTGGTCCCCAGACCACAAGGACAAAATTTCATAGGGACTAAGTGGATCTACAGGAACAAGTTGGATCAAGATGGCATTATTGTCAAGAATGAGGCTAGACTGGTGGCTAAAGGCTACAGGCAAGAAGAGGGCATAGACTTTGACCCGAACTTTGCCCCAGTAGCAAGATTGGAAGCCATAAGGATTTTCCTTGCATTTGCTGCCCATCAGGGATTCAGAGTCTACCAGATGGATGTTAAGTCAGCATTCCTGAATGGGGACCTAAAAGAGAAAGTATATGTGGATCAACCACCAGGTTTTATAGATCCTAAATCTCCCAATTTTGTTTATAAGTTTAGGAAATCTCTATATGGGCTAAAGCAAACCCCAGGGATTGGTATGAAACCTTGTCCAGCTTCCTAATTGAGAATAAATTCTCAAGGGGGAAGATAGAAAATACCCTATTCCTAAGGGAATCAAATGGAAAGTTTATCCTAGTCCAGATATATGTTGATGACATTATCTTTGGATCTACTGATGACAACCTTTGCAAAAAGTTTGCAAACTTATGTAAGGGTAGTTTGAAATGAGCAGCATGGGTAAGCTCAAGTTCTTCTTGGGACTCCAAGTAAGACAGACTGATGATGGCTTGTCCATATCCCAGTCTAAGTTCACTAGGGAGCTAATCAAAAAGTATGGTATAGGGAATTCCTCCACCATGAGAACTCCCATGGGATCAAGTATGCTAGTAGGCAAAGATAAGATAGGAAAACTTGTTGATGAGTCTTTACATAGAGGGATAATTGGCTCCCTTCTATACCTGACTACAAGTAAGCCTAACATCATGTATGCCACATATGCATGTGCTAGGTATCAGGCCTGTCCTAAAGAATCTCATTACTCTGCAGCAAAGAGAATCTTGAGGTATCTTAAGGGCACACTAGATCTTGGACTATGGAACCCGAGAAATAGGGATTTTGATCTAATTGGATTTTCAGATATAGATTTTATAGGTTGTAAAAAAAGACGTGAAAAGCACTATTGGAACCTGTCAGTTCTTAGGTAGAAGGCTAGTTTCTTTGAGCAGCAAGAAGAAAACTAGTATGGCTATATCCATTGTTGAGTCAGAATATATATCAGTAGGTAGCTGTTGTGCTCAACTGCTGTAGATCCAACATCAGCTCCAGGATTACAACCTTCAGGTAAGTAGAACTCCTCTCTACTGTGATTCTACAAGTGCTATTTCTATTGCTAGGAATCCTGTCTCACATAGCAAGACTAATCATGTAGAAATAAGATATCATTTTATTAGGGAGCATGTAGAGAAGGAAGACATCAGTCTTGAGTTTGTCCCCACAGACAATCAAGTGGTTGATATCTTCACTAAGCCATTAGATGAAGAAAAGTTCAACACCCTCAAATTTGAGTTGGGCATGTTGAACTTGGCATAGCTTCAAGAACACCCTTTTGTATTTTTTTATACAGGTATTGTTCCTCTTGCTGGACATATAGACTCCCAAGTAGTATCAGTTCACTGATGCTTCTACTGAGGGGGAGTAAGTTACTCTGAAGAGAAGAGAAAAGGTCAGCCAATGGAAGGTCCATCCCCCATCTGCCTATTCTACAGAAGTCAAAAAGTGGGAGAGAAGAGAGAAGGTTCTAACAAGGGGGATACATAGAAGAGCAAAGGGGAGACATAGCCATACAGGCAGGAGATGGCAAAAGGGTAAAGAAAGACATGTGGCACTCAAGTAAGGACAACAACCTTATAGCAAAATAGGGAGAGTAAGTAAGGTACATTTACTTATAGCTTATCAGAATTTTGATTTTGATTTTGTTGTATAGGTTGTGTGTATCATTGACCAAGGAAAGAAAACCTTTTTGATAAGGGTTGATAAGGGTTTTGACTTTTTCAAATAGGGGGAGATTGTTGGGTCCATTTTTCCCAATGTCCCAGATTTGTGAGAAGTCAAATAGGTCAATGACATATGCATCAACTGTATTTGATGTGAATTTGAGGTCTTGAGTGAAGGTAGTCCATATCATAGTGATTGGACATATGGACACACTAAGTGGTTGCTAGACATACCTAAAATCGCCTAAGTCCACAGGAGTTGAGTGGAGCAAGCTCACTCAATGCCAGAGGTATGGACTCAATAATATCTAGTAAAAATTTGCTTAAGTCCATAGGCGTTGAGTGAGTATAGCTCACTCAATGCCATATAACATATAGCATTTAGTCTATCTCAGCCTAATTGGAAGATAGCCAAAAATATGGCTAAGTCCACAGGAGTTGAGTGTAGTCTACTCACTAAACGCCATACAGCAAAAAGGCTATGAGTTAAGCTAAGTCAGTCTAAGCCTAGAGAAATTGGCTTAAAATGTTGCCAAGTTCACAAGCGTTGAGTGTAGTATACTAAATCAACGCCACATAGCAAAAAGACTGTGAGTCAGGCTAAGTCAGACTAAGCCTAGAGAAATTAGCTGAAAATGTTGCCAAGTTCACAAGCATTGAGTGTGGTCTACACACTCAATATCATACAGCTTTTAACGTTGAGTGTTGCTGTGCCAGACAACTCCACAGGAAAGTTGGGCAAAATTTTCACTAAGTCCACAGGCATTGAGTGTAGCTTACTCACTCAACGCCAGATAACAAAAAATTCTATTAAGTAGTTTGGTATTGAGTGAAGCTTACTCTCTCAATACTAAGGCGCAAAAATATTTGGTAAGACAAATAGCGTTGAGTGAAGTAAGCTCACTCAACGCTCTCGACGATCTCAATACCTTGGAGCAGAAATTTGGCTAAGTCCAAAAGCATGGACCACTTGACTTTCGTTGAGCTCAGCTTCGTCGAACTGAGCTCAATGATCATCGAGCTGAGCCAAATTACTCAGTTTATCCTAGAGTTTGTCGACTCAGTTCAGCCTTTTGTCGAACTAAGTCTACAGTTCGAACTGAACTTATACTTTCGTCGAGCTGAGCTTGACATTCGTCGAACTCAGTTCAGCCATTCGTCGAACTGAGCCTGAAGTTCGTCGAACTCAGTTTAAGCCTTTTATCGATCTAATTTTGCAGTTCGTCGAACTGAACTTGTGGTTTCGTCGAGCGGAGCTCAGCTTTCATCGAGCTCAATACCTAGACAAAAAGAATTTTGTCCAAGTGCTATGACGTTAAGTGATACCTACTCAGTCAAAGCCTTTGGTTCTAATGACTGAATTTTGTCTAAGTATATAGAGATGTTGAGTCATGCTGACGTCAGCAAAGTCAAATTGTTAACCAAAATTCAAATGGTGCTGAATTGCTACCAGAGACATTGGCAGCCAGCTGTCATCATCTTTTGCACTTTCCAAGGAATATTTCCATCATAAAATGATGGGACCCACACACAGTAAGAAGTCGTTAAATCAAGATTAAATGGAAGGGATGCGCTGGATGGCTTAATCTCAGCCATCAATCCTAGTGGTAGGGCCCACTGCTTGATTGTCCTTCAGAGTATAAAAGGAAGCAATCTTCCAGAGCAAACAATAACCAACACAACAACAATCAATTCCTCGTCTAGGTTTTCTGAAAACGAGAAGAAGGGCGGGAGAACATCATCTTCTTCCTCGCCATTTTTGTCGAGCTTGAAGAAGGAGTTCTTCATAGAGAACCTTGTTGGGAAGGAGATAGATGGAGCAATTACCATCTGTAATAGCAAGATCAGAATTTATTTTGAGGTCGCAGATCTACAAGATTCTGTAGAGGGAAGGTTTTTTTTAAGAAAGAATCTTTTGCCTGCCTATTGTCTTGAACAACAATTGGTTGGATTGATATCTGCTTAGTCCAGGAAGAAGGAGACACAAAGTTCTTGATCTGGTGTCTAATCATACAATATTTATTATTCTTTTGTTTAAATTCTTTTAGAATCTATAGTTATAAGCCTAAATTATAAAGGCTAAGGTCTTTGTGACATGTGTTTGGCTTTTTGCCTGGTGAAAGGTCTTTGTGACCTGTGGGTTGGATTTGAGCCTAATTATTAGGTCTGTGTGACCTGTGTTGTCCTACGGGATCTGTGCTTGAAGATATTAAGTAGCTGAGTTTTGGAGGGAGAGCCGAATCTAATACACAGTTAGATAGGCACAGAGGGACAGTGGATGCACCCAAGATTGGGGAACCACTATAAAATTATTGTGTCGTCTGTGAATTTTCTTGAAAACTGATAACTAACCTAATCACAGGCACAAAAATCTGATAACAAATTAGAAAAGTTAAACAGAGACAAAAACCTATTCACCCCCCCCCACGTGTTTAGCTAACCTTGAAAACAAGACTTTCAATAATCAAACACAAAAAATTTTAAATCATTTTACTCAGTGGATCATCCCTCCTAGAAGATATCATCCACTTGGTTATAAAGATCAACCTGAATGTTCTTACATTTCTAATTATTATGAAAGAAAATCAGGACCCATGGTTATCTGGGTCAAGAACACCTAATTTGTTCTTTTACAGGAAAAGAACTATCCAACTACAGAGGAACAGTGGTATTTTTATAGTGGATGTTCAAAACATATGACAGGAAGAAAGACTAATCTAAAAGATTTTGAAGCAAAGCTTGGACCTAAAGTCATCTTTGGAGACTCCAACTGTGGACAGGCAAAAGGATATGGTAATGTCAAGGTTGGAGCAGTTACCTTCAGGAAGGTAGCTTATGTGAAAAGTCTCAAGCATAACCTAATTTCCATCAGTCAATTATGTGATGAAAGTTATCAGGTATCTTTTAATAAATCATTATGTTTTATTACATCTAGTTTAAACAAAATTGTTTTGACTGGGATTAGACAAGGTAATATTTACTTAGTGAATTTTAACTCTGCAAAATCAGAAATCTATTTATTTAATAAGATAAATAAAACTAATGATCTTTGGCATAAAATATTAGGACATATAAATCTTAGAACAATTACTAAATTATTTAAGGACAACCTTATTAGAGGACTACCTTCTGGTTCTTACAAGAAGGAAGGACTTTGTAGGTCTTGTCAATTAGGCAAGCAAACTAAAAATAATTTTAAATCCATATCTAAAAGTGATTCACCCAGGATTTTGTATTTGCTATATATGGACCTTTTGGACCTATCGCAGTACAAAGTTTGGGAGGAAAGTCAGATACCTTATGATGCAGGCTTGTACGCGCGACGCGAATTTTAAATGGCTATATGACTCTCTTTCAACGTTCCAATTAATTTGCATTTCGCACAGAAATTATTCGCAGCACTCACATTTGCAATTTTAACAATCCGATGCTAACCTATGTGTTGGATCCCTAGTTGGATTTAGGCTAGGTTCACTAATTTAGGTTGATTCTTACCCACCTTATATATCCAGGGTCATGTCCAGTAGTCCTAGTATTTTAGGCTAAGTCCTTTTTATTTTACCTTCTTGGACTAGCCAGTAGAGGACCTTAGAAGACTCAGACTTAGAAGATTTTCGAAGACAGTTTTTTGTCGATCTTAGATCGACGAACTCAGAGTTAATTCTCTGTGCTGAGCTCGGCGATATTCGAGCTCTAGTCGACAACTTGTTCTCTTCAGTCAGATTCTCAGCTCAACGAACTCAGAATGCAGAATTGGAAAGTATTTCTCAGTTAGCAGTTCGCAGATCTCAGGTCGACGAACTGGAATTCTCTGGTCGACGATCTTGGATCTCAGGTCGATGAATTCCATTTAGAGTTCGATGTTTTCTGTCCCGTTTCCAGAATGAGTTTTTCTTCTTCTGTTCCTTTATTTTATCATTTATTAGCATTATTATTATGAGTATTTAATGCATATATTCATCTGGATATAGTCGTTATTGGCTACATTAAATATGGTATTCATGGGAATATTTACTTGCATATTCTATCAAGGACAGTTGGTGAAACTCATAAATGCTTTTATTCCAGCCATTTTGAATTCTCCAGATCAGCCAGCATTTAAGGAAATTATTCAAATTAAAAAAGAGAATTTTATTTGGTAGAATAATAAAAGAGATTCTCTTTTTTCAAGACACTTACACAGAAATAAGAAAAAAAGAGAAAAATATACTGCATAAAGAACATTCAACCAGCAGTCGACTCTTTCATTCTCTCTCAGCGTTTTTCATTCTTTGCCAACACTCAAGACTGAAGAAGAACAATCATAAGAAATCAAGATTCTTCTTCATCTTCAGTTTCATAAATCTACATAAATCTTTGATTCAACATCAGTCAACTGGATTTCCTGAACATTGGCAGATCAAAGTTGAAGACCTACTCACCCTGAAGTAAAGCTCATTCTTCCTGAACCTTCATCTTCTCAGGGGGAGCTTTGACACCATCAGATTCTACATAGTCTTCTCAAGTTGTTTTGAGAAAAGAGAAGACTTCCATCAACCTCTTTCCACCCCACTGTACAGGGTTTTAACACCCTTTAAAAGTTAGGCTAGTTCACAAGTCTCCTTCCAAAAGATTTGAGTTTGGTTTTTGGGCACCTGGTCAAAAGCTCAAAGGGTTGCAATATCTCACTTCAAATAGATATTCTGGTGGCAGTCACCAGATCAAAAACCTGCTAGTGGATTCCTATCAGGGTGATAGAAGAGTGGATGTGCCCAAGATTAGGGGAACCACTATAAATTTCTTGTGTTATCTGGTTGCACATTTTCTGTTTCTTTTATTCTTGCTGTGTTTGTGATTGCTGGAATAGTTAGCTTATTTTCTTTTATTTAACTATTATATGGTATCACTATGTTCACTCTGATATAATTTAAAAAGGGCCAAAGTTTTAATACTCTATTCCCCCCCCCCACCTCTAAAGTAAATCATATCTAACCCCTCCTTTCAATTGATATCAGAGGGCGTGTTTATTTGGTTATACAAGTTAACACTTGAACCAAGATCTAGTTAGATCAAACTTGTTTCTTCTAAACTTTTCTCTATCACAATGACACAGAACAAAGATTATGTAAGCACCAGACCTCCAGTTTGCAACCTAAATAAGTTTGCCATCTGGAAGGTAAGAATTAAGATGTACATGAACTCTATTGATGAGGACATATTTAATTCTATTTTGACAGGACCTCCTACTGCTGCAACTACTTCCACTTCTACCTCAAGCACTCATGTAGTTCCACCACCTGAGTGGACAGATGCACAGAAGAAAGCAAAAATTGCAGATGCCAAAGCCATGAACATATTGGCTCAAACCATGCCAGATGACATCTTTCAATAGGTGGTTGAATGCACCTCTGCAAAAGCAATCTGGGATTCTCTCAACCAGATGGTTGTTGGCTTAGTAGATGAGAGAAAGGATAGAAGACCCACTCTCATCTCACAGTATGAAAATTTCAAGAAAGATGAAGCTGAATTTTTCAGTGACATGTACAACAGATTAAGCTCCATCATCAGTGAGTTGAAGATTTTAGATAAAAACATCTCTCTCACAGAGGTGAATGACAAGATCCTAATATGCTTCCCAAGATCATAGGACTCCAGGATCTATCCAATCAAAGAGGCTAGAAGCTTGAATGAGATTTCCATAGAATCTCTCGTGGGAAAGCTCAAATCATATGAGTAGTTGATCAAATCTAGGGAAGTTGTAGAACAAAGGACTCCTCCACCAGCAAGAAAGGAGCAAAATATAACATTCAAAGTTGCTGAAGTGTCTGAAGCTTCAACAGTCAATGAAAAATTGATGAGTCGCTTTGCTAAGAGATTCTATAAAATGGCAAGAAAGGACTTTAGGAGAAAGTCATTCAGGAATGACAACAAGCCCAGGTATAACAAAACTCCTACTAAAGAAATAGTGTGTTTTGGATGCAAAAAACCTAGACACTTCATCTCTGAATTCCCTGAGAATCAGAAGAAATAGAAGAGAAGAGAAAAAGACTCTAGAAGCAAGTATTACAGCAGGCCTTCCTCCAACAAGCATAAAAAGGAAGAAAAGGGTTTTTTTACTGAAACTTGGAGTGACACAGAAGATGAATCAACATCTTTCAGCTCCAGTGAAGAGGAAGAAGAGGCAAAGGCAAAGGAAATCTTCCTCATGGCTATCAATGCCTCTTGCATCCTATCAGATGCTGAAGAAGAATCTGAAAAAGAAGAAGTTTCAGAATCAGAAGTTGATCAGGTACTATAATCATTTGATTATAGCTCTGATAACTTTAAAATTTAATTTAAAACTATGTGTATAGATTTAATCAACTCTTAAAAAGTAATTAAACAACTTAGAGAGAAACTAACTGAACAAAATAACCTGATGCTAGAAAATGATAAATTAAAAAATGAAATAACCTTAGCTAATGAACAAATAATAAAATTAAAGACTGCATTATGTGAGGCCAGGCAACTTTAGGAATCTCTCAATGGGAGAAGCCTTAAGCTGATGGACATAACAAGCACAGTAAATACCAGGTTGAATGGCAAGTTGGGCTTGGGTGCTTCATCAAGCCTACCACCCTTAATTAAGAAAAATATACTAATAACACCAATTAAATTTATTTCTGAAAAAGGAAAAGAAATGATAGAAAATAATAGTCCTAAACAAACAGATCTAAAACACAAGATTAAGAAAAAGAAAAGAAGTAATAAGAATAATAATCAGAATTATGTTCAGCAGATTTCGTCGAACTCAAATCGAGGAAATGTGTACAGTTTGTCAAACTATAGTCGACGAACTCCAAACGCAAACATGTACTATAATTATTCTCTGAACTACGATCGATGAAACCAGTATGGTTCATTGACCATAGATCGACGATATTAGGGCTCAGAAAATGAATATTTTCATTCTCTGAGTGGAGCTCAACGAACCCATCCCCGTTCGTCGAACTCAGGTTGACAAACTCACCAAAATTCGTCGAACGCAGATCAGTATAACAGATATCTCAATCCTTTTGAAATCTATAATCCATCAAGAACATTAAATAATAAATTTAATCAATGGATTATGCCACATAGGTAATATCATCCTTTAGGTTATAAAATCCAACCTGAATACTCTTACATTTCTAGTTTTAGTTATGTGAAGAAAGAAGGACCCAAGGTAACCTGGGTCAAAAATGACTAATCTGTTTTATTGTAGGAGAAAGATGTTCTACCACACAGCAACAGTGGTATTTGGACAGTGGTTTTTCTAAGCATATGACAAGAAATAAGGTCAACCTAACACATTACAAGGCAAAGCTAGGACCAAAAGTGATATTTGGTGACTCCAATTGTGGCCAGACTGAGGGCTATGGAAAAGTTAAAGTTGGAGTTGTCACCTTCAGGAATGTAGCATATGTAAGTGGACTGAAGCACAACCTTATCTCCATAAGTCAATTATGTGATAAAAGGTTTCAGGTATCATTTACTAAAACCTCCTGTATTATCACTTCTTTGGACAATAGTGTAGTATTGACTGGGACTAAAGTAGGAAACATTTACTTAGTTAATTTCCAATCAGCCAAATCTGAAATTTGCCTATTTAATTCAACTAGTAATAACAATGACCTTTGGCATAGAAGATTAGGACATGTAAACTTAAAAAATATTATTAGGTTATCTAAAGACAACCTTGTTAGAGGATTGCCTTCTTACCCCTACAAGAAGGAAAGCCTCTACAGGGCTTGTCAGTTAGGCAAGCAAACTAAAAGTAGTTTTAAATCATTAAACAAAAGTGACTCACCTAGAATATTGTACTTACTACATATGGACCCTTTTGGCCCTATAGAAGTACAAAGTCTAGGAGGGAAATCTTATACTTTAGTGATTGTAGATGACTTCTTTAGATTCACTTGGGCTTTCTTTCTGAGATCTAAGTTTGATAACTTTAAGATTCTTACAGACTTTCTCAAGAACATACAGATTGTGTACTCTACTCTAGTTGCATTGATCAGAAGTGATCATGGTACTGAGTTTGAGTCTCTTCTTATGCAAGAGGTCTGTAGGAAGGAAGGTATTAGACAATGCTTCTCAGTTTCTAGAACACCTCAATAGAATGGGTTGCTGAAAGGAAGAATTGAACACTAATTGAATTTGCAGGCACATTACTTGCAGATGCTTATTTGCCCCTATTCTTTTGGGCAGAGGCTGTAAGCACATCAAATTATGTGCTGAATGGAAGTCTTATACACAAACTTAAGAATAAGACTCCTTATGAGCTACTAAAAGGGATGAAACCTAAAATAGATTACTTTAAAATTTTTGGATGTTTATGTTATATTCACAACAACAACAAGAAACACATTAAAAAGTTTGAAGCCAAAGATGAAGTTGGAATTTTTCTTGGATATTCTCATGTAAGCAAGGCTTATAGGGTTTAAAACAAATTTACCTTAAAAATTGAAGAATCTATTCATGTTTCTTGTGATGAGACTAACATGTTTTACAAGGAGAAGATAGCTACTACCAGTAACTCTTTGCAGGTACCTAACATGTGTGAGAGGATAAATGAGTTGACCCTCACCAATGAGGCTATTACATATTCTCCTCCACATGTTGCTAAAGAAAGTGATGATGAAGAAGTTGATATCTATGTTGAACCAACAACAGCTAGTCCAATTCCACCAGAGGAATTAATTCCCCAGGCTGTTGCTGAACCAACTCCACCAACTGAACTTGTCACACTTAGATATTACCCTACATCACAAGTGATTGGAGACATATCAGCTAGTGTGTAGACAAGGCATCAACTCCACCAGGATATGATGCATGCCTGCTTCATATCTCAAAGTGTGCCCCAATCCATCAAAGATATAGAGTAAGATCCACACTGGATTATTGCTATGCAAGAGGAGCTCAACTAATTTGAGAGATGCAGATTTTGGGACTTAGTTCCAAGACCCAAAGGCCACCCAGTCATTGGAACTAAGTGGGTTTTCAGAAATAAACTTGATGCCCAAGGATCTATCATAAGGAATAAAGCAAGACTTGTTGCTCAAGGCTATAGGCAAGAGGAAGGCATTGATTATGACCAGACCTTTGCACGTGTTGCCAAGCTAGAGGTAATAAGGATTTTCCTTGCTTATGCTGCTTTCAAGAAATTCAAAGTCTACTAGATGGAAGTAAAAAGTGCATTTCTGAATAGAGAACTAAAAGAAGAGGTTTATGTTGATCAACCACTGGGTTTTATCTCTTCATCTCATCCCTCTTATGTTTATAGATTGCATAAAGCTCTATATGGTCTAATGCAAGCTCTAAGAGCTTGGTATGAAACCTTAGCTAGCTTTCTTTTAGAGCATAAGTTTTCTAGAGGCATGGTAGATAGGACTTTATTCTTTAAGCAACATAATGATAAAATTCTTTTAGTACAAATATATGTAGATGACATTATATTTGGCTCTACAGATCTCAAATTATACAAAAGGTTTTCCAACCTGATGCATTCTAAGTTTGGGATGAGTAGCACGGGTGAGCTTTCCTACTTCCTTGGCCTCCAAGTAAAGCAGACACCTGATGGCATTTTCTTATATCAATCCAAATATGCTAAAGAACTGATCAAAAGGTTTGGGATGGTTGATGCCTCAGCTAACAAAACACCTATGGCTACAAATATTGTGGTTTATTCTGATAAATAAGGGAAACCTGCTGATTAGAAATTGTATAGGGCCATTGTTGGGTCCCTTCTATATCTCACAGTAAGTAGACCTGATATTATGTTTGTTACTTGTCTTTGTACTAGGTTCCAGGTGAACCCTAAAGAATCTCATCTAATTTTCTTAAAAAGAATTTTAAGATATATAAAGAGTTGCCCAAATCTAGGACTCTAGTATCCAACTGAGTCTGAATTTTAGTTAACTAGATATGCAGATGTTGACTTTACTGGATGTAGAGTGGACAGGAAAAGCACATCAGAAACATGCCAGTTCCTTGGTGCTAGACTTGTCTCCTGGTTTTGTAAAAGAAAACATTTGTGTCTACATCAACAACAGAAGCTGAGTATATAGTAGCTGACAGTTGTTGTTCACAGATGCTATGGATACAAAATCAACTCCTAGATTATGGATACAACTTAAATAATTCAACTCTAATCTGTGATAGTAACAGTGCTATATCTATAACACAAAATCCAGTGAATCATTCTAGGACCAAGCATATATATGTAAGACATCATTTCATTAGAGAGTGTGTTGACAGGAAGAAAATTAATATTACCTTCATTTCCACTGATTTGCAAAGGGCAGATATCTTTACCAAACCCTTGGATGAGAAGAAACATCTATCCTTTATGAATCAGCTAGGCATGATTAATGGTGATACTTTAATTTAATTCTGTCTGTGGTCGAAGAATTTGCCAAAATTCGTTGAACGGAGCTCGGCGAACTAAGGGAAGTTCTTGAGATATTTCGTCAACTTGAGATCGACGAACTCTCTGTGGAAGTCATTTTTCGTCGACCTTAGATCGACGATCTGGCTTCAAAAGAAGTTTTTATCGAGCTGAGTACGACGAAAAGTTTTTCCTTCTTCTGACTGAGATCGATGAACTCTTTTGTGAATAAAATATTTTGTCAACCCCAGATCGAAGATTTCTTTTGTTTCACAGGACGGAGTTTGACGTTTCATATTCTAAAACCTTATAACTACGTTTTCTTCGACCTTCATCCCGCGCTTTTAGTTCCCTTGCACTTGATCTTTTTGTTTCTTTGTTGCAGGTGATAATGGCGATTCCGGCAAGTACTCTCGCAGGAATGAAGTTCTATATGGGATTCGACATTGACTTTGAATCGTTTCAACATTCCGACCAGATATTTCTCGAGATTCTGTAGTTGTTCAAGGAACTGCACCTGAAGAACTTGATGATGACTAGAATGAAGATAGCCGTGACTGAAATTAGAGAATGGGTTCACTCTGTATCGGCTCCAGATGCTGATACGATGGTTGGAACCATATATGGTAACACTATCCCTCTAACTCCAGAAATTCTTACTGAAATTTTCTGTTTATTAAATGGGGAAAAAGATCTTGAAATTGATTCTACTGAATTCGATGAAATGTTGACTGTGATGGGTTATTCTGGAAACAACCCTAACAAATTGCTGAAGAAACACTTGTCTGCCAAGTATAAGTTCCTTACAGACGTAGGTTTCAAGGTTTTGCTTGGAAAGTATACCGCTCATGACCATATTACTAGACAACAGTTTCTAGTTATGTGTGATGTAGTTAATAAGAAAGCCATTAATTGGGCTAGGATTCTATTTAATCTGATAAGGAATAAAAACACAAAGAAAGAAGTGTGTTTTGGAAGGATTCTTAGCATCTTCCTTCAGGCAAAGACCGTCGAATCATTGATCACCCCGTCCATATTCATCAATGCCTCGAAGAGGCTTACCTGCGCCTTATTTGGCAGGTGGGAGAGGAACATCCCAAATCCATCAAGGGCTTCCTCCTCAAAGACTTCCGAGAGTATCAGGGTAGTTCCAGCCACTCCTCACCCTGTAGAGGTTAATTCTATTCCTCCGCCTCCTCCCCTTGTTCAAAATCCTTCCACATCCATCCAACAAACCTCTACAGCTCCAGTTCATCAACCCACACCTACACCTACACCTCCTACTTCCCCCATCCATCCTTCTTCACCAGTTCATCAACCTACACCTCCACAATCCCCCATTTCTTCTCCAGTATAACAATAATATCTAGAGTAAGCTCTCTCTCCAGATTCTGCTACTCCTCCTCTGTCCCCCCTTCCTTCTCTTCTTGTAGATGTACGTCCACGTCAAAATTTATCATCCCTACCCTCTTTTAACCTTCTTTCTTCTCCAAGCCATTCTTTATCTCCTCTAGATGAACTCATGACAAACTGTAATCCCTCATCCTCTTTTGTCAATCCATCTATCTCTACTCAGACCCCACCAGAATTCATGGAATTAACTTCACCCTCTATTTCCTCCGTACTGTAATCCATCACACCCCTCCTTCAACAACTTATAGCAGAGGCTAGTTTAACTCTTGCTTCTTCTATATCCACTCTTGCTGCTCAGCTTTCTACCCTCCTTGTCCCTTCTTATTCTATCAGGGGCCTGGCTCCAGTTACTACTAAAACCAGGCGGGGGGAGATACTCAGTGAAGAAGTATCTCCAGCAGTAACAGCAGTAGTAGCAGCAGTAACAACAGCAGATGAAGATATTGTTGATACAGAGATTCTTGATGCAGAACTTGATGAATTTTTGGATTCAGATTTTGAGACAACTGAGTTACCTCTTTCTGTGGATATTCTTTATGGAAATTGTTCCATTTCTCCAGATCTTGAACTGAATTTAGTTCGTAATTCTTTTGATCTTTTGCATAGAGACTGTCTTCCTTTTGTCTCTTTTAGTTGTGTATAGATATAGCTTGTTATACAGCTCCTATCAGTTCAGAGATTCTACAGCAGATTCAGAATGGCTTTGAAGCTCCAGAGCCTAAACTTGTCTTAGTTCTAGAGGCTGAGCTTATCAAGGTGGTTGAGGATGAACTTTCTGAGCCCAAGGCTTTTTCTCCTCCCACTTTTGTTTTCTCCACCTCTCCATTGCCTGACATGGATGAGATCTTTGCTAATGATATGGATCAGGAAACTGAAGAAGTTCCAGCTGAAGTCATTCCACCTCCAGCAGTTCTTCCTCCAATTATCCCTCCTCCAGATGAAAAGCAAGTCCCTCAATAAGTTATTGCAGAGATTGATGCATTGTATGACAATCTCTAAGGTTCTTCTAAAGATGATGCAGAAAGTGATTCTGATTCTGATAATGGCAAGAAGAAAGTTTTTAAGAAAAGAAAGGTTGTTACTAAGGCTGTTCCTAAGCCACACCCAAATAATGATACTCCTTATTACATTTTACAGAAGATAACTCCTTATCCTGGAATGCCTAAAGGATGTGATTGTCCAAGAAAGAATAGAAAGAAAGGAAGAAGAAGAAGAGAAGGTACAGGTCTCCTCCAAGACAATTCAGGAAAGACCCTCCTCCTCCTCCTCCCTCTTTAGGCTCCTCAGGAAATATCCTTTAAAAACATGCTCCTGTGACAAAAACTTATCAGAGACAACCTAGGAACAGTAGTCAGTAGACCTCTGCAAGTAATCCTCTTCCAGAAACTTCCAAGAAAGCTCCTACTGAAGAACAAAAGCAGGACTCTAGTCCAAAAAAAGGCTAGAGTCTCCTCATATTCCTTTTGTTGATCCAGAGCAGGAGACCTCTGCCAAGATGGCTAGATATCTGGAGTTAGTAGGACTATCTTAGATTAGGAAAGCTAAAGCTGAAGGCAAGGATATCTCTCAATATTCTACAATGTCAGCATACATAAAAGAAGAGCTGAAGAGGTATGCAAAAGCTAATAAGTTCTTTAATGTTGATGATTATATGAAACTTCACCCAGAGGCTGTTGTTCCAAGAACATCATTCCAGACTATTATTGGAGCATCTGACATGTATATGACACGGGCGTGTTGCCACCTGTGAAGCCTAACCGGACGTGTTTGTCTGGATCGGTGATGTTGTATTGTGCATTGATTGTCGGAGAAGACTCCGTATTGTGTTGTTTTCGGGTTTTCTACATGGTTGATTGCAACAGGGAGCCTTGGGGATAAACTCTAAGGTGCACTCGGAAAACTGGGCAGAAACGCATTCCTGCAACCTAGGTGGTCTGGGGCAAACCTTGTATAATTGGGGTTATATGTGTGAGGCCTGTCTCCAGGAGACATGTAGGATCTTTATTTAGAAACGGTGAGCCCATGGGGTTCAGAATTATTAGACCAGGGAGCCGAATAGGAAAGGCAAAACCGACCCGCGCCCTGCAGGTTTGGCCATGAGTACTACGGTATTCGGAGACGGTATGGCGACTTGAGCAATGAGAAATGGTGGAGCTATACCTGCGTTATATGGACTATGATATGAGAGTAGCGGAAATTGGCTTTCGTAGGTTGCATAATGAGAGTCTCAGGCTAGGGGCCATAAAGACTGAAATGCTCAAAGTAATCTGTTAAGTCAAGGACCTCTGAACAGAGGGGGTATCCGGGAAGCCCGGTACACCGTCAATGTCCCCTGAGTGCACGGGGTGGGCAGCCGTCGAGCCTCCACCTGTGGTGAACTGTGCTAGGTTGTACTTTCACTATGATTTTTGGATGGTAGTGAAGCCATGGAATTGACCGGATTCACTAAGAATGTGCCCTGAGTGCACGGGGTGTTTGGTCGAGCGAGCCTACACCTGTGGCGAAATATACTTATGCACTTAATTGTTTAGCTGGGCTAATGAAATGCAGGGAAGGATCACTGTCATCCAGAATAAGGGGCGAGGTCATTATAATTTAGTCAGCTTTAGCTGACCATTGCTTTTGTTTGCCACCGTGCGGTTGAATGTTGCTTGCAGGTGCGGCGGAACCAAGTACCAAATAGCGGGCTGAAGCCCAAGCTACTGTGCTGGCCCTCGAAGGCCAAAGTGAACTGTTATTTTATTTCTATCAAGTGTGGCCGGCCTGCAAGCCGATGTCTGTAAGACACTATGTTGTTAAGTGAATATTTGTAAGGCCATAAGGCCAAGTACTTTTATGTATTGTGGCATTTCTTTCCTAATGTGGCTAGTGGACATTCATGATTCATGATTCATGTTTTATGATATTGGGTTCTTTCAACTAATTAAAAGCTTCCGCTAGTTGCTCTGTGTAGGAAGTTTATGTATGGGAGAATGTTTCATTATGTAACCCTTCAGTCTGTCTGTAGTATATGGCGTCGGGCCCCAGCCAGACCTACTGATATATACCGTGCGACGGATAGGGGTGTTACAATTTGGTATCAGACTACCGGTTTCGGTCTTGCTTATTGGAATTCGTAGGCGAATTCTTTTAAGGGGTGGTGAGCACATGTATGTGCGTCATCGTTATAACATAAAAAAGAACCCATGAATGTCTACTTAGGATTGAAAATACTCTTGCTTTTGAGGAACTGAAGTGTTCCCATTATTGCTTTTAGCAATTTGTATGTCTCCTAATCGATAGTTATGCTTTATAGGGGACTACGAGTGGTGCGGGGCAGTCACAAGGTCAGCACTCCACGGAGAGTAGTGCACTTAACAGCGTGCCTGAGACCCTGCTTTCTGTTGAAACTATAAGAAGGATAGTTGAAGTGTTCTTTGCAGTGGCTAAAGCAAAACTTGGAGGGCAAGTGCAGACCCCTGTCCCTAGGGTGACTTCAACACCGAGTGGTGTGATGGAACAATTAGCATGTATAAAACCTTTGGATCAGCAGTTTAACATGCTTTTAGTGCAGGGTACAAACTCAGTTGAGGAGTATTTGCAGGCATTTCTTATTATAAGGCGCTACCCAGGGTTTGATCTGGAGAACGAGCAGACTATAGTTAATATATTCTACAATGGTCTGCGTGATGAATTACGACTGCTACTCGTAGGACCAAAGCTACTTGGATTACGAGCGTTAGTGGAGGCGGCTAGAACTTTGGAAGCAGATCTGGCCAGAATCAACCAGACGTCAGGGTGCTGGTTACCAAACTCCCCAGGTCCTGCAAAGTCTGTACACCGAAAGAGGAGTAAAGTGAGGCCTGACGTATCTGCTAGTCAAACTCCATATTACTGTTATAAATGTGGAAGGTTTGGTAACTTTTCCCGAGATTGTCGTAAAGACGATCAGGGGACAGAGAAAGCTTTGAAGGGAGTCCAAGAGAAGAAAAACTTTAGTTATGAGAAGATAGAGTTCAAGGCTCTACCCACTTAGAAGTCCGGTTTCCGTGGATGGTGTAAGAAGGCAAGGAGGTCAGGTCTAGTTCCTTCTTTTGGTGCGTCTGGAACAACTATTGGCCGAGACCCGGGCGCATGCTTTTGTTGTGGAAAGCTGGGACACTTTGCCCGAGAGTGTTGAAGCGGATGTCTGGAGTCTGTGAAGAAGCCTAGAGCTATCTACAAAGAGAAAGGCAAGGGGTTGGAGGTAGCTACATCTCAGTATGCTCTATCCTAACCTAGAGGATACAACTTTGGCCATCAGGAGGTTATAGAATATGCTGACATGGTGACAGGTCTGGTTTAATTTTTGGTATGTCATTTTTAGATACTTGTTGTCTTACGCATATTAGCCTATGTTTGGTTATGATAGGATTTGTATTGATTTTCTGAGTGTCTGATGAAAACACCATTTATTATGGGAACTTCTCATTCCTTTTTGTCCGAACGATGTGTATCGTGCATCAGAGTTCCTTCTTCGAAGGCAAGAGACAAATGGAGAGTACTGCTGCCTAACGGGTACTCTTTACATATGAATAGAGCCCGTTGTTTGAAGTTACGGTTAGGGGGTCTGGAGTTTGACTTGTAAGCGTCTCTACTGCTGTCTGTAGAGTTAGATGTAATCTTTGGAATGATTGGCTCTCGGAGCAGCGTGCGTACATTGATTGCAAAAGTAAAGTGTTCAGTTTGGTACTAGCTATGGTTGTGAGATGTCGGAACTGAAGTATTACTTCAAGAGCTGGTAGAACAGGGTTATGCGCATCCAAGTTTATTGTCTTGGAGCACATCGGTCCTCTTGTTAAAAGAGGATGGAAGCTTACAACTCTATAATGGTTACTAGAAGTTGATTAAGTTAATGGGAAAAGATTAAGTATCCAACCCAAGGAGTGATTATCTGTTCGATCAAATCAATGGGTCAAGTGTGTACTCAAGTTGAATCGGAAGTCTGGATACTATTATTTGTCGCTAAGGGAAAGAGATATTCCCAAAACGGCGTCCAACACACGATATGGGCATTATGAGTTCATCGTTATGTCGCTTGTGTTGACAAATGTGTCGTCTGTGTTATGGATTTGAGGTATAGGGCGTTCAGTGAGTACCTTAACCAGTTCGTGATAACCTTTATCGATGACATACTGGTATACTTTCAGTATGAGGGTGATCATTCAAAGCATCTGGATTCGGTATTGGAGATGTTAAGGATAAATCAGATGTATGCGAAATTCTCCAAGTGCGAGCTTTGGTTACCCTCAGTAGCGTTTCTCGATCACGTCTGGAGCGGAGAAATTATCGTGGTGGACCCGTCAAAGATATTTGCGATACGTGAGTTACTTGTGTTATCTGCATTGGCGAAAAGTCTGAAGTTTATAGGACTGGTCGGCTAGTACAGACGCTTCATAGAGAACCTCTAGTGGATAACATTACCCCTCACAACTTTGGCGAAGAAAGATAAAAAGTTTGTGTGGTCGCTGGAGTGCGTGCAAGCTCTCGAAGAGCTGAAAAGTTGATTGACCTCGGTAACTACTCCATGTTCACCATGTAGAACCGAAGGAGTTGAGGTTTACAGCGATGCATGGGGCAGTGGCTTGTATTGTGTTTTTCTCCAGCATGGGAGTGTAATAACTTACAGCTCGCGTTAGTTGGAGGTACACGAGAGGATTTATCCGTTCCATGAATTGGATTTAGCGGTCGTGATATTCGCCCTGAAGCTTTAAAGGCGCTACCTAAACGGCATGAAGGTTGGTATCTAAATCGATCTCAGGAGCCTGAAGTACTTATTGGATAAAAAGAATTTAAACTTGTGGCAGCAGAGGTGGATGGATTTATTGGGGGACAACACCTTCAACATACATCTTGGCGCAAGTTTCGGAGATATTGGAGATCTCTTGCGTGGACAAGTAGATCACGGATGATGCTTTTAATTGGTCAAATCCACAATATGGTTCTGAAGACGGACTGTTATGGAAGGACAGTCGTCTGTGCGCCCCAAGTGTGGAGAGTCAGCGGCAGGAGTTGATGTACGAGGCTCAACATACCAAGTACTCAATTCACCGCGAGTGCCCAGAACTGAAAAATGATGATCCGGTAGAAAAGTTAGCAAAACTCTACATGGATAACATTGTTCGGTTGTATGGTGCACCCCGCGGTATTGTAAATGACTGAGATGAACACTGCACGTCTAACGATACCAGGCTGGTGCATAAATTGTTGGGAACTAAGCTAAGCTTCAATACGGTCTTCCATTTGCAAACGGATGTTCGGACCGAATGGACCAGCAAACGATGGAGGACATACTTCACATGTGCGTCTTGGATTATTGAAGACAGTGGGAAGATCACATGTACATGGTGGAGTTTGCGTATAACAACCGCTACCAGGCGAGTAAACAAATGGCGCCTGTTGAGACCTTATATGGGAGGAAAAGGTCGCACGTCGTCGTCTTGGTTAGAGATGGGTGAGCCGATGTTGTACAAACGTCAGACAGTGGAAGACACCACTTCAACGGTACATACAGTTCAGGAATGGTTGCAGATTGATCATGACAGACAGGTAGTATACTATAACGCCAAAGCATAGGATCGTTGAGTTCGCTATTGTCGATTGGGCATAGTTGAAAATCAAGCCATTCAATGGTGTCTCGCGAGCTCGATGCCTGAGGAGGCTGAGTCTGAGGTACCTTGGAACGTTTGAGCTCCTGGAGCGGAGTGGTGAAGCAGGGTATTGGCTGAAGCTGTCAGTGGACTTGAGTGGGCTACATGATGTGCTCCACTTATCAAAGTTACGGAAGGCGGTGCTAGAGCCTTCGCATATGTTTGCGTTCGATCAGGTACCGGTTGATTGTGGGGTGACGACGTGTAACACCTCCCCTGTAAAGACCATATAATATGGGTCCGGCCGGGGCCCCACAACATACGGACGCCACAGCTTTAGTATTAAAAGATGATATAAAACTACCCAATCTCAAAACTCCAGACAAACACAGCGGAAACAGAATACTAACAGACAGAAGTTATGCACTAACAGAAGAGTATCAAATGGCCTTAAGGCCTTACACAATATAAGTCCAAATATAAAAAGTGCCAAGCACCCCTAGGCTACCTCGGCATGCAAGCCGGACATAGTCAAACAATAGCAACAAAACAAGGAAAAGAAAATAGTCAAGCACAGCAACACTTCATGAGGCTTAGGGCTTTTCGCCCGGCGCGCTAGCTCCTGCATACGATCCTTGCCCTGTAAGGATTTGAAGTAATGTGGGTCAGCAAAGGCTGACCTCTACTGTGTAACAAACACATCTCCTCCCGGCCGTCCCTAGCGGACCCTGGGGTACCACTCCACCTGCAAGTTAGCACTTCGTATACCAAAAGAGTATATATAATAAAGCGGTAAAACAGGCTTGGATGTCCCATATAGCATACATGTTCTCTATGTTTTGTTCAAAGTGAAAGGGGCCTACTATGCAACATGAATGCCAACCCGGGTTTCACCCAAGGCACCCTAGCTCGTATGCATTTAGCACAACATCAAACACTGGGTACTTCCGTTTCCCCATTAGCTTAAAGCCGCAAACACAAGGGAACCACCATGTCCCTAACGGCACACACGCCATCACACGGAACCTCGCAAAGGCCCCACCCGCACACGGGTCATATACCCCGGGCTTGCCCGCACATTCTGACTTCGCACGTCAGGGTTCCGTCTCACACTAACCGATTCTAAGAAGCCTTGCTGGACACCACCCGCTCATGGCCACATTGCCCGGGCTTGCCCTCCGCTCGACATTCTCGTCAGTCCCACACAAGGGGCTAGTCTCGCCGGGACACTTACCCCACATGACTTGCGCGTCACGGGATAGCCAGCCGACCACGGAGACATAGTCGCGCCTTTGCACAGCACAAACAAAGGTTTCCCCACCCCAATCACCATTCGCACCGTGTCTTTGTCGTGCTCCAAGGAAACCATCTACCGCACAACGCGGAGCTAACCTTGTCCGGTTCCGACCACGAGTACTCACTCAAATATAAGGGGGAAAACGCATACATACAACGGCGTATTACCGTAACGGATTTCTACCGAATTCCTGAAGCTCGCTATGCAACATCACCGGGTCAGACTAACGGTCGCGACCACGGCTTCACCCACAATGCCTAATCCGCTAACGGAACGGATCTCTAATGCAAAGCATGCCGGGATGAACATACTCAACCCGAAGGTTCCTCTTGAACCTAGGCTACACGAATCCCTCTCATTTGAGAGATTTGGTGCTCAAAATACGAAAGGAAGGGGATGTTATTCATGCATCCTAAATCCTAAAAACCGAGAGGAGAAGTGTCGTTACCTTCCGTCCCCTCTTCCTAGCCATGGAGAAGATTTGCTCGATTGAAAACCACCGCAACGCTCCCACCTTCGCGGATCTGAACTCCGCTCGCGAAACGGACCTCCGAAGCTTCGCCGGCGGCCGGAACTTGGCCTTCTTCCTCCTCCTTGCTCTCCCTTCTCTCTAGAATCAAGAGAGATAAAGACAAATGGAAAATGAGGGTTTGAATCCCTATTCCCGGCCTTAAACCGCCCAGGGAGGCTCCCCACCGTTGGATCTCATACCAAAGAAACGGACGGCCACGATCGGAACCCAAAATAACAAAATCTGGGCCGAACACGGGTTGGCACACGGACGTGTGTAGGGCCGTGTCAACCATTCGCCGTCTCGACCGATTCGAAAACCAGCACACGGCCATTGACACGGCCTCCGACACGCCCGTGTCACCTTTGACACGCCCGTGTCGAGACCCGTGTCACGCCCCCCACCGACCAACCTTCCTAGTCAGAGAAGGACACGGCCAAAGACACGGCCTTCGACACGCCCGTGTCAGACCCGACACGGCCGTGTCATGACCCATATCACGCCTAGCAGAATAAATCCTGCAAACAGCCCGAGAAGGACACAGCCAGGGACACGCCCGTGTCCCAGGCCGTGTTTCTGAGCTCGACGAACGTCGACCCTCAAACCGTCGACCACAAGCTCCGCGGTCGACCACGCCCTAATACGCCCGTGTCACGCCCTTGACATGCTAGTGTCGCCTGCTCCAAAACCCAAACTTGGCTAAAACGACGTCGTCGATTCCCCTTCCAAGTTTTGGGGTGTTACAATTCTCCCCCCTTACAAGAATTTCGTCCCAAAATTTAAAACATGGAAGGTAAACAAAACTAAACGGTACCTGAGGAGAAAAGCTCGGGGTACTCCTCCAACATGGCCTGCTCTCGCTCCCATGAGAGCTCCTCGCAGCCACAGTTGTCCCAACGGACCTTTACGAGTCTGACCTCCGTGTTCTGCAATTGCAGAACCTCTGAGTCTTCTATCCCGATTGGACGAACTCGCGTCCTCAAGTCTTCCTCTACCGGCACCGCCGTCGGCTCAATCACTATGCTGGCTTCTAACAAAGCTTTCCTCAGGACGGAGATGTGAAAAACGTCATGCAATCCACTTAGCTCTGTGGACAACGCCAACCGGTACGCTGCCTCTCCCACTCGCTCGATGACCTTGAATGGTCCCAAAAATCTCGGACTCAGCTTCTTGAGTCGGCGAATTCGTGAAATGCCTTTGAACGACTTGATCTTAAGATACACCCAGTCGCCCACAGCGAATTCCACATGTCTGTGGCAAGCATTGAAATACTTCGACTGCCGATCTTGAGCTACCTTCATGCACTCTTGGATGGTCCGCACTAGCTCACTAGCGTCGGCTACCACTTCTTTCCCCAAAAGCTTGGTGTCTCTCGCCTCTGTCCAAGACATCGGTGTTCGACACCGCCTCCCATACAGAGCTTCATATGGTGCCATCTTGATACTAGCTTGGTAACTATTGTTATAAGCAAACTCCACCATGAAGAGGTGATCCTCCCACTTCTTGCCGAAGTCGAGAGTACACATCCTTAGCATATCTTCCAAAGTACGGTTCGTTCTCTCAGTTTGCCCATCGGTTTGAGGATGAAAGGCCGTACTGAACTTGATTTTTGTGCCCAAGCTCTTCTGCACCAACCACCAATCCTTAGACGTGAAACGTCCATCCCGGTCGCTGACTATACTCTTCGGAATCCCATGAAGTCGCATAATATTGCGGACGTACAACTCCACCAACTTTTCCACACCGTCCTCCTTCCGGTTTGGGATGAAATGTGCCACTTTGGTCAAGCGGTCCACAATCACCCAAATGACATCATTACCCTGCTGCGATCTAGGCAACCCATGCACAAAATCCATGGAGATGTCATCAAATTTCCATTCGGGGATTGGAAGAGGCTTCAAGAACCCGCCCGGCTTCTGACACTCGGCCTTCACCAAGGCACATGTTTGGCACCGACTCACACACCAAGCTACGTCCCGCTTCATCCCAGGCCACCAATAGGACTTCTTCAAATCCAAGTACATCTTTGTACTACCTGGGTGAATGGAGTACTTAGTGAAGTGGGCCTCAAACATCAACTCCTCGCGGAGCTTGCCGAACTGCGGTACACAAATCCTTCCGCCCTTCCTCAGAATCCCATCAACCACCTCCCAGGCGCTACCCTCGCCCTTTAGAGCTTCCTCCATGAAAGGTTGGAACTCCGCATCTACACGGGTCGCTTCCCGAATATGATCGCATAAGTCACTCTGCATCTCAATCCAATTTAGTCGAGCCACGCTAGACTCGCCTCTTTCCACACATTCCAAACCAAGGGACTCCCAGTCCCGCCTTAACCGCTCATCGTGAGCTTCAATCCAATTTCCTTGCCCCGAGTATTTCTTACTCAAAGCATCTGCCACCACATTGTCTTTCCCTGGCATGTACTGAATCGCCACCTCATAGTCCCCAAGGAACTCGACCCACCTGCACTGCCGCATATTTAGGTCCTTCTGATCTAGGAGATACTTCAGACTCTTGTGGTCCGTGAAGATCTCCACCTTTGCATCATAAACGTAGTGCCTCCACAACTTCAAAGCAAAAATTACCGCCGCCAACTCCAAATCATGGATGGGGTAATTTCTCTCATGAGGCTTCAGCTGCCTCGACCCAAAAGCTATCACACTACCATGCTGCACTAACACGCACCCAAAACCGCATCCGGATGCGTCGCTGAAAATCTGGAACCCTTCGGTTCCCTTTGGTAGACTTAAGATCGGCACCGTCATTAGCCTTTCCTTCAGGGTTACAAACGCCTGATTGCACTCTTGAGTCCATACAAACTTCTGATCCTTGTGAGTTAGTGAAGTGAGGGGTAGAGCTATCCGCGAAAAGTTTTCCACAAACCTTCGGTAGTACCCGGCTAGTCCAAGAAAACTTCGGACTTCTGCCACGGTCCTCAAAACTGGCCACTCTCTGATGGCTTCTACTTTCGTTGGATCTACCGCCACCCCATCCCCACTAATCACATGGCCTAGAAATGCCACTTTCTCCAACCAGAACTCGCACTTGGAGAACTTCGCATAAAGCTGGTTCTCTCTCAATACTTGCAACACTGTCTGCAAGTGCGACTCGTGCTCCGCTTCTGACTTGGAATACACCAATATGTCATCGATAAAGACGACTACGAACCAGTCCAAATATTCGCGAAACACTCGGTTCATCAAGTCCATGAACACGGACGGCGCGTTCGTCAGCCCGAACGGCATCACCGAGAACTCAAAATGACCATACCTCGTACCAAATGCGGTCTTGGGTATGTATTCGTCATGAATTCGCAACTGATAATATCCAGACTTCAAGTCCAACTTGGAGTACATCACCGACCCCACCAACTGGTCGAAGAGATCGTCTATCCGAGGAATCGGATACTTATTCTTGACAGCCAATTTGTTCAACTCTCGGTAGTCTATGCACAGACGCATACTACCGTCCTTCTTCTTTACAAATAACACCGGCGCACTCCACGGTGAAGAGCTGGGTCAGATATACCCTTGCTCCAAAAGCTCCTGCAACTGAACCTTGAGCTCGGCCAACTCCTTTGGTGCCATCCTAAAGGGTGGACGTGACACCGGTCTAGCCTCGGGCACTAACTCGATGGAGAAATCAATCTCCCGCCGAGGAGGTGCTCCCGGTAGCTCCTCAGGAAAAACATCTCCAAACTCCGCCACCACGGGAACTTCTCCAAGAGACAGCCCAGAAAGGCTAACCTCCAACAACGCTACTAGAGCTACACCCCCCTGGTTAACAGCTCGCACTAGTTGAAGTGCCGAAACTAGGGAACAGACCACTCCATGCAGGCCCTCAAACTTGACTTCCGCTTGCCCCACACCCCTCAGGGTTACCACCTTGGACAAACAATCGATACTGGCACGCTGCTCCGCTAGCCAATCCATCCCCAAAATCACATCGAACTCAGACAACGGCAAGATCGCCACTACCAATATGAAGTCGACTCCCTCAAGACTCCAACAAATCCGCCCTTTAGCCCTAGTTGTCATAGACGACCCATTGGGCATGCGCACTTTCAACTCTGAGTCTGTTGCGAAGAACTCAACTCCAATCCTCCGGGTGAAACTTTCCGCAAGGAAGGAGTGCGACGCTCCCGTATCAAAAAGTACTCTAGCGGGGTACCCAGATACCACTACAAAGCCTACACACATGCAACAAACATAAAAAGGCTTGAAAGGAAGAAATCTACGGTGCAGGTTGAACTCTCATACCTGTCACCACATCGATTTGGCGGATTGCTTCCTGCTGCCCAAGGTTGTAGGCCCTTGGCTGCACTGGTTGAAACCGGGAAGCACTCGACTCCGCCATCTTCCCCTTCTCTACTGCACTGGGTCCGGAGCGTACGGTCTGCTCCTGCCTTGGCTCTTGCTCAGCGCCCCCTTGGGTACAAAATCTTGCTATGTGGCCTGGCTTGCCACAACTGTAACACGTCTGCGGTCCCTTAGAGCGTGGCCCTCTGGACGTCCAATTACTTTTCTCGACCGACTTATATGGGGAAGGCTTCTTCTTCCATCGGCTCCCTTCTGCCTTTCCATGGGACTGAGCAGGCTTCTTCTCCTCCCCCTGTTTGGGTGTGAAACCCTTGCGATGCTGGGATCGCTCCATGTCACTCTCCAAAATTCGGGCCGCCTCCACCAATTCGTTGAAACCCGCACGTTTCATCGATATGAGGGGTTGTCTTAGATTCTCCCTCAATCCATGATAGAAGAGATTGTCCCTCTCTTCATCGTCTGCCATGGTCGTCCCTGCATAACGACCCAAGCGAGTAAATTCCTGAACATACTCATCCACTGACTTGTCTCGCTGCACCAGATGTAGAAACTGCCTCTAGAGGGCTAACCTCATTGAGGCGGGAATGTACTTCTTCAGGAAGGCATTCCCAAACTCCTCGATGGACGGTGTGCGTCCTAGAAACTGCCAGCCACTGTGGCTCACCCACCATAACTTGGCATCTCCCTACAACATAAAGGCTGCGAACTCTGCCTTTTTCTCATCTAGCGCCTCTGCCTCCCTCAGAAGCTCCTGAATTCTAGCCCACCAATCCTCTGAATTTGTGGGCGTGCCGATTCCCTTGAAGGTTGGAGGGTGGAAACTCAGAAAGTACTTCATTTGCCGGTCCCCATGCCCGACAACCACTCTCTCGGCCTGCGGCTCTGCCCGCCTGGCTTCCTCAACCGGCACGGTCGCTGCCGTGTCCGGGGTAGCAGGAGTTGCTACTTGAGCAACGGGAGCTGCTACCTGTGATGTCGCTACAGCTTGGGCCGCCACCATCGCTTCTGCAAGAATATGGCAGAAGTCGGCCGGTGTGACCCCCATCCCTAGCGGACCTTGCGCAGTCGCACTACTTGCCGAGAGCTCTTCTCTTGGCCTCGAGGTCCCAGCCTCGTTGCTTGCACTCTAAACACAAGCAAGAAAATGCAAATCAGTCTCTAATCGCAAGACTCGAACACAAGGACACTCATGGTCCCGCGATACTCCTATGTGGATAACTTCTTATACGCGACTCGACTTATACTTTCGACCACAAAACTTCTCATTGGAACATGAACCTCCCTCTGATACCAAATTATGACACCTCCCCTGTAAAGACCATATAATATGGGTCCGGCCGGGGCCCCACAACATACGGACGCCACAGCTTTAGTATTAAAAGATGATATAAAACTACCCAATCTCAAAACTCCAGACAAACACAGCGGAAACAGAACACTAACAGACAGAAGTTATCCACTAACAGAAGAGTATCAAATGGCCTTAAGGCCTTACACAATATAAGTCCAAATATAAAAAGTGACAAGCACCCCTAGGCTACCTCGGCATGCAAGCCGGACATAGTCAAACAACAGCAACAAAACAAGGAAAAAAAATAGTCAAGCACAGCAACACTTCATGAAGCTTAGGGCTTTTCGCCCGGCGCACTAGCTCCTGCATGCGATCCTTGCCCTGTAAGGATTTGAAGTAACGTGGGTCAGCAAAGGCTGACCTCTACTGTGTAACAAACACATCTCCTCCCGGCCATCCCTAACGGACCCCGGGGTACCACTCCACCTGCAAGTTAGCACTTCGTATACCAAAAGAGTATATATAATAAAGCGGTAAAACAGGCTTGGATGTCCCATACAGCATACATGTTCTCTATGTTTTGTTCAAAGTGAAAGGGGCCTACTATGCAACATGAATGCAACCCGGGTTTCACCCAAGGCACCCTAGCTCGTATGTATCTAGCACAACATCAAACACTGGGTACTTCCATTTCCCCATTGGCTTAAAGCCGCAAACACAAGGGAACCACCATGTCCCTAACGGCACACACGCCGTCACACGGAACCTCGCAAAGGCCCCACCCGCACACAGGTCATATACCCCGGGCTTGCCCGCACATTCTGACTTCGCACGTCAGGGTTCCGTCTCACACTGACTGATTCTAAGAAGCCTTGCTGGACCCCACCAGCTCATGGACACATTGCTCGGGCTTGCCCTCCGCTCGACATTCTCGTCAGTCCCACACAAGGGGCTAGTCTCGCCGGGACACTTACCCCACATGACTTGCGCGTCACGGGATAGCCAGCCGACCACGGAGACATAGTCGCGCCTTTGCACAGCACAAACAAAGGTTTCCCCACCCCAATCACCATTCGTACCGTGTCTTTCCCGTGCTCCAAGGAAACCATCTACCGCACAATGCGGAGCTAACCTTGTCCGGTTCCGACCACGAGTACTCACTCAAATATAAGGGGGAAAACGCATACATACAACGGCGTATTGCCGCAACGTATTTCTACCGAATCCCGAAGCTCGCTATGCAACATCACCGGGTCGGACTAACGGTCGCGACCACGGCTTCACCCATAATGCCTAATCCTCTAACGGAGCGGATCTCTAAGGCAAAGCATGCCGGGATGAACATACTCAACCCGGAGGTTCCTCTTGAACCTAGGCTACACGAATCCCTCTCATTTGAGAGATTCGGTGCTCAAAATACGAAAGGAAGGGGATGCTATTCATGCATCCTAAATCCTAAAAACCGAGAGGAGAAGTGTCATTACCTTCCGTCCCCTCTTCCTAGCCATGGAGAAGATTTGCTCGGTTGAAAACCACCGCAACGCTCCCACCTTCGTGGATCTGAACTCCGCTCGTGAAACGGACCTCCGAAGCTTCGCCAGCGGCCGGAACTTGGCCTTCTTCCTCCTCCTTGCTCTCCCTTCTCTCTAGAATCAAGAGAGATAAAGCCAAATGGAAAATGAGGGTTTGAAACCCTATTCCCGGCCTTAAACCGCCCAGGAAGGCTCCCCACCATTGGATCTCATACCAAAGAAATGGACGGCCACGATCGGAACCCAAAATAACAAAATCTGGGCCGAACACGGGTTGGCACACGGCCGTGTGCAGGGCCATGTCAACCATTCGCCGTCTCGACCGATTCAAAAACCAGCACACGGCCGTTAACACGACCTCCGACACGCCCGTGTAGCCTTTGACATGCCCATGTCGAGACCCGTGTCACTCCCCCCACCGACCAACCTTCCCAGTCAGAGAAGGACACGGCCAAAGACACGGCCTTCGACACGCCCGTATCAGGTCCGACACGGCCGTGTCGTGACCTGTGTCACGCCTAGCAGAATAAATCCTGCAAAAAGCCCGAGAAGGACACGGCCAGGGACACGCCCGTGTCCCAGGCCGTGTTCCTGAGCTCTACGAACGTCGACCCTCAAAACATCGGCCACAAGCTCCGCGGTCGACCACGCCCTGACACGCCCATGTCATGCCCTTGACACGCCCGTGTCGCCTGCTCCAAAACCCAAACTTGGCTAAAACGACGCCGTCGATTCCCCTTCCAAGTTTTGGGGTGTTACACGACGAAGGTCAAACCTGTATATATTGAAGACTTTGAAGTGACACAACGCCGCAATAAGAAGTTTTGGAATGGTTTAACAGTCCATTGAAATAATTGCTATCGTGAAGAGCTTTCATGGGATCGAGAGCAGATTATGTTGGAGGAATACCCCGAGTTTTTTCGTTTGGGTAAAACTTGGGTTATGTATCTTTACATAATTTCGTGGACGAAATTCTTTAAGGGGGGAGAATTGTAATGCCCCGAAACTTAAAAACAAAACGGGTGTGTTTGAACCAAGGTAGGGTGAACACGGCATGTGACACGGGTGTGTCACATGGCCGTGTCGTGCTCAGGTGGTCTAGTTGAGGTAGACGAGCGTCGAGTGCTCTAACACGGCCTGTGACACGGGCATTTCACAGGGCGTGTCAGGCACACGGCATGTGACACAGGCATGTCACATGGCCGTGTACTCTTCGGGAGAGTTTGTCCTGTGTCGACTGGGGGACACAGCCCCGAACATGGGCATGTACTGGTTGACACGGGAGTGTCACGTTTGATATGGGTGTGTCACCACCCATGTCCACCAAGCAACGTGACGGTTGGCAAGTCGGTTATGCGTGACACGCCCCTGGTCACGGGCGTGTCGAGGAACCGACATGGGCGTGTCCCAACCCGTGTCCTTTTTTGTACTCGATTTTCGTGGCTGGATCGAGGCACACGGCCGTGTGTAAAGCTATGTTCGGCCCAGGGTTAAGGAATTTCAGGCTAATCTGAGCCGTTCGTTTTCTTTAAATAAGATCTAACGGCCTAGATGAGTTCCTGCTTGTGATTAGTTCGGGATTAGAGGTTTAATTCCTCATTTCATTTTTAACTCCCTCTTTCTAAGAAGTTAGAGAGAGAAGAGAGCAAGGAAGAAGGAAGGGAGGAATCCGGCAGCTGCGGAGCATCGGAGCACCAATCTGAGAAGCGAGACCGGATTCGCGGAGGCATTCTCATTGCGAATATTTCCATCTGGCTAGTTTTTCATGGTGCCAAAATGGACTTCAAGGGTAACGATTCTCAACTTGGACATGTGAAGTCCTCTTCCTTTCTGTATGGGAAACCTGCTCCCGCGAGTATGCGGTGAGTGTGTAGTGTTCCTTGGGGTAGATATGTGAAGTCCCCCTTGTTTAGAGTCTGGAATCAAAGTAAGGGCATAGGCATTGTGTGTGAAGCCTACCCGGACGTGTTTGTCTGGATCGGTGATGTTGCATTGTGCATTGATTAGCGGATAAGACTCTTTATTATGTTGTTTTTCGGGTTTTCTACACGGTAGATTGCAACAGGGAGCCTTGGGGATTAACTCTAAGGTGCACCCGGAAAACTGGGCGGAAACGCATTCCTGCCAACTAGGTGGTATGGGGCCAACCTTGTATAATTGGGGTTGTATGTGTGAGGCCTGTCTCCAGGAGACATGTAGGGTCTTTCTTTGGAAATGGTGAGCCCATGGGGTTCATAATTATTAGGCCAGGGAGCTGAATAGGAAAGGCAAAATCGACCTGTGCCCTGTAGGTTTGGCCATGTGTACTACGGTATTCGGAGACGGTATGACGACTTGAGCAACGAGAAATAGTGGAGTTGTACCTACGTTATGTGGACTATGACATGAGAGTAGCGGAAATTGGCTCTCGTCGGTGGCATAATGAGAATCTCAGGTCAGGGTCCGTAAAGACTGAAATGCTCAAATTAATCCGTTAAGTCAAGGAACTCTGAACGGAGGGGGTATCCGGGAAGTCTGGTACACCGTCAATGTGCCCTGAGTGCACGGGGTGGGCGGCCGTGCGAGCCTCCACCTGTGGTGAACTGTGATAAGTTATACTTTCACTAGGATTTTTGGATGGTAGTGAAGCCACGGAATTGACCGGATTGACTAAGAATGTGCCCTGAGTGCACGGGGTGTTTGGCCGAGTGAGCCTACACCTGTGGCGAAATATACTTATGCACTTAATTGTTTAGCTGGGCTAATAAAATGCAGGGAAGGAGCACCGCCGTCCCAAATAAGGGGCGGGGTCGTTATAATTCAGTCAGCTTTAGCTGACCGTTGCTTTTGTTTGCCACCGTGCGGTGGAATGTTTCTTGCAGGTGCGGCGGAACCAAGTACAAAATAGCGGGCTGAAGCCCAAGCTGCTGTGCTGTCCCTCGAAGAACAAAGTGAACTGTTATTTTATTTCTATCATGTGTGGCCGGCCTGCGAGCCGATATCTGTAAGACACTATATTGTTAAGTGAACATTAGTAAGGCCATAAGTTCAAGTACTTTTATGTATTGCGGTATTTCTTTCCTAATGTGGCTAGTGGACATTCATGATTCATGATTCATGTTTTATGATATTGGATTCTTTCAAATAATTAAAAGCTTCTGCTAGTTTCTGTATAGGACGTTTATGTATGGGAGAATGGTTTCATTCTGTAACCCTTCAGTCTGTCTATAGTATATGACGTCGGGCCCCGGCCGGAGCTACTGCTATAAACCATGCGATGGATAGGGGTGTTACATAGTAGTCCTAGTGTTTTAGGCAAAGTCCTTTTTATTCTTCCTTCTTGGACCAGCCAACAGAGGACCTCAGAAGACTCAGACTTAGAAGATTTCAGAAGACAATTTTTCGTCGATCTTAGATCGACGAACTCAGAGTTAATTCTCTGTATTGAGCTTGATGATATTCGAGCTCTGGTCGACGACTTGTTCTCTTCAGTCAGATTCTCAGCTTGACGAACTCATAATGCAGAATTGGAAAGTATTTCTCAGTTAGTAGTTTGCAGAGCTCAGGTCGACGAACTGGAATTCTCTAGTCGACGATCTTGGATCTCAGATCGACGAATTTCGTTCAGAGTTCGACGTTTTCTGTCCCGTTTCCAGAATGAGTTTTTCTTCTTCTGTTCCTTTATTTTTCTCATTTATTAGTAGTATTATTCTGAGTATTTAATGCATATATTCATCTGGATATAGCCGTTATTGGCTGCATTAAATATGGTATTTCTCAGAATATTTACTTGCTTATTCTATCATGGACAGTTGGGGAAACTCATAAATGCTTTTATTCCAGCCGTTTTGAATTCTCCAGATCAGCCAGCATTTAAGGAAATTATTCAAATTCAAAGGATAATTTTATTTGGTAGAATAATAAAAGTGATTCTCTTTTTTCAAGACACTTACACAGAAACAAGAAAAAAAGAGAAAAATATACTGCACAGAGAACATTCAACCAGCAGTCGGCTCTCTCATTCTCTCTCAGAGTTTTTCATTCTTTGCCAACACTCAAGACTGAAGAAGAACAATCATAAGAAATCAAGAGTATTCTTCATCTTCAGTTCCAGAAATTTACATAAATCTTTGATTCAACATCAGTCAACTGGATTTCCTGGACATTGGCAGATCAAAGCTGAAGACCTACTCACCCTGAAGCAAAACTCATTCTTCCTGAACCTTCATCTTTTCAAGGGGAGCTTTGCCACCATTAGAATCCACATAGTCTTCTCAAGTTGTTTTGAGAAAAGAGAAGACTTTCATCAACCTCTTTCCACCTCACTGTACAGGGTTTTAACTCTCTTCAAAAGTTAGGTTGGTTCACAAGTATCCTTCCTAAAGACTTGAGTTTGGTTTTTGGGCACCTGGTCAAAAGCTCAAAGGGTTGCAATATCTCCCTTCAAATAGATATTCTGGTGGCAGTCACCTGATCAAAAACCTGCTAGTGGATTCCTACCAGGGTGGTAGAAGAGTGGATGTACCCAAGATTAGGGGAACCACTATAAATTTCTTTTGTTGTCTGGTTGAACATTTTCTATTTCTTTTGTTCTTACTGTGTTTGTGATTGCTGGAATAGTTAGCTTATTTTCTTTTATTTAACTATTATATGGTATCACTATTTTCACTCTGATATAAATTAAAAAGGGCCAAAGTTTTAATACTCTATTCACCTCCCCCCCCCCCTCTAGAGTAAATCAGATCTAACCCATCCTTTCACTACGTATAGCTAAACCATTAGAGATCGAACAAAGGCTATAGGCTGATATCCGATCAAGCTAAAAAGGACCAATATTGGGTGCGAGCGGGTGGTGTTGTACCAGAAGAGATCCACCAAAAAAATACGATTCGAAAAATGGTAGATCTCTCCCAATAAAAAGAAACTTGTCCGCCAAAGTTTCAAGAAAGACCACGATGATTTCAACACTATCAAAATTTCATGCCAAAGTTTTCCACCACAAAAATTATCTAGAGGGAAAATAAGTCTCAAGGATGTAGAAATTTCGTTACCCCGCTCGGAAATAGATCTCAGAGTTTGATTTACGCAAGTTGTGATCGCCCTTGAACGGTCCCACCGGAGCCACGCCGGATGGAGATAAACTTGTCTTCCTTCCTTGCGTCACACCGGATTGGATTTCCACAAGGCCTAGTCTTCTTGCTCTTGGCCGGCCACTTGAGGGAGAGAGAGAAAAGGTGGTGAACCTTTTGGTGGCCGAAACTAGAGGAGGAAAGGGTGAGAGAGGGTTGGTTTATCTCGGTGGAGGAGTGGGGGTGGACGGCGGCCAAGAGGGAGGAGAAAAGGAGGAGGGGTGGCGGTTCCAAGGGGTGGCCGAACCTTAGGGAGGGAGAGCTTATTTCAGCAATAGAGACGAGAAGGAAAGAAAGAGGGAGGAGGAGATTCCAAATCAAGGGAGATTTTAAATTTCAAATTTTATCATCAATAATCAAATCCTACTACCATATGCCCAATTTATAGGCTTACAAATAATAATGGTTGAATGCAGCCCACAAAGCATGAAAATTAATTATTGTCCAAACAAACAAATATTTAATAAAAGAAAACATGATAATATTTAATTAATATTTAATTAATTCTTATAATAGAATAATTATATGTATTAATTAATTATTATGGCGCCTCGGGCGGAGGTTATAACGGCGATAGCGTTTATCAAAATGATTGTCGTGGTGACGCACGTCTTTGATTGGAGAAGCACCATACTCTATAAGTGTGTCGGTACCATCGTCATCATGTTGAGGGTCGTCTTCTCCATCAATCCTCCCCCGCTCGAAAGTACTCATCACCGATGAGTTATCTTGAATGTACTGTCGTAGAAGAGCATCATCCAAAAAAGCCACCTCTGCTTCAGGAAGCCACGAATCATCGAAAGCTAGACGATCACGCCATCGAATCAAGTAGCGGCGAATGTCACCACTTGGAGAGGAGAGCACCTCATCTCGGAGAATCCTGTCTGGCAAAAAGGTGGTCCTGGGGAACCTTGGAAAAGCATTAATCAAAGAAGGAGAAAAAGTTTCTGCATCAACATTCAACGTATCTCCAGTGGAGACCGGTGTAGAGAGAGATCCAGGAACAAACTCACCCCCAAACCCATTAGAAATTTCAGTGGACCCAAACGGACAGGCAAACAATTCAAGTGGTGGAGAAACATAAGCCGTTAAATTTGAAACATTGAAAATAAGGAAAATTCCCCAACCAGTGGGTAACTCTAATAGAAATGCATTTTCTCCTTATTTCTTTAAGATTCGAAATGAACCAGCTCGCCGATTCACTAACTTTTTTATGGTGCCCGAAGGCAACCGTTCAGGGATGAGACGCATCATGACTAAATCGCCAATTTTTAAGTGAGACGCCCTCTTATGTACGTTAGCATGAGATTGATAAGTCGCATATTATGTGGCTAACATGTCATTAATGTGCTTATGCAAATTGTGGACATGAGAGGCAAACTCTGGTGTGAATTGACTTGACTTATAAGATGGAGGTAACGGAATCAAGTCAAGTGGCACTAGTGCTTTATATTCGTACACGATTTCATTTGGTGACAGACCTATGGACCTATTTTTCGAATTATTATAAGCTAGCTGAGCATGGGGAAGGATTAGGTCCCACGTACCCTTGCGGTCACCAACAAGACAACGAAGCAAATTACCCAAACTTCTATTTACCACTTCCGTTTGTCCATCCGTTTGTGGATGGTAGGCCGAAGAAAACAAAAGTTTGGTGCCCATAATTTTCCAAAGGGTCTTCCAAAATAGCTAGTAAATTTTACGTCCCTATCGTTCACTATTGTCTTTGGAACGCCCCGATATCCAACTACTTCCTTAAAAAATAATTTTGCAACATGTGACGCATCATTGGTTTTATTACATGCAATAAAATAAGCCATTTTGGAAAACCAATCTACTACTACCAGAATGGAATCATGACGTCTAAACGTGACAGGCAGGCCTAGAATAAAATCCATACTAATGTCTTCCCAGGGAACGGAAGGAATCGGAAGAGGGGTATAAAGTCCTGCATTTGTTTTGTTACCCTTAGCTATTTGGCACGCTCGACAACTTCCCACGATTTTATGAACCGTTGACTTAAGATCGGGCCAATAAAACATGTCTTCTACTAATGCGATGGTCTTATCACGGTCAAAATGTCCACCTAACCCACCGTTATGCAATTCCCAAACGATGAAATGACGTAGGGAAGAACGTGTAATACATAGCTTCAAAATGTTGAATAAATAACCGTCACGAATATAAAAGGATGAAATGGTCATAGGCGGGTTGTCTTGAGTGGATAAATAGATTTCCTTGAAATCAAGACAATGGACATACTCACCGATGAGATCGAACCCAATCACCTTAACTTCTAGCGTAGATAATAATAAAGATGCACGACTAAGAGCGTCGGCTATACGGTTGAGAGTTCCCTTAAGATGTTTTATTATAAATATGTACTCCTGAAGATAGGAGACCCATTTGGCTTGTCTTGGACAAACTTTAGTTTGGGAGTTAATAAATCTCAAAGCCTCATGATCGAATAAAATAACAAATTCCTTAGGAAATAAGTAATGCCTCCAATGTTGGAGGCACCTAATGACCGCATAAAACTCTCTATCATAATTAGAATAATTCAATTTTGGCCCCGCGAGTTTCTCACTAAAGTATCCAATAGGATGAGCTTCCTGACTCAATACACCACTAATACCAACTCCAGACGCATCACATGATAACTCAAAAACCTTATTAAAATCCGGTAATCACAAAAGGGAAGCTTCCAACATGCGTGATTTAATTATTTGAAATGCTTTAGCGGCCGATTTCGTTCATGTAAAATCACCTTTTTTTCATGCACTCTGTAATGGGGGCCATGATACTACTAAAATCTCTAATAAATCGGCGATAAAACGTAGCTAGACAGTTAAAACTTCGAACATCCAGAATATTGGCAGGCTTCAGTTAATCCTTATTTGCTTGGACCTTCTAAGGGTCTATATGTATGACCTCCGAACTCACAATATAATCAAGGAACTCTACAGACGACACATGAAAAGTACACTTTTTAATATTAACGAATAATTTCTTCGACCTCAACGTAGTAAGGATAATCTTCAAATGTGACTCAAGATCGATCGTAGAAGTACTAAAAACAAGAATATCATCAAAGTACACTACTATGAATTTTCCCATATAAGGTTGGAAGACGTGAGTCATCATCCTAGAAAACGTGCTCGGGCTATTGGAAAGCTCAAATGGCATAACTAACCACTCGTAGAGCCCTTCCTTAGATTTAAAGGCTACCACTCATCAGCTTCCCTAATTTGGATCTAATGGTAGTCACTCCTAAGATCCAATTTCGAGAAAATCGTGGCTCCAGCTAACATGTCCAATAAATCGTCCAAGCGAGGGATGGGAAATCGATATTTAATAGTAATTTTATTTATGGATCTACCATCTACACACATCCTCCAAGTATCGTCTTTCTTGGGAGCAAGTAAGGCAGGTATGACACACAGACTCTTGTTATGATGGATGAACCCCTTTTGTAATAAATCTGAAATTTGTGTTTGTAACTCTAAGTGTGCGGAAGGGTTTAACCGATAGTGAGGAAGGTTGGGCAATGACGAACTTGGGATGAAATCTATCGCTTGTTGGATGTCCCGCATGGGGGGTAAATTGGACGGTAGCTCATCTGTATACACATCCTTAAACTCTTCTAAGAGTTTCCTCAACGCCAGTGGTAAACTATCAAATGACGATGCATCTTCCATAACTTGCAAACAAACTAACGCATATATGACACCATCCATAAAGGTATTACACGCAAATTCCTTCTTACCTATAAGACTTAATGTTTTCTTTTCGACCGGGACAATCGTATCCTTAGAGGGGACCGAAGGATCCTTAGGCGATGTGGGTTTTAACATTATTGTCTTGCAATTAAATTTAAATTCATAAGTGTTAGCTCGACCAAAGTGGGTAACATCATGATCATAAAGCTATGGGCGTCCCAATAACATGTGACAGGCATCCATAGGGATGACGTTGCACCAAATATTTTCAAAATAAGCCTTGATGGTAAGAGGTACCAAACAATGCTTCGAGACCGGAAGGGATGTCTTATTTACCCAAGAAACCTTGTAAGGGTGAGGGTGTGGTTCGGTGGTTAATAAAATCCATGACACCGCACTTTCAGACACTACGTTCATACAACTACCACTATCTATTATCATCTTACACCATTTCTCTCCACTTTTAAAATGTAATGAAAATATATTCGCTCTGCTCCATTCATCCGACGCACGTTGAGTTGCTAAGATACACCTCATCACCATCATATAACTATCATCGTATAAATCACTAGGCATGCCCTCCGACTCGGAATCTTCGCTAACCTCATATACTATCTCGGCAGGCTCCATTGAGGTATCTATAAGGGCTAGAGGCTTGGGTTTAGTAGGACATTCACTAGCGAAATGTCCCTGGATCCCACAGTAAAAATAGGTAGCGTTCGTTTTGTTAAGCCTGCCCACGGGTACTCTCTCTCCAGTAGGATTCTTAATATTCCTAGCCATTATAACTACCGAGTTCGAGTCATGTGACCGCAACTTACCCTTTTCCTTAGGTGTGAATGAAGGGGGTTGTGGACTTTCCCTTATCCTTCTGAAAGGATCGATTTTTGGACTTGAAAACATTGTGTTTTTCAATATCCAATGGGCCATTAAAATTGGTGCTCAAATCAGTGTGACCATATCGCAGTAGCTTGCTTTGAATGTCGGGGTTGAGCCCCTTAAGAAATCTAGATAGGGTCATCTCTGGCATCTCCCTAACATCACACCTAACCATCATATCCTTGAGAATACTCATGTATTCAGAGACCGATCTATTCCCTTGCTTAAGTGTCGCAAACTCATCAAACATCTTTGTCCAATGATACGTGGGGATGTACAAATCAGTCAACATAGCTTTCATGGCTTCCCAACCAATTGGTGGTAAGACTCCATTCACCGCACCTAGACGACGTTCCTCATTCAACTAGAATATCTTATCCCAACCCAAAATCTTCATCCTCGGTACTATCACCTTATTTTCATCAGTAAGACTGTGCCACTCAAAATAACACTTCATCTCCATAACCCAGTCTAAAAATACTTGGGGTTCTCCCAGGCCATCATACGATGGGGGTTTGACTTGTACTGCCCTAGTAATATCAAACTCAAATGGTTCCCGATTATTTTGAAAGGTGCCCGCAGAACATGGTCATTATAGTGATTATGATTCCTTTCGTCACGTGAATGGGTGGCTTGATTACGGGGAGCGGCTTGGTTTATTCGCATTTCGTGAATCATCTCCCTAAACTCTGTTAACTGATCTGTGAGCTCCTGACGGAGTTCATCAATCACTATGGAATTGTGACCCGCATCCCGCTCGTCCGCCATTTGGGAGGGGAAAACGGGGTATACTCAGTGCCTAATCTAGTGCGCATGCAAAACAGTAGTTCAGGCCTAATAAGACAACAGAAAGAATTATTCACACTTACTATCTAAGGTAAAAAAAATTAATTTAATTTAATTAATGAAAATAATCAAGGGACTATTAAAAAAATTTTGATTTTTTTGCAGGAAAATAAGAAATCTAGACCGTTATTGGCATACCAAGAAATTTTTTTTCTTTTTTCTTTTTTTATTATAATTGTTTGACAAAATCACTGTGTTAGACAAGTGCGTGTCGAATAACAGGGCAAGACAGGGAGGGTGCAAATTAGGAAATTAATGTGAACCACCCTCTGATACAAAATTGATGCAGGCTTGTACGCGTGACGCGAATTTTAAATGGCTATATGACTCTCTCTCAACGTTCAAATTAATTTGCGTTTCATACAGAAATTATTCGCAGCACTCACGTTTGCAATTTTAACAATCTGATACTAACGTACGGATAGCCAAACCATTAGGGATCAAACAAAGGCTATATGCCGATATCCGATCAAGCTAAAAAGGACCAATATTGGGTCTGACCGAGCGGTGTTGTACTAAAAGAGATCCACCCAAAAAAATACGATTCAAAAAATGGTAGATCTCTCCCAACAAAAAGAAATGAGGCTCGTAAAACCTTACGAACTTAAATAAAATTAAAATAAACACAAATCATTCAAGAAAGGCCAGGATGATTTCAACGCTATCAAAATTTCACACCAAAGTTTTCCACCATAGAAATTATCTAGAGGGAAAATAAGTCTCAAGGATGTAGAAATTTCGTTACCCCGCTCAGAAATAGATCTCGGAGTTAGATCTATGCAAGTTGTGATCGCCCTTCAACGGTCCCACCGGAGCCACACCGGATGGAGATAAACATGTCCGCCTTCCTTGCATCATGCTGGATTGGAGTTCCACAAGGCATAGTCTTCTTGCTCTTGGTCATCCACTTGAGGGAGAGAGAGAAAAGGTGGTGAACCTTTTGGTGGCTGAAACTAGAGGAGGCAAGGGTGAGAGAGGGTCGGTTTATCTCGGTGGAGGAGTAGGGGTAGCCGGCGGCCAAGACGGAGGAGAAAAGGAGGAGGGGCGGTGGTTCCAAGGGGTGGCCAAACCTTAGGGAGGGAGAGACTATTTCGGCAATAGAGAGGAGAAGGAAAGAGAGAAGGAGGAGGAGATTCCAAAGGGAGATTTTAAATTTCAAATTTTATCATCAATAATCAAATCCTACTACCATATGGCCTATTTATAGGCTTACAAATAATAATGGTTGCATGCCGCCCACAAAGCATGAAAATTAATTATTGTCCAAACAAACAAATATTTAATAAAAGAAAACATGATAATATTTAATTAATACTTATAATAAAATAATTATATGTATTAATTAATTATTATGGCACCTCAGCGGAGGTTGTAACGGCGCGCGTCTTTGATTGGAGAAGCACCACCATCCGTAAGTGTGTTGGGACCATCGTCATCATGTTTAGGACCGTCGTCTCGATCACCTTAGTTATTGTTGATGATTTCTCAAGATTCACTTGGGTATTCTTTCTTTGAAAGAAGTCAGATAACTTTAAAGTTTTATAGACTTTCTTAGGAACATCAAGATTGAGTACTCTACTCAGATTGCATTGATCAGAAGTGATCATGGAACTGAGTTTGAATCTCTTCTGTTGAAAGAATTTTATGAGAAAGAAGGTATCAAACATTGTTTTTATGCTCCTAGAACTCCTCAACAAAATGGGGTAGCTGAAAGGAAAAAATAGAACCCTAATTGAATCTGCTGGAACATTACTTGCAGATGCTTATTTACCCTTATCCTTTGGGCAGACGCAGTAAGTACAGCAAATTATGTTCATAACAAAAGTCTGATTCATAAACTAAAGGGTAAGTCTCTCTATGAATTACTTAAAAATAAGAAACCTAAAGTAAACTATTTTAAAGTTTTTGTATGTATATGTTACATACATAATAATGACAAGAAATACTTAAGGAAATTTGAAGCCAAAGCTGCAGAAGGAATATTTCTTGGATATTTCATGTTAGCAAGGCTTATAGGGTCTTTAATAAATCTACCCTTAAGATAGAAGAATCAATACATCTATCTTTTGATGAAACTAACATATTTTACAAGGATAGAGATACCTCTACAATAGACTCTTTTTAGGTACCACTTCTATGTGAGAAGTTAGATGAACTAAACCTTAAGCAAGAGGATACATTACCTCCTTCTCAACAGATTGCTAAAGACAGTGATGAAGAAAATCATGAAGTTTATGTTGAACCAATAATAGCTAAAGAAATTCCACCAGAGGAATTAACACCACAAATAGTTGAAGAACCAACTCCACATATTGACTTTGTCACACTTAGAGATCACCCTAGATCTCAAGTGATTGGAGAAATATTAGTTGGTGTTCAAACAAGACATTAATTGAATCAATATCAGATGCATGCTAATTTTATTTCTCAGATTGAATCTCAATCCATCAAAGATGCAGAACAAGATCCTTATTGGATCATTGTAATGTCAGAGGAACTCAATCAGTTTAAGAGATGTAGAGTTTGGGACTTAGTTCCAAGACCCAAAGACTATCTAGTCATTGGAACCAAATGGGTCTTCAGGAATAAGTTGGATGCTCAAGGAGTTTTTGTAATAAATAAAGCTAGATTGGTAGCTCAAGGATACTAACAGAAGGAAGGCATGGATTATGATAAGACTTCTGCTCCTATTGCAAGATAGAGGCTATCAGGATATTTCTTGCATTTGCACTATTCAAGAAGTTCAAGGTATATTATATAGATGTGAAAAGTGTTTTTCTAAATGGAGAGCTCAAAGAGGAAGTTTATGTAGAACAACCACCAAGTTTTATCTCTCCAACTCACTCTTATTATGTTTTTAAACTTAACAAAGCCCTTTATGGTCTTAAACAAGCTCCAAGAGCTTGATATGAGACTCTTGCTAGTTTTCTTTTAGAAAAAAAAATTTAGTAGAGGCATGGTAGATAAAACATTATTTGTTAGACATCATAAATCTAAAATTTTACTAGTTCAAATATATGTAGATGACATAATTTTTAGTTCTACTGATTCCAAACTTTGCAAAAGGTTTTCTGACCTGATGCATTCAAAGTTTGAAATGAGTAGCATGGGTGAATTATCCTAGTTCCTTGGTTTACAAGTGAAGCAAACACCTGATGTCATTTTTATATCTCAATCTAAATATACTAAAGAGCTAATTAAAAGATTTGAGATGACAGATGTCTCAGCTGTGAAAACACCCACGCCCTCTAATATTGTAGTTGATAATGATGAACAAGGCAAACCTGTTGATCAGAAAATATATAGGACAATCATTGGGTCCTTATTATATTTAACAGTTAGTAGACCAGATATTATGTTTGCCACCTGTATTTGTGCTAGGTTCCAAGTAAATCCTAAAGAATCTCATCTAATTTTAGTAAAAAGAATTTTGAGATATATAAATGGTTGCCCTAATCTAGGACTCTGGTATCCTACTGAGTCGGGATTTGAATTAACTGGATTCACTGATGCTGATTATGTTGGTTGTAGAGTTGACAGAAAAAGCACATCAGGAACTTGTCAGTTTCTTGGTGATAAGCTTGTTTCATGGTTTTGCAAGAAACAAACATATGTTTCTACTTCAACTGCTGAAGCTGAATATATTACAGCAGGTAGTTGTTGTTCATAGATTTTGTGTATTCAAAATTAGTTACTAGATTATAGTTATAACTTAAATAATTCAACTATTTTTTGTGATAATACTAGTGCATTATCAATTGCATTGAATCCAGTTCTTCATAGTAGGACTAAGCATATAGAAATTAGACATCATTTTCTAAGAGATAATGTAGACAAAAATAAAATTAATCTTGTTTTTATTTCTACTGATTTTCAAAGAGCTGATATTTTCAGTAAACCTTTAGATGAAAAGAAACATGTATTCTTCTTAAATCAGTTAGGAACGATAAATGGAGAATCATTAATTTGATTTTTGTTCTGAGATCGACGAATTGGACACCTTTCGTGGAACGGAGATTGACGAACTGTGAACTTTTTGTGAAACGTTCGTTGAATGGAGATCGATAAACTTCTTTTGAGAAACTTTCGTCAAACGGAGATCGATGGATTAGTTTTTAGTACTTTTCGTCGAACGGAGCTCGACGAAATATATTCCTTTCGCAAAACTTTCATCGAACGGAAATCGATGAAATGTATTTCTTTTGAGAAATTTTTCATCGAACAGAGTTCGATGTTTTGCTTTTCGTCGGGCAGATTTTGCCATTTTGACTTCTGAAAACTTATAATTAGGTTTTCATCGAACTCTATCACACGCATTTCCATTTCCCTTGAACTTGATCTCTCTGTTTTGCAGGACAATGGCGATTTCTTCGGCGATTCTCTCAGCAATGAAATTTGATGCCTGATTTGATATTGATATGGAATCATTCAGTCATTCAGATCAAGTTTTCCAGGATATTCTGAAACTCTTTGAGACTCATAATCTATGATAGTTTATGTCAACCAGGATCAAACTTCTAGTGGCAGAAATGAAAGAGTTGATCCATATAGCCAAGTTTTAGGATTCCCAAATTATTACTAGTTCTATTCTTTATGAAGTTTTTGGTTTTGTTAATGGAAATGATGATATTGAACTATCTAGTTCTAACTTTGAGATAATGTTAGATAGATTGGGTCACTTCCAGGGAAACCCTAATCACCTTTTGAAAAAGAACTTTTCAATAGAATACAAATTCTTAGTTAATATTGTTGGTAAGGTTTATTGGGCAAGCATTCATCCCATGACTATGTAATCAGGCATCAATTCCTTTTGATGTGTGCCTTTGTTGATCAGAAATCTGTAAACTGGGGATCAATTCTTTTTTATTCCATTAAGAAGAAGATCACCAGCAAGTTTGGAGGATATGGCAGGATCTTAGGAATTTTCCTACAAGCAAAGTGTCCAGAACTTTTGGTCTCTCGGACCATTCATATTAATGCTTCCAAGAGGCTGACCTCTGCCTTGTTTGGAAGATGGGAGAGGGTACTCCATAAGCCTCCAAGGGATACTCCCTCTAGGGTTGCTTCTGAAAGCACCAGGGATGTTCCAGCCACTCTCTCAACCCTAGAAGAGGTCTCTACTTCTCATGATTTTTCTCCTTTACCATCTTCTCACCATTCACCTAGACCTTCAACACCACCTACTCTACAACATACTTTGTCTGTAGATGTTCCATGGATGAATCAGTCACCTCTCTTATCTCCACCTCATTCTTCTCCACTTCTTTCATCTCCACCTCACTTCTCTCTGCTTGATTCATCTCCACCTCATTCATCTCCATAGCAATTATCTCCACCTCACTCATCTATCTAGGATATAGTTCCTGATGTCATTCCCCCTATCATCAATCTTACTTCTATACCATAGTCATCTTCCCTATGTCCAAATAGTGCTAACAGCTTTGCTCCTTCTGCTTCCATTCTATCTACTTCCAATCCAACCTCTGCATCTACTTAGATTCCATCTGAGTATATGTATTTGGATTTCTCATCCATTGCTTCTAATCCTTTGGACTTCATCACTCCTACTCTCAGAACTCTAATAGATGAAGCCTTGGCTCCTCTTGTTGCTACTATCTCTGACGTTTCTTCTAAGCTAGCCTCCTCCAATTTTGTACCTTCTTCTTGGGGCTTAGATTCAGGTCTCCCTGGATCTAGGAGGGGAGATGTTTCATGATGAAGCTCTTCTTACTGCAGTTCCAGTCACAGCAATTACAGAAGCAATAACAGCAGCAGCAGTAGTGGTTGATGAAAGTCAGGATTCAGAAATGCTTGAAGTTATTTAAGTTGAAGAAGCAGCAGAAATAGCAGTTCTGAAAGTTCTAACTGTTGGTGATGTTATTATTCATCCCATAGTTGACTTACTTCCTTTAGTATTTGATTTTGAAGTTCTTCCCGGTTCTCTTCCTAGTTTTCTAGTTTTTAAAAATAATGTTTCTAAAGCATTAGTATGGTATACTGCTCCCATTGATGCTTCAATCTTAGAAGAGCTTAGATCTAGTTTCAGAGTTTTTTATACTAGTTCTACTCCAGTCTCACAGCCTATAGTAGTTGATAATATAATGGATATTATAGAACAAGTTTCTTCCCCTCCTACTTTTGTATGGGATGAAAATCTCATGCCCAAATTTAATGATTTTCTTAATGAAGATATGGAAGAAGCAACTGATACAGATAGTTTATATAAATAGCTAGAGGATAATACTAATTTATATAGACAGATAGATGATTTATATGATCAGCCTGTAGAAGAATATGATGATAATACAGAGTCAGATGATTCAGAAGACTCTGGGTCTATGAAAATAAAATTATAGAAGAAGGCTCCAATTAAGGTTGCTCCCTGACCTTGATCAATAGCAGATATTCCATATTACATTCTGCATGGAATTCCTCTCACTCCAGACCTTCCACACTAGATGAGATTCTCCAAAAATGAGCAGAAAATATGAAGAAGATGAGGAGATATCATTCTCCGCCTCAAAAGTCTTGGAGAGGACCTACTCCTCCTCCTTTAGAAATAGGGTTAACTGGTAGTGTCTCATCTTCTCAGAGGTCTTCTTCACATCATTCTAGACCTTCTCAGGGCAGGCAGTATAAACCTACCAGGTCTGTTTCTCACAGTAGCCAGCAACAACATACAAATCAATGCAGTAGTCAATAGCAATCAAGCCAAGAGAGGCCACCTTCTCCATTTTATGATCCAGAGTTGGATCTAGTGTTTAGAATGGCAAGGTTTAAAGAGCAAGTTGCTCTATCTCAGATTAAGAAAGCCAGGACAAAGGGTAAGGACCCCTCACAATTCTCCACTATGTCCTCATACAGACAAAAGGAGCTGGACAAATATTCAAAGAAGGATAAGTACATGAGTCTGCATCCAGAGGCAGTTGTTCCAAGAACCACCTCCCTGAAAATCATAGCTTCTCATGACCTAACAATGAGTAAAAGGGAATCTGAAGATCCAAACAGAAAGCTAATTTTCACCAAATCAACTTCAGAATATCCATCCACAGCTCCTCAAAAAGACTCTTAATTTTGTTTATAAGTTTTAAAATTTGTTGATGACTATGTACTCTCAAGCACTTTCTTTATATCTACTGAAAATTTTATAATTTTGTCAGATTATTTGTGTTTTGTGTTTTTCTATTTTTGATAGTATCCTCACTCAAATAGAGGGAGATTATTGGAACCCTATTACTGATTTGGGCTAGGATCACTATTATTTATTTAGGATGATTAGTTTGACCCAATGTTTATAGTCTAGGTTTATATGTTTATTTCCAGGGTTGCTCCTTCAGAAGAATTACAGAGAAGTGCAGTTTGATGAACGCAGAATTTCGATAAACGAAAGCTGAACTCAGTTTGACGAACGTCGAGCTCAGTTCAACGAACTCAGAGTTTTAACTCTGAGTTTAGCTCGACGAACTCTGGGCTCCGTTCGACGAATGATGATCTCAACTCAGAAGCTCAGTTCGACAAACTCTAGGCTCAGTTCTACAAACTCTAGGCTCAGTTCGACGAACTCCAGGCTTAGTTCGACGATCTCCAGGCATAGTTCGATGAATTTCTTATAGTATTCATTATTCAGGCAGTTTTATATTCTGAAGGTAGAAAGATTTTTTTCAAGGCTTAATCTCAGGCAGTTACACTCTAATATTTAGTTCAACTCAGAAGCTCAGCTCGACGATAATTGTCGTTGCCTCAGCTCTAAGTCTGAATCCTTGAATGGTCCTGGGGTCAGCTTCAAACCTAAGTTCTAAGCCCTAGACTCATTCTAACTTGACCTTTTCAACTATACAACTAGGTCAAACTGGTTTCCAAAAACATAGTGATCCTTGCCCAAATTAGTAATAGGGTGTTCCAACAATCTCCCCCTATTTGGGTTAGGATTATTATTTACAGAATGCAGTAATAAATACAAAATCATCATACATAAAAACAAAAATCTAACACAAAAAGAGCAGATCATGCAACATAGCAGCAAATAGATGGAATATCAGCAAATGTTCAAGATGAGTATATTGTCTGCTTACAAATGTCATTCTGTTCACTCCCCTTCTTAAATAAGATTTCCCTGTTGGGATTTAGAGCTTCTTTCTTTGACCTTCTATCATCCTCTGCACCTAAGGAGGTTTGAGATCTTGGCCTGGGAACCACGGCCTCAGGATGCAGTTTCATGTAGTCCACTGGGTAAAAGAATTTCCTTGATGCATACCTTTCCAGTTCTGCCTTTCTTTGATCTGACAAAGTAGTAATGTTGGAAGTGTCTTTTCCTTGTTCTCTGGCCTTCTTCAGTTGATCTAAAGCAGCAAGTTCTTTCATCCTAGCAGTCCATGATAATGGATTGTTCTCTGGATCTTCAAAAGGAACTGCAGGCTCATATCTATTGACAGTTTCTGAAGCAGTAGGAGTTCTTGTATCAACCATTTCTCTGAGTTTATAGGGGAAAGGACCTTGAGTTGAGTCCATGTGACTTTGTCCTTCCCTTGCTTGAGATCTGTGTCCTCTTTGATTTCCTCTATAATGTCCCCTTCTGGACTGATAACCCCTTTGATACTGCCTCCTAGGATGATATCTTTGAGAGGATTGGGAGGAACTTTGCTTTGGAGCTGAGATTAGAGAAGTTGAGCCTCCACCTGATCCTGAATCTGGAGGAGGAGGAGGAGGAGGAGGCTGAAATTGGGATGAACCTTTCTCATACTTATCAAACTTTCTTTTATTCTTCATGGCCTTTAGTTGATTTTTAGAATATTGCATCCATGGTTCAGTAATTTGGCAATCATGCAGAATATAGTAGGGTATATCATTAGCATCCTTGGCCTTAGTAGGAGGGACTTTCATCATGGCCTTGCTTCTGGCCTTCCTTTTCTTTGCAATAGTACCAGAAGAGTCATCAGAGTCAGTGTGAAACTGATCACTTTCTGAGCTCTGGGGTCTATCATACAGATCATCAATGCTTTTGATGTACTTTTCTTGTTGTTTCAGTTGTTCAGAAGTTAGAGCAGGAGCAGTAGTAATTTGAGCAGCAGGTTCAGGTTCTTTCAGATAGGCAGCAGCATCAGCAACAATAGACAGCATTTCAATATCAGAAAATCCAATAGGTGTAATAGCAGTAGCAGCAGCAGCAGTAAAAATTTAAGCAACAACATCCTCAGCCTTGAAAGAGTTTATATAAGATGCAATTAGGCTAGGATCACATTCTAAAATAGGCACAATGGCCTTAGTAAGGTCTTCAACTTGTAGAACTGGCAGAGAATTGAAGTACACAGAATCAAAAACTGACAGCAGGCTCTGAAGATCTACTGCAAATACTGGAGCAGGTTCTGAAATTTCATCAGCCTCAGGCAAAACCAGAGCTTCATTAGGCATCTCCCCCTGCCTGGATTCAGTGAAAACTGGATCAAGGCACCCATAAGAAGGGATTGCCTGAGAGGAGAGGAAGGTAGATAGCCTGGTAGACAGCTCCTGAACATTTTTCAGAAGTGGAGCCAAGGTGGTCTCCAGCAATGAGGTTAGCCTGGGGGCTAGCAGCTCATACAGCCTGTCTGCCAAAGCTGAAAGATCTATATGCTCAAGAGGGGCTTGAGTAGATGTAGGAGTTGATGTAGCTGGAATGATGTTTGCTGGGACTGATGGAATGGATGGTGTGGAGGCAGGAGGTATAGGTATGGATGGCTCAGTAGAAGGAATTGTTGAGATTGATGTTATTGAAGTAGAGATGGATGATATGGGAAAGGTAGAGGATGGAGTGAAGGATGATTGAGAAAGTATGTCCTGAAGAAGTTGTTGGTAGGAAGATGTAGATGGAATTTTAGGAGGAGTAGGAGGAGAATCATCCATGAAGGAGTCATCTAGAAGATTAAATGATGGAGTGGTGACAGGTGGATAGTAGTGCAAGGGATGGAATGATTCTGAGGTAGAGGCTGGTGGAGGTGAAATGGGTGATGAGATTATAATGGGGTAAGATATGCTATGGTTGAGATGAGTGGTGAGGTTGAGATGACTGGGGCAGAGACAGCTGGAGGAGGAGGAGAAGCAGGCAAATCTTCTGCTGGGGCAGAGACTTGAGGAGGAGTGACTGAGGTAGTCCTTGTGCCTGAAGCAGGGGTTGCTGCAGCAGCCCTATTGGGGTTTATGATCTGCCTATCCCACCTGCTGAAGAGGGCACAGGTGAGTCTTTTGGATGCATTGATGTGCATCCCACTTGAAACCAACGGATTAGGGCACCTGAGATGTAGGTAAACCCCTATAATCCTCCCAAAACTGACACGGCTTTTGCTAACTTTCTTTTTGATCAAATTAAAGAAGATCGATCCCCAATCCAAATGTTTCTTATTAACTAAGGCTCCCATTAGGCATAACTGATACCTTGAGATTGTATCATGGGCGGAGTGCTTTGCCAGAAGCACTTTTCCAACAATATCAGCCAAAAATTGAAATTCAATAGATAAATTCTTTTTCAACAGTTTATTAGGGTTCACAGCAGAGTGACCCATTCGATCTAACAAAGAATCATATTCCTCTCCATACAAATCGATGGAATCATTCCCAGTACTTAATGCGAATACTTCTGTCAAAAGAGCTGGGGACATTGGTACCTGAGTTCCATTGATGGCCCCGACTATAGAATTTTCACTTTCGCTAGTGGCAGTATAAACCCATTCTTTATTTCATCTGCTGCAATCTTTATTCTTGTTGTCATCAACTGAACTAACTGCTGTTCGCGGAACAAATTCAGAATGTCTTTGAATCGCTGATCGCTCCCATCGAAGGAGTTCATATCAATATCAAAGCCTGTATCAAATTTCATTTTGGAGAGGGTGGCGACCGACATTGCCATCTGTACCTGCAAAGATTCAACAAACACGACCAAGTGTAGAGAGTTTGGAGGGAAGGAGAAAAATTTGCAGAGAGTATGAAAGCGTAAACGACGAGCGGCGGCCGAAAAATGATTTTATATTAGGGTTCGACGCGAAAAAGGAAGGATCGTCGATCTCCGTTCGACGACCAGGACTCCTGATGGAAGCTGAAAGGTCTTCAATATCGTAGATCTCAGTTCGACGACCTAGAGAGAACGTCGAGCTCAGTTCGACGATCGAAGGCCTGAAAGAGATAGTATGCAACTATCTGACACGCTCTGAACTCAGGTCGACATTTTGGGAAAACGTCAATCTCCGTTCGACGTTTCTTGGGTAAACGTCGATCTCCATTCGACGCTTTCTGGGGAAAACGTCGAGCGTAGTTCAGAGACAGAAACTATCCTACAGACACAAAAAGAGATGAGTTTTTAGCCTAATCTTGGTCTGTTTTTAGCTTTTCAAAATCTTGTAATTTACTTTAGGCTTCCTCCATCTAACATGCCTAACTGATTGAGGAAGAAGTTGTGTTTCTTTTCATCCAAAGGCTTGGTGAAAATATCTCCCCTTTGCAAATCAGTTGGGATATATTGAAGTTCAATTTTATTTTTCTCAAAATTATCCCTTAGAAAATGATGCCTAATTTCTATGTGTTTTGTCCTACTATGGAGGACTGGATTTTGTGCAATGGAAATAGCACTGGTGTTTTCACAAAATATTTTAGACTTCTCTAAGTTGTAACCATAGTCTAGGAGTTGGTTTTGTATCCACAATATTTGTGAACAACAACTGCCTGCAGCCATATATTCAACTTCAGCAGTTGAGGTTGACACAGATGTTTGTTTCTTACAATACCATGAGACAAGTCTATCACCAAGAAACTGACAAGTTCCACTGGTGCTTTTCCTATCTATTCTGCATCCAGCATAATAAGCATCTGAAAATCCAGTTAAGTCAAATGCTGAATCTTTTGGATACCAGAGTCCTAGATTTGGACAGCTTTTAACATACCTAAGAATCCTTTTTACTTAAGTTAAGTGTGACTCTCTAGGGCTAACTTGGAATCTATCACATATACATGTAGCAAACATTATATCAGGCCTACTGGCTGTAAGGTACAATAAAGAGCCAATCATTGCTCTATATGTTGTTTGATCAACTGGTTTTCCATGTTCATCAGCAGCCAGTACAGCATTGATAGGCATGGGTGTTTTCATACATGATGCATCAGACATACCAAATTTCTTAACCAGTTCTTTTGCATACTTGGTTTGAGAAATAAATATGCCTTCAGCATGTTGTTTGACTTGCAATCCTAAGAAGAAGGATAGCTCACCCATGCTACTCATTTCAAATTTAGAGTGCATGAGCTTGGAAAACTTTTTGCACAAGTTTGAATCAGTAGAACCAAATATAATATCATCTACATAAATTTGTACTAGTAGGGTATGGGACTTATGGGTTCTAATAAAAAGAGTTTGGTCTACTCTCCCCCTAATAAAATCATTTTCCAGAAGAAAACATGTTAGGGTCTCATACCATGCTCTAGGAGCTTGCTTTAGACCATATAAAACTTTATGCAGTTTGAAAACATAATCAGGATGAGTTGGAGAGACAAAACCTGGGGGTTGTCTGACATAGACTTCTTCTTTGATCTGCCCATTGAGAAAAGCACTCTTCACATCCATTTGGTAGACTTTGAATGCCTTGTGAGCAGCATAAGCCAGGAAAATTCTTATGGCCTCTAACCTTGCAACAGGTGCAAAGGTCTGGTCATAGTCTATCCCCTCTTCTTGGGAGTATCCTTGAGCAACTAGCCTTGCCTTATTCCTTACAATAATTCCTTGATCATCTAATTTGTTTCTGAACACCCATTTTGTTCCAACAATGGAATGATCCTTTGGCTTAGGCACTAGTTCCCAGACTTTGTTTCTTTCAAATTGATGCAACTCCTCTTGCATTGCAATGATCCAATGTGGATCTTGCTCTGCATCTTGAATGGATTGAGGTTCAATTTGAGATAGAAAGCAAGTGTGCATCAGGTTTTAGTTGACCTGATTTCTGGTTTGCACACCAGCTGAGATGTTTCCAATCACTTGGGAGATTGGATGATCTCTTGATGTTACTAAATCAACAGGTGGTGTTGATTGTTCACCAACCTGTGTTGTTGTTTCCTCTTGTGGAACAGCAACTGGCTCTTCAAGAAGATTTTCTTCCAGATGTGGAGCAGCTTCTTCATCTTCACTACTTTCATCCTTTTGAGTAACTTGTAATCTGTCCAAGTCTTCAGCTAGAGAATGAACCTGTAATTGTTCTATGGTAGAAGCATTCTTCTCCTTGAAAGACATATTAGTTTCATCAAAAGAAATATGAACAGATTCTTCTATTTTAGAGTAGTTTTATTATAAACCCTATAAGCTTTACTGATCATGGAGTATCCCAGAAACACTCTGTCATCAGCTTTTGCTTGAAATTTTGCTATATATCTCTTGTCATTGTTGTAAATATAACAAATGCAACCAAAGATTTTAAAATAGTCTACTTTAGGTTTCTTCCCTTTGAGCAATTTATAGGGAGTCTTGCCCTTCAGTTTATGTATTAGACTTCTATTCAACACATAATTGGAGGTGTTCACTACCTCAGCCCAAAAGGATAGAGGAAGGTGAGCATCTGATAACAATGTAGTTGCAGATTCAATTAGGGTTCTATTTTTCCTTTCTGCTATCCCATTTTGTTGAGGAGTTCTAGGAGCTGAGAATGTATGCCTGATCCCTTCACTCTGACAGAACTCTTGTATAAGAAGAGAATCAAACTCTGTCCCATGATCACTTCTGATCAGGGCAATGTGAGTGTTGAACTCAATTTGTATGCATTTGAGAAACTCTGTCAAACACTTGAAGTTATCAAACTTCTTCCTCAGAAAGAACACCTATGTGAATCTTGAGAAGTCATCTACAACCACTAAAGTGTAGGATTTCCCTCCTAGGCTTTGTACTGTAATGGGTCCAAGAAGATCCATGTGTAGTAGATACAAAATCCTAGGTGAGTCACTCTTGTTAAGTGATTTAAAACTATTTTTTGTTTGCTTGCCTAATTGACAGGCCTTGCAAAGTCCTTCCTTCTTGTAGGGGCCAGAAGGTAGTCCTCTAACAAGGTTGTCCTTGGATAGCTTAGCAATGGTTCTAAGGTTAATATGTCCTAGTCTCTTATGCCATAGAATATTAGGTCTAGATATGGAATTGAACAGGCAAATATCTACTTTAGATGAATGAAAATCTACAAAGTAAATGTTACCTCTTCTGTTACCTGTCAACACAGTTGTGTTGTACTCTGACTTGACCTTGCATATAGCTTTGTTGAAAGTCACTTGATATCCTTCATCACACAGTTGACTGATACTTATCAGGTTGTGCTTGAGTCCTTCAACATAAGCTACTTTCTTGAAGGTGACTGTTCCAATTTGGACTGCATCATATCCTTTTGTTGTTCCAAAGTTTGAATCACCAAAGATTACTTTGGGTCCAAGCTTGGTTTTAAAGGATGTGAAGTTGTCCTTGTTCCCTGTCATGTGCTTTGAGCACCCACTATCCAGATACCATGGCTAGTTTGATGTTGGATAGGTCTTCATCTGCACATAAACAGCTTATATGTTTTTGACTCAGTTTACCTTGGGCCTAGGTTGATATCCCTTAAATTCAGAAATAAAAGACATCCCAGGTTGACTCTTATAACCTTCAGGATGGTATCTCCTAGGAGGTACTATCTATTCAGTATAGGGGTTGAAACTTGGGATGTAGGACTTCTAGGATTGATTCTAGATGTACCTTTGAAGGATTGTTCAAAATCCTGATCTCTGTTCGACGATTGTCGAGCTAAGGTCGACGATCTTGGGTCAGATCGTCGATCTCTATTCGAAGATCGACTATCCTGGAGTTCAGAGTTCAGGTGTCATCGAGCTGAGGTCGACGATCGTTTCTTGGATCATCGAGCGCCGTTCGACGATCGTCGAGCTCTGTTCGACGCATTCTGTTGAACTATATTTTTCTTTGGCAAATCTGCATTCTTCCTAGCTACCTCTACAACTTCCTTCCCTTTATTAGAGATAAATTTGATTGGAGTTGTCAGAACTATAGGCTGGCTGGATGAAGATCCCAAGCCCAGTATACTATTAAGTCTAGAGTTCACTGTGCTTGTGATATCCATCAGTTTGATACTCCTCCCATTAAGGGATTCTTCAAACTGCTTGGCCTTGGATAGTTCACTCTTCAGTGAAGCTATCTCCTCCCTATAGCATTCTAACTCTTCAGAGAGTTTGAGGTTCTCTGATTTTAAAGTGCTATACTCAGACAGTTGTTTTCTGAGGGAAGTGATTTCCTTCTCAAACTCCAACAGATCTAGGCATAGTACTTTATACTCATGTTTAAAGTCCTCAGAACTGAAATCAAATGAATTGATTACCTGATCTTCTTCTAGTTGAGCTTCTGAATCTGATTCTGACTCTTCTGCTTCTGAATCTATTTGAGAGGCATTGATAGCCATCATGCAAAATTCCTTTTCATCAGCATCATCCTCATCATCACTGGAGATGGATGAGGCTTCAGAGTCCTCTTCAGTTTCACTCCATGTCTCAGAAACAAATCCCTTCCTTGTATGTGTGTTCTTGCTATAGGAGGGTTTGTTTGAGGTGTTCTTCTTGAAGTCTTTCTCCTTTCTTCTTTCCCTTCTATCTTTCTTGTCCTTATTTTTATTTTCTGGACAGTCAGGCACAATATGGCCTGGTTTCCTGCAACCAAAACATATAATTTCTTTATTGTTATTTGATTTATCATACCTTGGCTTATCATGTCCCTTGTATGATCTCTTTCTGAAGTCTTTTCTGGCCATTTTGTAGAATCTTTTGGCCAGTAGACTTAGGATCTCATCATTTCCTGTAGCTTTATCTTCAGGCTCCTCTTCTGTAGCTTTGAAGGCTATGGTCTTCTCTTTTCTGATGACTGGAGAAGTAGCCTTTTGTTCTTCTTCTCTATTTTTAATGAGCAGCTCATAAGATTTGAGCTTGCCCAGGAGAGCTTCAGTGGTAATCTCATTTAGACTTCTGGCATCTTTGATTGGCCAGATTCTTGAATCCCAAGTGCTGGGAAAGCACATTAGGATTTTGACATTCATCTCAGTCAATGAGATTTCTTTATCCAGAGTCTTTAACTCATTGACAATCAGACTTAGTCTATTGTACATGTCAGCCACTGATTCAGCTTCTCCCTTTTTGAAATTCTCATATTGGCTTATAAGATGGGATCTCCTGTCTTTCCTTTCATCAGCAGATCCTGAGACAATTTCAGAGAGTTTGTCCCAAATTCCTTTGGCTGAGTTGTATTCAGCTACCTTCTGAAACATCTCATCAGACATTGTCTGAGCTAAGATGTTCATGGCCTTGGCATCTGCAGTCTTCTACTTCTTTATTTCAGCATCTGTTACTGAAGGAGGTGGAACAGAATTTGTACTTGAGCTTGCTGGTGGACTTGGGCACACTGTCAAAATAGAATTAAATATGCCTTCATCAATAGAATTCATATAGAGTCTAATCCTTGCTTTCAAAAGTGCAAACTTGGATAGATTGCACACTAGAGGCAGTGCTTGCATAATCTTTGTTTTGTGCCATATCTTTATATAAAATTAAATATAATGAAAATAACCCTCTTGAAAGATTGATCTTATCAAGGATCTTTTGGTTCAGGTGTTAGCCTGTATGAACAACCAACCTCCCTCTGATACCAATTGAAAGTGAGGGTAAGATCTATCTTAACTCTAGAGGGGGGTGAATAGAGTATTTTAAAGTAAATTTACAATTTTAAAATGCACAGCAGTAAAGACTTAATTTATGTATAGGTGTAAGGTGCTTTGATGTAGAAAATAAAACTAAAGCAGTAAGAATAAAAACCACAGCACACAGCAAAGAATATCCATAAGAAACCAGAAGACACAAGGAACTATAGTGGTTCCCTAAAAACCTGGGTACATCCACTCTTCTACCACCCTTGGTAGGAATCCACTGCAGGATAGGTTGATCAGGTGTCCTGGGCACCAATGAGCTTTTGATAAGGTGCTCAAAAACAACATTAGATTTTTTGATCAGGTGTCTTGCCACCACTGAGTTTTGACAAGGCTCTCAGAACCAGAATCAAGACTTTTGAAGGGAGTTTTGATAACCCTTTTACAGCAGGAAAAGAAAAAGAAAGAGGTGAAGTTGTCTTCTCTGTCTCAAACACTGAGAAAAGACTTAGTGGATTGATTGTGTTGTCAAAGCTCCCCCTGAGAAAGATGAGAGCTTTGCTAGGGTGATAGGTCTTCAGAAGCTTCAGATCTCCAGCAGAAGATGGTTTCAGCAGAGGCTGAAATATGAATTGTCTGGAGTCCTTGATGTTGAAGCTATGATCACTTTTCAGTATGCCAACTAATTCTCCAGGATTGATCACTTGATTTTTGAATTGATCTCACTATCCTGTGAATCTGTACTGAGAATTTCTTGTTGTGGATTGTCTATTCTTGTGTAGTCTCTTGTTGTATTTCTATCAGACTGGAGAAGAAAAATGATTTATTCTCTGAAGATCCTCTATCCAAGATAGCCGTTAGCAGTCAATAAATGTCTTCCATAAATGTTTTGTCTTCTGGAGGAAAGTCCAATAAACATTCTCTGATAAATCCCTTGAAACTTGCTCCAGAATAAATGAAAACGGCTAGCAGATCTCTTGAAATAAATGCTGAGAGAATTTGAAAATCATTCCAAAAGCTGACTGAATTTGAATCCTCAAAGTCGTCGATCTCTCAGGAAAAACGTCGATCTGAGCTCTACGATCGTCGACCTAAGCTCAGAGATTGAAATGAACATCAGACAGAAAACATCGACCTGAGCTCGAAGATCGTCGACCGGAGCTCAGCGACCTGAAGAATAAGCTGAAGACAGATCGTCGATCTGAGCTCGAAGATCGTCGACCGGAGCTCGACGATTTATCAGAGTTGAGCTCGGAGAGCGTCGAACGGAGTTCGACGTTTCGTCGACCTAAGCTCGATGATAATTGTCTTTGCCTCAGATCTAAGTCTGAATCCTTGAATGGTCCTGGGGGCAGCTTCAAACCTAAGTTTTAAGCCCTAGACTCATTCTAACTTAACCTTTTCAACTATACAACTAGGTCAAACTGGTTTCCTAAAAACATAGTGATCCTTGCCCAAATTAGTAATAGGGTGTTCCAACAAAGATAATTATTAATTTGTTAAAGAAGGTGGAAAACTTGAAAGGTAACTGGGTGGAGTAGCTTCCCTCAGTCCTTTGGGCCTTGAGAATCACTCTAAACATGGCCACAGGTGAAATCCCTTTCAAACTGTCTTATGGGCCCAAGTTCATTCTCCTAGTTGAGTTTGAGGTGAGGTTTCCACATGTCATTATCACGGGGGAAGGTGTTGTGGAATGGATGATGGAAAATGATAAAGAACAACGGCTCTCGATCAATCTCATGGATGAACGACATGACCTGGGTGCCCTTTGCTAGGAGGAGGTCAAGCGTCGAATGGCGAGGTACTTTGATAATAACATCATGCTCAAACACTTTGTAAAGGGGGACCTAGTCCTCAAAAAGGTAGACGCAGTAGGAAGGCGGGCAACCGTCGGCAAGCTCCACCCTATCTGGGAAGGACCTTATGTAATCCTCAAACACTTGCCTCAAGGAGCTACCACCTCCAGAATGTCAAGGGATCACCCCTTAGTAACACTTGGAGCGGTGAAGACATGAAGCATTTTTACCCATGAAGTAAACAAGCAAAATTCTCTCCTCAGCAAATGTATTTTCATTTTTTCATCATATCCCTACTGAAAGTGAGAGTAAGATCTATCTCAACTCTAGAGGGGGGGTGAATAGAGTTTATTTAAAGTAAATTCATAATTTTAAACTTAGCAAAGCTTTTAAGATTTAATTTATATATAGGTGTATGGTGCCTTGCTATAGAATTAAAAGAACAGTAAAAAGAAGAGCACAGTACACAGCAAAGAAAACACACAAGCAAACCAGAAGACACAAGGATCTATAGTGGCTCCCCAAAAACCTGGGTACATCCACTCTTCTACCACCCTTGGTAGGAATCCACTGCAGGAAGGGTTGATCAGGTGTCCTGGCACCAATGAGCTTTTGATAAGGTGCTCAAAAACCAAACTAGATTTTTTGATCAGGTGTCTTGCCACCACTGAGTTTTGACAAGGTTCTCAGAACCAGAATCAAAGCTTTTGAAGGGAGTTTTGAAAACCCTTTTACAGAGGGAAAGGAAAAGAAAAGGGGTGAAGTTGTCTTCTCTGTCTCAATCAAAGAGAGAAGCACAAGTGGATTTGTATTGTCAAAGCTCCCCCTGAGATGTTGACTAGTTCAGGAGAGGAAGCTTTGCTTCAGGGTGATAGGTCTTCAGAAGCTTCAGATCTCCAGCATAAGATAGTTTCAGCATAGGCTGAAAGATGAGTTGTCTGGAGTCCTTGGGATGAAGCTGTGATCACTTTTTGAGTACATAAAATTATTCAGCTAATTCTTCAGGATTGATCACTTGAGTTTTCTTGTGTTGATCAGAGAATCCTGTGAATCACTTCTTCTTTTTCTTTATTATCTGTATCAGTCTGTGTATCTGTGTCTTGTTACTGGGGAAAAGAAGAGAAGAAGATTTTTAATTCTCTGGAGATTCTATGTCAAAGATAGCCGTTAACCAGACATTAAATGCCTTCTATAAAAGATTTTGTCTTCTAGAGGAAAGTCCAGTAAAACATTCTCTGAATAATTCCTTGAAACTTGCTCCTGAATAAATGAAAATAGCTGGCAGATCTCTTGACATAAATGCTGAGATAATTTGAAACACATTCCAAAGTCTCACTGAATTTGAATCCTTAAAAACGTCGATCTCTCAGGAAAAACGTCGATCTGAGCTAGAAGATCGTTGAACTAAGCTCAGAGACTGGAAATGATCATCAGCCAGAAAACGTTGAATTGAGCTCGAAGATCGTCGAACTGAGCTCAGCGACCTGGAGAATAAGTGAAGAAGGATCGTCGACCTGAGCTAGAAGATCGTCGAACTGAGCTCGACGACTTAGCAAACTGACTGAAGGCAGATCGTCGATCTGAGCTCGAAGATCGTCGAACTGAGCTCGATGACTTAACTTAGTTGAACTCAGAGAGCATCGAACGGAGTTCGACGTTTCGTCGAACTGAGCTCGACGAAAAAAGTCTTGGAATTGGCTCTATTTCTGAAATCTTGGAATGATCCTGGGGGCAGCTTCAAACCTAAGTTCTAAGCCCTAGACACATTCTAATGTTGACCTTTTACACTATACATCTAGGTCAACCTGGTTTCCTAAGAAAAACATAGTGATCCTTACCCAAATTAGTAATAGGGTGTTCCAACAATCTCCCCCTATTTGGGTTAGGATTACTATTTACATATTTCAGAAATAAAAGTTACAATAACATATAGAAGAGCAACAAACAAAATAACAGAGCAAGAAATCATAGCAGCAATCAAGAGGAATTTCAGCAAATGTTTAGAGAGATTATACTGTCTGCTTACACATGTTACTTCTTTTCATTTCCTTTCTTAAATATGATTTCTCTGTTAGGATTAAGGGCTTCCTTCTTTGACCTTTTGTCATCATCTGCACCTAAGGAGGTTTGAGCTCTTAGCCTTGGAACCACAGCCTCAGGATGCAGCTTCAGGTAGTCCATTAGGTCAAAGAATTTACTTGAAGAATACCTTTCCAATTCAGCTTTTCTTTGTTCTAACAGAGTAGTAATATTGGAGGTATCTTTTCCTTGCTCTCTTGCTTTCTTCAATTGATCTAGTGTAGCCAATTCTTTCATCCTTGCAGTCCATGACAATGGATTGTTCTCTGGGTCTTCAAATGGCACTACAGGCTCATATCTGTTAACAGTTTCTGATGCAATAGGAGTTCTGGTCTCAACCTTTTCTCTGAGATTGTAAGGGAAAGGACCTTGAGTAGAGTCTGTGAGCCTTTGTCCTTCCCTAGCTTGAAATCTATGCTCTCTTTGACTTCCTCTATACTGTCCCCTTATGGACTGATAGCCCCTTTGGTATTGCCCCCTAGGATGGTATCTCTGAGAAGACTGGGAGGAACTTTGCTTGGAAGCTGGGGCTTGAGAAGCTGAGCCTGACCCAGAATCTGGAGGAGGAGGAGGAGGAGGCTGAAACTGAGAAGATCCCTTTTCATATCTGTCTAACTTCCTTCTCTTCTTCATAGCTTTTATTTGATTCTTTGAGTACTGCATCCAGGTCTCAGAGATAGGACAGTTATGCAGAATATAGTATGGAATGTCATTTGAATCTTTAGCTTGAGCTGGGGGAACCTTCATCATGGCCTTGCTTCTGGCCTTCCTTTTCTTGGCAATAGTATTAGAAGAATCATCAGATTCAGTTTGAAACTAATCACTGTCTGAACTTTGAGGTCTATCATATAAGTCATCAATGCTTTTTATATACTTTTCTTGTTGCTTGACTTGATCAGGGGTAAGAGCAGGAGCAGTAGCAGCAGAAATAATAGGAGCAGAGACAGCAGGAGTAGAAACAATTGAAGCAAAAACATATTCAGATTCTTCTAGGTAGGTAGTAAGTTCTTTAGCAGCAGCAGTATCCTCAATCACAGAGACCATTTCAGTATCTTCTGAAAGCAGACTTATTGTAACAGCAGCAGCAGCAGCACTTACAATATCAGCATCCACAGCTTTAAAGGAATTGACATATAGGGCAATCAGGCTGGGATCACAGTAATTGATAGGCACAATGGCCTTAGTGAGGTCTTCAGATTGTTGAACTGGCAGAGAGCTGAAATATACAGTATCAAAAATAGAGAGCAGACTCTGAAGGTCCACTGCAAAAATAGGAGCAGAACTGGAACCTTCAGCAGTCTCAGGCACATCCACTACTTCATAAGGCATCTCCCCCTGCCTTGGTTCAGTGACAATTGAATCAAGGCACCCAGATGAAGGGATTGCCTGGGAAGAGAGGAAGAAAGACAACTTGGTAGACAACTCCTAAACATATTGCAGGAGTGGAGCCAAGGAGGTCTCCAGCAGAGAAGTTAGCCTGGGGGCTAGCAACGCATAAAGCTTGTCGGCCAGGTTTGAAATATCTACATGCTCAAGATGGGCTTGAACAGAGGTAGGAGGTGAAGGTACTGGAATGAGGGTAACTAGAACTAACGGGATGGAGGATGTGGTGGTGGGAAGTGTAGGGATGGATGGCTCTGAAGAAGGAATAGAGGAGATAGAAGTTATTGAGGTGGAGATGGATGAGATGGAAGAGTCAAAAGATGGGGTGAAGGATGGTTGAGAGAGGATTTCTTGAAGAAGTTGTTGATAGGAGGATGTTGAGGGAAGCTCAGGAGGAGAGGGAGGAGAATCATCCATAAAGGAGTCATCTATAAGAGAAAATGATGGAGTGGTGAAAGTTGGATAAGAGAATAGAGGATGGAATTCTTCTGATGTAGTAGCTGGAGGAGGTGACATTGGTGAAGAAATGGTAATGGGGGAAGAAGCTGAGATTTAAGGAGAGGTTGAGGTGGTGACTGGGATAGAAACAGCTGGAGGAGGAGAGGAATAAGCAGCCAATTCTTCTGCTGGGGCAGATACTTGAGGAGGAGTGACTTGTGTAGTCCTAGTGCCTGAAGCAAGTGGTGTTGCAGCAGCCCTGATGGGGTTGATGATTTTCCTGTCCCATTTGCTGAATAGGGCACAGGTAAGCCTCTTGGATGCATTGATGAACATCCCACTAGAGGTCAACAGCTCAGGGCACCTGGAGTGCAGGTAAACCCCTAATATTCTCCCAAAGCTTACACAGTTTTTGTTCAGTTTCTTCTTGATTAAGCTGAAAAAGATTGATCCCCAGTCTAAATGCTTCTTATCAACCAGTGCCACCATTAAGCAGAATTGAGATCTTGATATAGTGTCATGGGCTGAGTGCTTTGCCAGAAGCACTTTGCCAACCACATCAGCCAGAAATTGGTATTCGATAGACAGATTCTTTTTGAATAGTTTGTTAGGGTTCACAGCAGTGTGACCCATTCTATCAAGCATAGAGGCATACTCTTCTCCAGATAAATCAATGGAGTCATCTCCAGAACTAAGGAGGAAAACTTCAGTCAGAAGGGCCGGGGACAATGGTACCTGAGTCCCTTTTATTGAGCCGATGACAGAATTCTCATTCTCATCTGTCGCGGTAAAATACCATTCTTTTATCTCTTCTGAAGCAATCTTCATTCGGGTGGTCATGATTTGAGATAGCTGCTGTTCTCGGAAGAGGTTGAGAATGTCCTTGAATCGCTGATCACTTCCATCGAACGAATTCATATCAATATCAAAACCTTTATCGAATTTCATCTTTGAAATAGCAGCACTGGATCCAGCCATCTGTACCTGCAACAATGAAACAAACACGACCAAGTGTAGAAGATTTGGAGGGAAAGAGAGAAATTTGCAGAGGGTATGAAAGCGTAAACGACGAGTGGCGGCCGAAAAATGATTTTATATTAGGGTTCGACGCGAAAACAGAAAATCGTTGAGCTCAGTTCGACAAAACTTCGAACTCAGCTCGACGATTTGGGCTACTAAGGGAATCTGAAGAGTCTCCAATAACGTCGAACTCTGTTCGATGATATTGTCGAGCGTCGAGCTCCGCTCAACGACCGATGAACAGAAAGAATGGAAGCCTGGAGCTAACGGCGGCGCTGAACTCAGATCGACGATTCAGGAAACGTCGATCTGCGGTCGACGATTTCTGGAAAATCGTCTCCGTTCGACGATTTCTGGGGAAACGTCGAGCGCAGTTCAGAGACAAAACCTATTCTACAGACACAAAAAGAGATAAGTTTTTAGCCTAGTCTTGGTCTGTTTTTAGATTTACAAAATCTTGGAGTTTATTTTAAACTGCCTCCATCTAGCATTCCTAACTGATTGAGGAAGAAGTTATGCTTCTTTTCATCCAAAGGCTTGGTGAAAATATCTCCCCTTTGCAAATCAGTTGGGATGTATTCAAGTTCAATTTTGTTTTTCTCAACATTATCCCTTAGAAAATGATGTCTAATTTCTATGTGTTTTGTCCTACTATGGAGGACTGGATTTTGTGCAATGGAAATAGCACTGGTGTTGTCACAAAATATTTTTGACTTCTCTAAGTTGTAACCATAGTCTAGGAGTTGGTTTTGTATCCACAAGATTTGTGAACAACAACTCCCTGCAGCCATATATTCAGCTTCAGCAATTGAAGTTGACACAGATGTTTGTTTCTTACAAAACCAAGAGACAAGTCTGTCACCAAGGGAACTGACAAGTTCTACTGGTGCTTTTCCTGTCTATTCTGCATCCATCATAATCAGCATCTGAGAATCCAGTTAAGTCAAATGCTGAATCTTTTGGATACCATAGTCCTAGATTTGGATAGCTTTTAACATACCTAAGAATCCTCTTTACTAAAGTTAAGTGAGACTCTCTAGGGCTAACTTGGAATCTAGCACAAATGCATGTTGCAAACATTATATCAGGCCTGCTAGCTGTAAGGTACAGTAAAGAACCAATCATTGCTCTATATGTTGTCTGATCAACTGGTTTCCCATGTTCATCAGCATCCAATACAGCATTGGTAGGCATGGGTGTTTTCATACATGATGCATCAGACATACCAAATTTCTTAACCAGCTCTTTTGCATACTTGGTTTGAGAAATAAATATGCCTTCAGCATATTGTTTGACTTGCAATCCTAAGAAGAAGGATAGCTCACCCATGCTACTCATTTCAAATTTAGAGTGCATAAGCTTGGAAAACTTTTTGCACAAATTTGAATCAGTAGACCCAAATATAATATCATCTACATAAATTTGTACTAGTAGGGTGTGGGACTTATGGGTTCTAATAAAAAGAGTTTGGTCTACTCTCCCCCTAACGAAATCATTTTTTAGCAGAAAGCATGCTAGAGTCTCATACCATGCTCTAGGAGCTTGCTTGAGACCATATAATGCTTTGTGAAGTTTAAAAATATAATCAGGATGGGTTAGAGAGATAAAACCTGGAGGTTGTCTAACATAGACTTCTTCTTTGATCTCCCCATTGAGAAAAGCACTTGACATCCATTTGATAGACTTTGAATCCCTTGTGAGCAGCATAAGCCAGAAAGATTCTTATGGCTTCTAATCTTGCAACTGGTGCAAAAGTCTTGTCATAGTCTATCCCTTCTTCCTGAGAGTACCCTTGAGCAACTAGCCTTGCCTTATTCCTTACAATGATTCCTTGATCATCTAGCTTATTTCTGAACACCCATTTGGTTCCAACAATGGGATGATCCTTTGGCTTAGGCACTAATTCCCAAACTTTATTTCTTTCAAATTGATGTAACTCCTCTTGCATTGCAATGATCCAGTGTGGATCTTGTTCTGCATCTTGAATGGTTTGAGGTTCAATTTGAGAGAGGAAGCAAGTGTGCATCAGGTTCTGGTTGACCTGATTTTTAGTTTGCACACCAGCTGAGATGTCTCCAATTACTTGAGAAATTGGATGATCTCTTGTTGTTACTGGATCAACAGGGGGTGTTGATGTTTCACCAACCTGTGTTGTTGTTTCCTCTTGCGGAACAACAACTGGTTCTTCAAGAAGATTTCCTTCCTAATGGTGAGCAGCTTATTCATCTTCACTACTGTCATCCTTTTGTGTAACTTGTAATCTGTCCAAGTCTTCAGCTAGAGAGTGCACCTGCAAATGTTCTATGGTAGAAGTATTCTTCTCCTTGAAAGACATGTTAGCTTCATCAAAGGAAATGTGGACAGATTCTTCTATTTTTAGAGTAGTTTTATTATAAACCCTATAGGCTTTACTGATCATGGAGTATCCCAAAAACACTCCTTCATCAGCTTTAGCTTGGAATTTTGCTAGATATTTCTTGTCATTATTATGAATGTAACAAGTGCAACCAAAAACCTTAAAATAGTCTACTTTAGGTTTCTTCCCTTTGAGCAATTCATAGGGAGTCTTGCCCTTCAGTTTATGTATCAGACTTCTATTCAACACATAGTTGGAGGTGTTCACTACCTCAGCCCAAAAGGATAGAGGTAGGTGAGCATCTGCCAATAATGTAGTTGCAGATTCAATGAGGGTTCTATTTTTCCTTTCAGCTACCCCATTTTGTTGAGGAGTTCTAGGAGCTGAGAAAGTATGCCTGATCCTTTCACTTTGACAGAACTCTTGCATGAGAAGAGAATCAAACTCTGTCCCATGATCACTTCTGATCAGGGCAATATGAGTGTTGAACTCAGTCTGAATGCATTTGAGAAAATCTGTCAAACATTTAAAGTTATCAGACTTCTTCCTCAGAAAGAATACCCATGTGAATCTTGAGAAGTCATCTACAACCACTAAAGTATAGGATTTCCCTCCTAAGCTTTGTACTGCAATGGGTCCAAAAAGATCCATGTGTAACAGATACAAAATCCTAGGTGAATCACTCTTGTTAATTGATTTAAAGCTATTTTTAGTTTACTTACCTAATTGACAAGCCTTGCAGAGTCCTTCCTTCTTGTAGGGGCCAGAAGGCAGTCCTCTGACAAGGTTGTCCTTGGATAGCCTAGCAATGGTTCTAAGGTTAATATGTCCTAGTCTTTTATGCCATAGAATATTGGGTCTAGATATGGAATTGAACAGACAGATATCTATCTTAGATGAATGAAAGTCTACTAAGTAAATGTTACCTTTCCTGTTACCTGTCAACACAGTTGTGTTGTCTTCTGACTTGATCTTGCATATTTCTTTGTTGAAAGTCACTTGATATCCTTCATCACACAGCTGACTAATGCTTATCAGGTTGTGCTTGAGTCCTTCAACATAGGCTACCTTCTTGAAGGTGACTGTTCCAATTTGAACTGCACCATACCCTTTTGTAGTTCCAAAATTTGAATCACCAAAAATTACTTTGGGTCCAAGCTTGGCTTTAAAGGATGTGAAGTTGTCCTTATTCCCTGTCATGTGCTTTGAGCACCCACTATCCAGATACCATAGCTGGTTTGATGTTGGATAGGTCTTCACTTGCACATAAACAGCTTATATGTTTTTGACCCAGTTAACCTTGGGCCTAGGTTGATATCCCTTAAATTCAGAAATAGAAGATATCCCAGGTTGATTCTTATAACCTTCAGGATGATATCACCTAGGAGGTATTATCCATTCAGTATAAGGATTCAAGCATTGGGATGAAGCACTTCTAGGATTGAATTGAGATTTGCCTCTGAAAGAAGGTTCAAAGCTCTGAACTCCGTTCGACGATCGTCGATCTGAGTTCGACGATCTTGGGTAAAATCGTCGAGCTCCATTCGAAGATCGACTGTGAGAGAGTTCAGAGTTCAGGAATCGTTGAGCTGAGTTCGACGTTCTAGCTTGAGATCGTCGATCTCTGTTCGACGATCGTCGACCTCTGCTCGACGTTTTCTGTTGAACTTTGCTTTTCTTAGGTAGATCTGAATTCTTCCTAGCTACCTCTACAACACCCTTCCCTTTATCAGAAATAAACTTGATTGGAATGGTTAATACTATGGGTTGGCTAGATGAGGCACCCAAGCCCAGTGTACTATTTAATCTTGAGTTCACTGTGCTTGTGATGTCCATTAATTTGATACTTCTCCCATTAAGGGATTCTTCAAATTGCTTGGCCTTGGATAGTTCACTTTTTAGTGAAGCTATCTCCTCTCTATAGCATTCTAACTCTTCAGAGAGTTTGAGGTTCTTTGATTTTACAGTGCTATACTCATATAGTTGTTTTCTGAGGGAAGTGATTTCCTTCTCAAACTCCAACAGATCTAGGCATAGTACTTTAAACTCATGTTTAAAATCCTCAGAACTGAAATCAAATGAATTGATTACCTGATCTTCTTCTAGTTGAGCTTCTGAATCTGATTCTGACTCTTCTGCTTCTGAATCTGTTTGAGAGGCATTGATAGCCATCATGCAGAATTCCTTTTCATCAGCATCATCCTCATCATCACTGGAGCTAGATGAGGCTTCAGAGTCCTCTTCAGTTTCACTCCATGTCTCAGCAGGCTTGTATGTTTGTTCTTGCTGGAGGAGGGTTTGTCTGAGCTGTTCTTTCTGAAATCTTTCTCCTTTCTTCTTTCTCTTCTATCTTTCTTGTCCTTGTTCTTATTTTCTGGACAGTCAGGCACAATATGGCTTGATTTCCTGCAACCAAAACATATAATTTCTTTATTGTTATTTGATTTATCATACCTTGGTTTATCATGACCCTTGTATGATCTCTTTCTGAAGTCTTTTCTGGCCATCTTGTAGAATCTTTTGGCCAGTAGACTTAGGAGCTCATCATTTCCTGTAGCTTTATCTTCAGGCTCCTCTTCTACAGCTTTGAAGGCTATGGTCTTTTCTTTCCTTGTGACTGGAGAAGTAGCCTTTTGTTCTTCTTCTCTATTTTTAATGAGCAGCTCATAAGATTTGAGCTTGCCCAGGAGAGCTTCAGTGGTAATCTCATTTAGACTTCTGGCATCTTTGATTGGCCAGATTCTTGAATCCCAAGTGCTGGGAAGCACATTAAGATTTTGTCATTCAGCTCAGTCAATGAGATTTCTTTATCCAGAGTCTTTAACTCATTCACAATCAGACTTAGTCTATTGTACATGTCAGCCACTGATTCAGCTTCTCCCTTTTTGAAATTCTCATATTGGCTTATCAGATGGGATCTCCTGTCTTTCCTTTCATCAGCAGATCCTGAGACAATTTCAGAGAGCTTGTCCCAAATTCCTTTGGCTGAGTTGCAGTCAGCTACCTTCTGAAATATCTCATCAGACATTGTCTGAGCTAAGATGTTCATGGCCTTGGCATCTGCAGTCTTCCACTTCTTTATTTCAGCATCTGTTCCTGAAGGAGGTGGAACAGCATTTGTACTTGAGCTTGCTGGTGGACTTGGGCACACAGTCAAAACAGAATTAAATATGTCTTCATCAATAGAGTTCATGTAAAGTTTAATCCTTGCTTTCCAAAGTGCAAACTTGGATAGATTGCACACTGGAGGCCTGGTGCTTGCATAATCTTTGTTCTGTGCCATGTCTTTATATAAAATTAAATATAATGAAAATAACCCTCTTAAAAGATTGATCTTATCAAGGATCTTTTGGTTCAGGTGTTAGCCTGTATGAACAACCAACCTGCCTCTGATACCAATTGAAAGTGAGAGTAAGATCTATCTCAACTCTAGAGGGGGGTGAATATAGTTTATTTAAAGTAAATTCACAATTTTAAACTTAGCAAAGCTTTTAAGATTTAATTTATATATAGGTGTATGGTGCCTTGCTATAGAATTAAAAGAACAGTAAAAAGAAGAGCACAGCACACAGCAAAGAAAACACACAAGCAAACCAGAAGACACAAGGAGCTATAGTGGTTCCCCAAAAACCTGGGTACATCCACTCTTCTACCACCCTTGGTAGGAATCCACTGCAGGAAGGGTTGATCAGGTGTCCTGGCACCAATGAGCTTTTGATAAGGTACTCAAAAACCAAACTATATTTTTTGATCAGGTGTCTTTCCACCACTGAGTTTTGACAAGGTTCTCAGAACCAGAATCAAAGCTTTTGAAGGGAGTTTTGAAAACCCTTTTACAGAGGGAAAGGAAAAGAAAAGGGGTGAAGTTGTCTTCTCTGTCTCAATCAAAGAGAGAAGCAAAGTGGATTTGTATTGTCAAAGCTCCCCTTGAGATGTTGACTAGTTCTGGAGAGGAAGCTTTGCTTCAGGGTGATAGGTCTTCAGAAGCTTCAGATCTCCAGCATAAGATAGTTTCAGCATAGGCTGAAAGATGAGTTGTCTGGAGTCCTTGGGATGAAGCTGTGATCACTTTTTGAGTACACAAGATTATTCAGCTAATTCTTCAGGATTGATCACTTGAGTTTTCTTGTGTTGATCAGAGAATCCTGTGAATTACTTCTTCTTTTTCTTTCTTATCTGTATCAGTCTGTGTATCTGTGTCTTGTTACTGGGGAAAAGAAGAGAAGAAGATTTTTAATTCTCTGGAGATTCTATGTCCAAGATAGCCGTTAACCAGACATTAAATGCCTTCCATAAAAGATTTTGTCTTCTAGAGGAAAGTCCAGTAAAACATTCTCTGAATAATTCCTTGAAACTTGCTCCAGAATAAATGAAAACGGCTGGCAGATCTCTTGACATAAATGTTGAGATAATTTGAAACACATTCCAAAGTCTGACTGAATTTGAATCCTTAAAAACGTCGATCTCTCAGGAAAAACGTCGATCTGAGCTAGAAGATCGTCGAACTAAGCTCAGAGACTGGAAATGATCATCAGCCAGAAAACGTCGAACTGAGCTCGAAGATCGTCGAACTGAGCTCAGCGACCTGGAGAATAAGTGAAGAAGGATCGTCGACCTGAGCTAGAAGATCGTCGAACTGAGCTCGATGACTTAGCAAACTGACTGAAGGCAGATCGTCGATCTGAGCTCGAAGATCGTCGAACTGAGCTCGACGACTTAACTTAGTTGAGCTCAGAGAGCGTCGAACGGAGTTCGACGTTTCATCGAACTGAGCTCGACGAAAAAAGTCTTGGACTTGGCTCTATTTCTGAAATCTTGGAATGGTCCTGGGGGCAGCTTCAAACCTAAGTTCTAAGCCCTAAACACATTCTAATGTTGACCTTTTCAACTATACATCTAGGTCAACCTGGTTTCCTAAGAAAAACATAGTGATCCTTACCCAAATTAGTAATAGGGTGTTCCAACACCAACAATTTCGAACCAAAGCGCCCCTGATAGGATCCCACTGACTGGGATACCACAAGACGACAGGGCAGGCAGGTTGCTCAGGTAGAAGGTTAAGATGAGATCAATTCTGAACCAAAGCACCTCTGATTGTATTCCTCTAACCGGGCTACCACAAGCCGGTATTGCAAGCAGGTCCCTTGGGTAGAAGGTTGAGATGAAATCAATTCTGAACCAAAGTGCCCATAATAGGATATTGCTAACCAGGCTACCATAAGCCGACAGGGCAAACAGGTCGCTCAGATAGAAGGTTAAGATGAGATCAATTCCAAATCAAAGTTCCCATGATAGGATCCCGCTGACCGGGCTACCACAAGCTAGTAGGGCAGGCAGGTTGCTCGGGTAGAAGGTTGATATAAGATCAATTACACACTAAAGCACCCCCGATAGGATCCCTCTTACCAGCCTCCCACAAGCCGGCAGGGTAGGCAGGTCGCTCAGGTGGAAGGTTGAGATAAGATCAATTCTACATCGAAGCGCCCCCGATAGGATCCCACTGGCCAGGCAACCACAAGATGGCAGGGTAAGCAAGTCACTCGGGTGGAATGTTGAGATGAGATCAATTCCAAAACAAAGCACCCCAGATAGGATCCCGTTGACTGGATTACCACAAGCCGACAAGGCTGGCAGGTCACTCGGGTGGAAGGCCGAGATGAGAGAAATTCCGAACCAAAGCGCCCCTGATAGGATCCCACTGATCGGGATCCCACAAGCTGGCCGTGTAGACAGGTCGCTCGAGTGGAAGGAGCTTACAGCCGTCGGATGTGGACTCGCCAAGCTTATCGACAGTCTTCTCAGCGAGGGCCCCGTTGAGCCTTGCCCGGTTGCCCGCCAACACCTCCAGTTCACAGACGTGCCACGGCATGTGGTTGACAGTCTCGATATCCTATAAAGGAATTAAGTTGGCAGTAAGGAGGGGCAGGGAGAGCAAGATGAAAAAGAAAATAAAGAAAAAGCGAAATCTAAGGATGACCTACCACACCACTAAAGTGTTTGTAGAGAAGGCACTCAGAGAGCTCAAGATGCGTCTCAAGGTCCAGGGCCTTATCGGCAAGCTCCTTCTTTGCCTCCATATTATTGAACTTCTTTGAGAAACTGATGCCCTGACGCATGACCAAGTGTGCGAGATCTATGACATACAGCTGAGCTCATAAGATTTCGAAGGCAATCTCCTTCAGGGTCAGCTTGTTGTATTCAGCGGCATCTTGGTGGTCATACAACCCAAAAGACAGGGCATAAGAGTCCTCGTCAGTGTGCCCCTCATCTATCTAGAAAGGAGGGAGGACAGGGACACCTGGTGCAATCCCTCCTCCTAGGTGAGTAATGACTGCCTGTGTAACATCCCATTTTCGACCAGACCCCTAGGAGTGGTTTTGTCATGACAAAACCCTAGAAAGCCCAAGGAGGCCAAGTGACCCGGGCTCAAGGAGAAAATCACCTTGGTCTGCAAATTTTAGATCAATGCACTCAACTCCATGGGCCGAATGGCATTGAGTGCATTGAGTGCACTCAACGCCATCTTATTCAGGCAGGCTTTGGGCTCGGGCATTGAGTGCGTCGAAAGCACTCAACGCCATAGGTCGAATGGCGTTGAGTGCATCGAGTGCACTCAACGCCATTATATAGAGGGAGGATTTTGGGGCAGGCGTTGAGTGCGTCGAGTGCACTCAATGCCAAAGGCTGGATGGCATTGAGTGTGTCAAGTGCACTCAACACCGTTTTCACTTAGAGCCTTTCTGCCAAATTTAGGCATTGAGTGAACTCAACGGTGTTGGCAGAATGGCGTCGAGTGCACTCAACGCCATAGGCTGAATGGCATCGAGAGCATCGAGTGCACTCAACGCCATAAGTTAAATGGCATTGAGTGTACAGACTGCACTCAACGCCATCTTACTGGGGCTGAATGGCATTGAGTGCGTTGAGTGCACTCAACGCATTTGGCTGAATGGCGTTGAGTGCATTAATTGTACTCAACGCCATCTTGCCACACGCTGAATGGCGTTGAGTGAGCTGAACTCACTAAATACCGTAGGCTGGATGGCATTGAGTGAGCTGAGCTCACTCAACACCATTGTACTTAGATAATTTTCCTGGCGATTTTGGCCTGTTTGCTAGTTCAGCTGAACCGGGCTGTTTCGGGAAGTGGGCCAGGATGTGTTAAATTAGTCGTTTCTCTATTAAGACCTAATTAAGACTCATTTGAATAGATATTGACCGGTCAAGTGGAGGAAATGCCACGTGGTCGACGGTTATGAAAGTGAACAGCCACGTCAATGGCTGAGAGTAGGCTTTCATGGCCACTAATGTCGCTTGAATACCTTGGCATCCTTTCACTCCTCTTTTATGGCTGGATTAAACTCCCCTAGGGAAGAGGAGGAGTTTCCAGTCATTACCTTGCTGGTTTGAGCCATATTCATCCCCCCACTACCATGGCTGAAACTACCTTAAAGGACCATTAATGGCCACCATCAGTTAGACCCCTCCCCCATTTTACTGATTTAAATGCTTCCCTAGACCTCAAGCCTTCGTTTCCACACCTTGCTCGAAGGAGATGAGAAATTTCTGTGTGTTGTTGAAGACCGCCAGCGATATCTCCACCCCTCATGGCCTTCCATCGATCGGTACGACTCCAGCCCGTGAACAAGGTCATACCATGCTCTCTCTCTATGGGTAGATCATAGCTCTCTTAAAATTAAGAATCGGGCTCAACTTAGCCCGATCAGGAAGAGGTTTTTCTTCCTGGTTTTTCCGCAAAAATGAACTGTCAGTTTCGCCGGATTTCCGCCCCTCCGGCGGCTGTGCCGCCGCCCTGTAATGGCCACCACCTCAAGAGGTGGTGGTGGTAGTGGCTGGCCAGGGAAGAGGCTGGATGGCCGGCGGCAGCATCTGGAAAGTGCTCCAACTCAGGCTAATCACGGCCCTTGGCTGGAGGAGGAAGACGATCCCAGCGCCTTTGGATCTACTTCAAGATTTGTGCTGATTAAATTATTGAATTCCTTTTTGTGTATTTTCTGTCTCGTTTGCTGGGTGGTTTTGAAATAAATATTAAAAATAGGTAGGCTCCTCTACATGAAATATGACCAACATAAAAGTTGTAGGCCATGAACACTAGTTTATTTTAAAATTTATTTGGACCCGTTTGGGTAAGTGGTTTGACCACAGCACCTAGTTTGGTGGGGTCTATACCTAGGCTAGACCAGGTAGTATTTTGAGTACCCCCACCAATCTAGCCATCCAAATGGCTTGAAATTTTGATGGGTTTCACTATTACCTATATCTATAACATATCCAAAAATGAGGATTTTTGGGAAATGTTTTCCTATAGTTTTTGGAAGAATTTAATAACCCATATACAATTTAATTAGGTGTCTTAAACAGCTTAAAAACCCCCAATATTTTGGAGGGTGATATTGGGGGATATTATAAGGCTCTAGTAAAAATCTCAGACTAATTGGGTTTGATTTGAATAGGTTTTGTTGTGACCAAAGTTGGTCTCCTAAGGGATAAATTAGGGCAAGGAATATTTGGGGCATGGATGGGCCTATTCTCACCCAAATGGGATGGGACCTTGGACAGAGCCCCATGGTCAGTAAACGCACCCTCTCATGGAGTTTGAGATGGTTTGGGGTGGGTTATCACTAGGACCCTAGTTCAAACCCTAAGGTTGGACTTTGGGGGTTTGTGAAGGACATAGGGTGATATGTCTTTGTATGGACTTGATATTTAGGACAAGTAATTGTAGGGTGGTGAATTGCCCTAGGAAATGATTGGATAGTGGATGAACACAAATACCCCACATAAAGCACATAATAAGTGGTCTTTACACTCTAGGAATTTTATAATGGGTCATATGACCTTGATTCTTAGTCAAACTTTGGCAAGAGTGTTTTCATAGTGATATTCATATCTGGATAATTTTGTTATGAATTTTAGATCAATAAATTTAGTACTTCATTTACAAACCAACAGATTGTATTTTTTGTTAGAAATTTATTATGAATTAACCACTCACTGGAATCTTATGAAATTTAGTCAGAGGACCTTTTATGATGTCATATATCACTGTAGATTTTATAGAATTTTTGGAAGTCTGGTTATATGGGTTGGTTCACAAAGTGATACTTTTCATGTAAAACAATTTGAATTAATTTTGGTACCTAGTAAGCTTGAAAAAATTATGATATTTGCTCAGAGGTCATATTTGGTCATCCTTAAGGTTTAGTAATTTTCTATAATTTTCTGATGGTAATTTGTAGTACTTCCTTCTTTATCTATGGTTGTTGGATTTACTTCGGATTAATTAATTAGAAGCCAAAGCATTTATGGAAAATTATGGAATTTTATATTTGTTGTTAATCCTCTGTTATCTAGTCTTCATAAATTTCTGGTGGCTATTACTTGAGAAAATACTGTACATCATGTTCAAATCATGCATGGATTAGATTGGAAAGAAATTAATTAATTATCGAACAAATTAGGAAAAATGTGAATTTCTGGATTTAGTATAATTATGACATGATAAACTCACAGTAAATAACTTAGGTCATTTGGATAAATATTTTGAGTACTTCCCATTGTATACACCATATAGCTTTGATGGTCTGCGTTTAGTAAAAACTGCAGGAATCATATTATGGTGCAAAATGATCTTAGGGAGATGGGATATTAGTGTAGTGGGCTGTTAAGTGAAATGAGGAGTCATGATGAGGAGAGAATGAGTCAAATACACTAGGGATAGATCCAACATAACGTGAGGGATTGGGAATTGGGTATTAACCAATAACAATAACTGTCTTGCAAAAGGGAGCTTTGGGCTTCAGCCCATCATAGTTCTTAGTGCCCTCGAGAGCCCTTCACGGGGAATACCTTGGGCAGTCCTAGTCTAACGTAAACCGTAGGAGTAACAAACTATAAGAGCAACCAGTGTAACTAGGGTTTCACATTCACAAACCCGGTAGCTAGGGAGGTTGATTTGGTTGTTTTGATTGCCATCCGGACAGTAGCTCTGGAAGGTAGATGCACAGACAGGATAGTGCGGGGAGCTGGGGGATCGAGGGTTTGGATACAGAATAAGGTGGTGGGTCTTCGGTATTGGACGGTCGTTCACACCGACGTCGATACGTTGAATCGGCAGTATGGGACACTTAGCCAAAGAAAGTCTGGTGGATATTGCCAGCATTAGTACGCGGATACTCTAGGTTGTGTTCTTCTAGGGGCGTACGGAAGGGCTAGGCTTGGTAATGTTTATACTCGCCTAGGAGTGGGGGGGGCCCGACCCACTGTATTCGTTTGCCACTACGGAGGCTCCTGGGAGTGAAGCTAGCTGCCCGAACAGGGGGAACTAAAGGTCTGTGTGCATAGAGTCATGTATGTGAGTTACACTTGCATGAATCATGGCATAGCATTTCACTAAACTCGTACTTGCATTACAACCGACACCCTAACGTATAAATCGATATATGACTTTTTATACGATGGGAGCCTTGCAGAAGACCCCTTAACTTATAAGTTTGTATGGGCATTCATATAAGTGAAGGTTACTTACTTATTTTCTACCTTGTCCTTTATTACATTTACTGCTTATTTTACTTGTTTACTTTACTGCTCACTATTGTAGAACTGCTATATTGTACCTTTCCTACTTAGCTGATATACAACATGAATAACTGCTAGATTAGTTCCACTGTCATCTATTTTGCTTACTCTCCACCTTTGTAGCTTCCTTTTCCTCCTCTCCGCTCGGTTCTTAGGAACCGTGGGGGGAGGGGTAGGGGATGATAGGACATAGTCTTTATTTTCGGACAACAACATTATAGGAGCTCCGGATGGGATACAGGGTCCAGTAGCCAAGGGACCAGCACCAGCGAAGTACAGTATGCATGGACGTGGGCCAGTCTAGTTCTGGAGCACCTGTGACCAGCTCCATGAATGATTATTCTTTCTTATAGCTTCCGCGATGAGTGATATATAGTGAGAACTCTGATGTACTGGGCTTAAGCCCATTTATATTTCATTTGAACTGGTCTTTTGTAGTACTCTCTCTCTTTTATATATCTATGGACTACTATGATTTTCATTTATATATGATTCTATGGACTTGATTATATTCAGTTTATATTTACTTCTCTCTCTTTTGTGATCGAAAAGGCCAGCAGAATTGGAGTTTTGTAGTGGCGGCCTTCCTGAGTGTCGATGCCACCGAAAAACGGTAATTCTGGGCATAACACCCCGGTGGTTTAAAAAGAAAAAAAATGGAGTCTTACAAGTGGTATCAGAGGAGACCTCGATCGAAAGAGAAGTAGTCCAAAAGAACCTTAGGCCACCCCCGCGCGAGCATAGTTTGCGGGCAAACTAGCAGCGGAAGAAGTGGTGTCCCATAAGGGAAATCACATGTAAAAGTCCATTTTATCCCTTTCTTCTATTCCATTCGTACGCTATCTAACAAGTGGAATATTTCCTTATAACCTGCGACAGACCCTACTCCACAGCAGGGGACACCTCAGGCTCTGAATGTGGTTCCACCTCTGCTGGCACCAGCTCCTTTTCAGCAGACAAAGATGGGGCAAACACTGATGGCCATTCTGGAGGCCTTTAGAGCTCAGCAATCCTCGGCTCCATAGCCAAACCCCGGGGCCAACTGGATGAGTGTCTTCCGGGGACTTCCCCTCCATCCTACCTAGGGATGGAGTCGGCAGTACGCACGGATGAATGGTTAGATACCATCTATGAGATGCTTGCAGGGATTCGATGCCCCACTGAGGAGGCAGTTTCTTTGGTAGTCTCCTGCCTGGAGTCACATGGAAAGAGGTGGTGGAATTCATGGTTGGACACCACTTTTGCGGGTATGTATTGCGCAGATATCACTTGGGAAGAGTTCAGAACAGCACTCCTAGGACATTTCGTGCCTCAGTCGGTGAGGGACGAGTTGGAGGATAGGTTCTTGCAGTTGAGACAGGGGAACATGATAGTGCTGGAGTATTATCAGGAGTTTACTCACCTAGCCTGCTATGCAGACGCTTATCAGTTGGATGATGTTGGCTATGCCAGGAGGTTTTACAAGGGGCTGCAGGATGATATGAGACAGGCCCTCCTGTTCGTTTGAGAAGGAAGCTTGGCCAGGATTCTGGAAATGGACAAGAAAAGAGAAGCGGATCAGCTTACAGTCAAGAGCCAGAAGAGCCCGGCTGACGATATAGTGATTGGAGATTGTAGAGACTGTCCTCGAGGCCAGGTCATTGGGGAAAGAAGGAACGTGGATCAACCCCGTCAGGAGATTGGACAGGAGTAGAGGAATTAGGGGGTCTTGGCTCCCCAACCCTTACAGATGTTGGAGATGCCGAGGACAGTAGAGCAGGCACCGGTATGCTTCCAGTGCAATCAGCCGGGGCATATCAAGAGGAATTGTCCTATGAGGCGAGCACCCCGACCAACACTTCAGGGTGCCCCACCTCCCTGGCAGTTTGGTGGTCGAGGACACAACCGAGGACGAAGATATCAGGACAGAGGCCACAGGCCAGAGAGGGAGCGGGTGTATGCTCTAAACCTGGCACAGCCCCAGAACCCAGAGCAGGTTATAGTAGGTATGCCAGTACATTTAATTCTTTCGTTCCTAAGAACTAGTTTTCATAGACATAGACTAGTTAGTAATCAAGAGAAGGAAAAAAAACTATAACTAGAATACTAAGACACTTAATTACCTCAGTCATAGTTTTCATCAGCAGCAAGCCCTCTCATACGCTCTTCGACACTAGTGCATCGCACTCGTTTGTGTCGGAAGATTTCGTGAAAGGGCTGGCAGGCGTGGAGCAGTTCACCGAAAAGATGATGAGGGTGCGTCTACCTGATGGATCAGAGCTAATGACCTCTTATCATTGCAATATGGAGGTGGAGATCGACGGGAAGGAGTTTGAGGCACCAGCAATGATCCTGAGGATGCCAGACTATGATCTGATCCTGGGCATGACATGGTTGCACTAGAACCATGCCCGAATTGACTGCTTGGTGAAGAGGATCACCGTGAGGCAAGGGGACTCCTTTATTATTATCGAAGGTATCATACCAGCCCCCTACATATTATTATCATCTGTATAGGCCATCATGGCCCAACTGTAGGGGGAAGAGTTTACCAGGTCCTTTTTGATATGATCGTGGCCAAGGATTCCATTTCAGATATTCCAGTAGTGCGAGACTTTGCCGAAGTATTTCCGGAGAAGCTACCAGGGCTATCCCCGCATCGAGAGAAGGACTTTCAGCTTCAGCTCGTACCGGGGGCTATGCCGGTATCCAGAGCTCCTTATTGAATGGCCCCGAAGGAGTTGGTGGAGTTTCGAAGACAACTTCAGGAGTTAGTGGAAACCAGGTTTGTCCAGCCTAGCTCTTCACCGTGGGGAGCTCTGGTGCTATTCGTCAAAAAGAAGAACGGGACTCTTCGGCTGTGTATTGATTACCGGGCCCTAAACAGGCTGACGGTCCGGAATACGTACCCCTTGCCAAGGATAGACGAGCTATTTGACCAGCTGGAGGGAGCTCATTAGTTCTCAAAGCTGGATCTGAGATCGGGGTACTACCAGCTATGCATTCGGGAGGAGGACATCTCGAAGACGGCCTTTAATAGTAGATATGGACTATACGAGTTTACCGCGATGCCCTTTGGGCTCACTAATGCACCCTCCGCTTTCATGAACCTGATGAACTGGGTGTTCGAAGAGTATCTGTATTTCTTCGTTATTGTATTCATCGATGACATCCTTATCTATTCGAGGACGGAGGAGGAGCATGCGAGGCATCTGGCTTTGACTTTGGAGAAGCTCCGAGAGCATAAGATGTATGCTAAGTACAGCAAGTGCCAATTCTGGCTGAAGGAGGTGGACTTTTTGGGCCATGTCATCAGTGGAGCAAGTTTGGCAGTAGATCCGGCGAAGGTCCAGGCAGTACGAGATTGGCCACCACTTAAGATGGCCTCGGATGTTCGGAGTTTCTTAGGACTTGTCGGTTATTATCGGAAGTTCGTAAAGGGGTTCTCTCATATTACCCTCCCTCTTGCATCTCTGATGAAGAAGGAGTCTCCTTTTATTTGGACGCCACGATGCGAGTTTGCTTTTCAGGAGCTGAAGGATCGGCTTACCTTGGCTCCTATCCTTGATCTTCCATCAGGGAAGGAAGGATTCCAGGTGTACACGGACGCTTCCTATCAGGGGATGGGTGTCGTTCTAATGCAGAATGGGCACGTAATAGCCTATGCCTCCCGTCAGCTGAAAAAGTATGAGCAGAACTACCCGGTGTATGACTTAGAGATGGGGGCAGTTATTTTTGCTTATAATATCAGGCGATACTACCTCTACGGAGTTCACTACGACATCTTATCAGACCATAAGAACTTGAGATACGTAGACACACAGAAGGAGCAGAACATTAGGCAGAGATGCTAGGTGGAGCTTCTGTTGGACTACCAGTACACCATGCACTACCATCCCGGGAAGGCAAACGTGGTCGCAGATGCTTTGAGCCGGAGAGCGAGTACGTCAGGAGTAGGCCCGCAGCTGATGGCCTTGGATTTGGTTAAGTCATTTGAGGAGATGCATATATCACTAGTGTTCGAGGATGATTCGGAGTTATACATGGAGTACCTAGGATCGATGATTACCACCGATGATATTTGAGATCGCATCAGAGATGGGCAGAGGTTGGATGCGAGAGCTGAGCTGATATTTAGGGCCTTGGAGGAAGACATGGCAGATGATTACTCCTTGAGGGATGGGCTTTTGTGTTTTAGAGGCAGGGTCTACATACCGGTAGGAGGTCAGATCCGGGAGGACATCATGATGGAAGCTCACTACAGCAGATACTCAGTGCACCCAGGGATCACCAAGATGGTAAAGGATTTGAAGAGTACAATGTACTGGCCGGGCATGAAGAAGGGCATTACATATTTTGTGACGCATTGCGAGGCTTGCCAACTCGTAAAGGCAGAATGTAAGAATCCGGCCGGATTGATACAGCCACTTCCGGTGCCGGAGTGGAAGTTTGAGGATATAGCCATGGACTTCATACATGGGCTACCTCGATCCCATGCGGGGAATGACTCGATCTGGGTGATAGTGGATAGGCTAACGATGGTGGCCAGATTCATTCTAGTGGCGAAGGACGCTCCGGTTAGTGCATTAGTATGGAGGTTCATTGAGCAGTTTGTGCGTTATCATGGAGTACCCAAGACTATCATTTCGGATCGGGATGGGCAGTTTACATCCAGGGAGTGGAGGTCAGTTCAGGCCCATCTGGGTTCTCGGTTGACATTCAGCACGGCTTTTCACCCTCAGACTGATGGGAATACGGAGCGCACCAACCGTACATTGAAAGATCTTTTGCGCTTGTGTATTTTGGATTGCGGCGAGCCTTGGGAGAGATTGTTGCCGCTGATTGAGTTTTCATACAATAATACCCATCAATCCAGTATAGGCATGGCTCCTTACGAGGCATTGTATGGACGGATGTGCAGGACCCCACTATCATGAGTTCAGGATGAGGACCCGCAGGCACTCAGCTCGAAGTTTGTGGGAGATACTGATGCTCAGATTAGATTGATCCCGGAAAGGATGTTGGAAGCCCAGAGCAGGCATGCAAAATATTACAATGCGAGACATCGTCAGGTGGAGTTCTAGGTGGGAGACCGAGTTTTCTTGAAGATACGACTGATGCACGGAGTCTTGCGGGTTCGCGGGCGGAAGAAGCTCAGTCCGAGGTATATGGGGCCTTATAGGATCCTGGAGCGGGTCGGCCCCTTGGCTTATAGACTGGAGCTACCGCCGAAGTTAGCGGGATTGCATGACGTCTTCCACGTCTCCTCACTACGGAGAGATCTACTACTCCCTGAGCAGCTGATTTCCACAGTAGACGGCCTGGTGGCCTCGGATCGATCAGTCAAATTGGAGCCGATCATGATTGATTAGACGGCAGTGCAGGTCTTGTGACGTAAGAAGGTTCTGTTAGTCAAGGTTCTATGGAGCAATCATGGGAAGGAGGAGCATACATGGGAGCCATAGGACTTGATGCAGTAAAAGTACCTGAAACTCTTCGATTCAGGTATACCTTAAACCATAGGGATGTTACAATTTCTTATATTCTAATAGAAACCCCCGTAGGCTTAACCTTAATTTCGGAGATGAAATTATTTTTTTTGTATATTGTGATTTGTAACATCCCATTTCCGACCAGACCCCTAGCAGTGGTTTTCTCATGACCAAGTCATGACAAAACCCTAGAAAGCCCAAGGAGGCCAAGTGACCCGGACTCAAGATGAAAATCACCTTGGTATGTAAATAGTAGATCAGAAATTTACTTATAACAGGATTTGGGCTCGGACGTTGAGTGCGTCGATTGCACTCAACGCCATGAGCCGAATGGCATTGAGTGCACTCCATGCCATCTTATTCAGGCAGGATTTGGGCTCGGGCGTTTAGTGCATCGAAAGAACTCAACGCCATAAGTCGAATGGCATTGAGTGCGTCGAGTTCACTCAACGCCATCATATTTAGGGAGGACTTTGGGGCAGGCGTTGAGTGCGTCGAGTGCACTCAATGCCAAAGGCTGGATGGCATTGAGTGCATCGAGTGCATACAACACCGTTTTCACTTAGATCCTTTCTGCCAAATTTTGGCATTGAGTGAACTCAACGTCGTTGGCAGAATGACATCGAGTGCACTCGACGCTATATGCTAAATGGCGTCGAGAGTGTCGAGTGCACTCAACGCAATAAGCTGAATGGCGTTGAGTGCGCTGACTGCACTCAACGCCATCTTACTAGGGCTGAATGGCGTTGAGTGCGTCGAGTGCATTCAACGCCTTTGGATGAATAACGTTGAGTGCTCTGACTGCACTCAGCGCCATCTTGCCATAGGCTGAATGGCGTTGAGTGAGCTGAGCTCACTCAATGCCATTGTACTTAGATAATTTTCCTGGCGATTTTGGTATGTTTGCTGGTTCAGCTGAACCGGGCCATTTCGGGAAGTGGGCCAAGATGTGTTAAATTAGTCGTTTCTCTATTAAGACCTAATTAAGAATTATTTGAATAGATATTGACGGTCAAGTGGAGGAAATGCCACGTGGCCGACGGTTATGAAAGTGACTAGCCACGGCCATGGTCGAGAGTCGGCTTACATGGACACTAATGTCGCTTGAATGCCTTGACATCCTTTCACTCCTCTTTTATGGATGGACTCAACTCACCTAGGGAAGAGGAGGAGTTTTCAGCCGTTACCTTGCTGGTTTGATCCATATTCATCCCCCCACCACCATGGCCGAAACTACCTTAAAGGACCATTAATGGCCACCATCAGTTAGATCCCTCCCCCCCCCCATTTTACTGATTTAAAAGCTTCCCTAGATCTCAAGTGTTCATTTCCACACCTTGCCTGAAGGAGACGAGAGATTTTTGTGTGTTGTTGAAGACCGTTGGCGACATCTCCACCGCTCATGGCCTTCTGTCGATCGTCACGACTCCAGCCTGCGAACAAGGTCCTCCCCTCCTCTCTCTCTATGGGTAGATCATAGCTCTCTTAGGATTAAGAATTGGGCTCAACTAAGCTCGATCGGGAAGAGGTTTTTCTTCCTGGTTTTTTCGCAAAAACTAACCATCGGGTTCGCCGGATTTCCACCCCTCCGGCAGCTGCGTCGCTGCCCGACGATGGCCACCACCCCAACAGAGGTGGTGGTGGCGGTTGCCGGCCATGGAAGAGGTTGGATGGCCAGAGGCAGCGTCTGGAAAGCGCTCCAGGTCGGGCAAATCACGATCCTTGGCTGGAGGAGGAAGACGATCCCAGCTCCTTTGGATCTGCTTCAAGATTTGTGCTGATTTAATTATTGAATTCCTTTTTGTGTATTTTCTGTCCTGTTTACTGGGTGGTTTTGAAATAAATATTAAAAATAGGTAGGCTCCTCTACAGGAAATATGACCAACATGAAAGTTATAGGCCGTGAAAACTAGTTTATTTTAAAATTTATTCGGACCTGTTTGGGTAAGTGGTTTGACCACAGCACCCAGTTTGGTGGGGTCTATACTAGGCTAGACCAGGTGGTATTTTGAGTGCCCCCACCAATCTAGTCATTCAAATGACTTAAAATTTTGGATGGAATTTAATATTACCTATATCTAAGACATATCCCAAAATGAGGATTTTTGGGAAACATTTTCCTATAGTTTTTGGAAATATTTAATAACCCATATACAATTTAAATAGGTGTCTTAAATAGCTCAAAAACTCCCAATATTTTGAAAGGTGATATTGGAGGATATCATAAGGCTCTGGTAAAAATCTCAGCTCAATTGGGTTTGATTTGAATAGGTTTTGTTGTGACCAAAGTTGGTCTCCTAAGGGATAAATTAGGGCAAGGAATATTTGGGGCATGGATGGGCCAATTCTCACCCAAATGGGATGGGACCTTGGACAGAGCCCCATGGTCAGTAAGCACACCCTCTCATGGAGTTTGAGATGGATTGGGGTGGGTTAGCACTAGGACCCTAGTTCAAACCCAAAGGTTGGACTTTGGGGGTTTGTGAAGAACATAGGGTGATATGTCCTTGTATGGTCTTGATATTTAGAACAAGTAATTATAGGGTGGTGAATTTCCCTAGGAAATGATTGGGTAGTGGATGAACACAAATACCCCACATAAACCACATAATAAGTATTTAGGTCTTTACGCCCTAGGAATTTTATAATAGGTCATATGACCTTGATTCTTTGTCAAACTTTGGCAAGAGTGTTTTCATAGTGATATTCATATCTGGATATTTTTGTTATAAATTTTAGATCAATAAATTTAGTACTTCATTTACAAACTATCAGATTGTACTTTTTACTTAGAAATTTATTATGAATTAACCACTCACTGGAATTTTATGAAATTTAGTCAGAGGACCTTTTATGATGTCATATATCTATGTAGATTTTTTATAGAATTTTTGAAAGTCTGGTTATATGGGTTGCTTCACAAAAAGATACTTTTCATGTAAAACAATTTGAATTAATTTTGGTACCTAGTATGCTTGAAAAAATTATGATATTTGCTCAGAGGTCATATTTGGTCATCTTTAAGGTTTAGTATTTTTTCTATAATTTTTTGATGGCAATTTGTTATACTTCCTTCTTTATCTATAGTTGTTGGATTTACATCGGATTAATTAATGAGAAGCAAAAGCATTTATGGAAAATTATGGAATTTGATATTTGTTATTAATCCTCTGTTATCTAGTGTTCATAAATTTCTGGTGGCTATTACTTGAGAAAATATTGTACATCATGTTCAAATCATGCATGGATTAGATTGGAAAGAAATTAATTAATTATCGAACAAATTAGGAAAAATGTGAATTTCTTGATTTAGTATAATTATCACATGAAAGACTCCCAGTAAATAACTTAGGTCATTTGGATAAATATTTTGAGTACTTTCGATTGTATACACCATATAGCTTAGGATGGTCTGTGTTTAGTAAAAACTGCAGAAATCATATTATGATGCAAAATGAACTTAGGGAGATGGGATATTAGTGTAATGGGCTGTTAAGTGAAATGAGGAGTCATGATAAGGAGAGAATGAGTCAAATACACTAGGGTTAGATCCAACATAACGTGAAAGGGATTGAGAATTGGGTATTAACCAATAACAATAAGTGCCTTGCGAAAGGAAGCTTTGGACTTAAGCCCATCGTAGTTCCTAGTGCCCTCGAGAGCCCTTCACGGGGAATACCTTGGGCAATCTTGGGCTAGCGTAAACCGTAGGAGTAACAAACTACAAGAGCAACTAGTGTAACTAGGGTTTCACATTGACACACCCGGTAGCTAGGGAGGTTGATTTGGTTGTTTTGATTGCCATCCGGACGGTAGCTCTGGAAAGTAGATGCACAGACGGGATAGTCCGGTGATACGGGGCCTCGAGGGTTTGGATACAGAATAAGGTGGTGGGTCTTTGGTATTAGACGGTTGTTCACACCGACGTCGATACGTTGACTCGGCAGTGTGGGACACTTAGCCAAAGAAAGTCTGGTGGATATATCCAGCATTAGTACGCGGATACTCTAGGTTGTGTTCTTCTAGGGGCATACAGAAGGGCTAGGCCTTGTAGTGTGTTGGAACACCCTATTACTAATTTGGGTCAGGATCACTATGTCAATAGGATTGTTGCTTTGACCTTGTTGTATAGAGAAAAGGTCAACTAGTTAGGTCTAAGGCTTAGGACTTAGGATTTGAGATTTCCCCAAGACCTCCTAGTTCAGATGCAGAAGCCAAGAAGAAGAATTAAAGTTGTCGTCGAGCTCAGATCGACGAAGCGTCGAACTCAGTTCAACTATCTGTGAGTTCAAGCTGACAAAGCGTCGACCTCAGTTCGACGATCTCTGAGCTCAAGTCAACGAGGAGTCAAACCCAGTTCGACGATCTCTGAGCTCAGATCGACAATTTCTGTCCAAATAAAATTCCAATTTCTCTGAGCTCAGTTCGATGATAGTTGAGCTCAGATCAACGATTTCATTTTGAGATCGATGATTTCTGGTGTTTTCTGTAGCTTGTTGAGGATTTCAAATCAAAGTATTTATTGGAGAAGATTTCTAGCCGTTATAATAAATCTGGAGCAAGTTTCAAGGAAATAAAGAAGGAATGTACTTAGGTTGTTTTCTCCAGAGATAGTTGACAATTAAGGAAAGCATTTACGACTTTGCTAACGGCTATTTTCAAGATTTGTCGACTGGAGTTCTTATTATCATCATTCAGAGAGAACAAAGGAACATAGCAGCATACACAGAGAGATACACAGAAAAGAAAAAGAAGAACAATAACTCAGAAAACTGAACAAGTTTTCTTTCTGATTCCTACTGATCAAAAGTTTTCTCAAGTCTTCATCATTCACACTCCAGAAAACAAACATTTCAGTTTTGCTAAAATCATCCAGTGCTGGAACAATCAATTCATTGAATACCTATCACCCTTGCAAAGCTTCCAGTTCCTAAACTTCTGCTACACTTCAGGGGGAGCTTTGACAACATCTCATCCACTAGTGCTTCTCTTTGATAGTTGACAGAGAAGACAGCTTCAACCCTTTTCTTTTTTCCTTTCCTATAAAAGGGTTTTTAAACTCCCTTCAAAAGTTTTGCTTTGGTTCCTGAGACCTGATCAAAACTCAGTGGTGGCAAGACACCTGATCAAAAAATCTGGTTTGGTTTTTGAGCACCTGATCAAAAGCTCATTGGTGCCCAGGACACCTGATCAACTAGTCCTGCAGTGGATTCCTACCAAGGGTGATAGAAGAGTGGATGTACCCAGGTTTTGGGGAACCACTATAGCTCCTTGTGTCTTCTGGATTGCTTGCTCTTTATTGTGCTGTGTGCTGTGAATTAATCCTTTTGTAGTTGTTTTATTTCAGTTTTTGCTTAGCACTCTACACTTATTATATCAAGTCTTCCACTACTGAAATAATTTTTAATTTACCAAAATTATTTTAAATCACTCTATTCACCCCCCTCCACTCTAGAGTTAAGGAATTATCTTACCCTCACTTTCATAGTGTGAATACCCGCCTAGGAGTGGGGGGTCTGACCCACTGTCTCCATTTGCCACTACAGAAGCTCCTGGGAGTGAAGCTAGCTGCCCGAATAGGGGGAACTAAAGGTCTGTGCGCATAGAGTCGTGTGCATGAGTTGCACTTGCATGAATCATGGCATAGCATTTCACTACACTCATACTTGCATTACAACCGACACCCTAACGTATAAATCGGTATGGGACTTTTTATATGATGGGAGCCTTGCAGAAGACCCCTTAACTTATAAGTTTGTATGAGCATTCATATAAGTTAAGGTTACTTACTTACTTGTTTTTTACCTTGTCTTTTATAACAATTGCTGCTTATTTTACTTGTTTACTTTACTTCTCACTATTGTAGAACTGCTAGATTGTACCTTTCCTACTTAGCTGATATACAACATGAATAACTACTAGATTAGTTCCACTGTCATCTATTTTGCTTACTCTCCAGCTTTGTAGCTTCCCTTTCCTCCTATCTGCTCGGTGCTTAGGAGCCGTGGGGGGAGGGGTAGTGGATGATAGGACTTAGTCTTTATGACTAATGGTTTTCGGACCATAACATTACAGGAGCTCTGGATGGGAGACAGGGTCCAGCAGCCCAGGGACCAGCACCAGCGGAGTACGGTGTGCATGGAGGTGGGCCAGTCTAGTTCTGGAGCACATGTGACCAGCTCCGTGAGTGATTAGTCTTTTTTATAGCTTTTGTGATGAGTGATATGTAGTGAGAACTTTGATGTACCTGGCTTAAGCCCGTTTATATTTCATTTGTACTGGTATTTTGCACTACTCTCTCTCTCTTTTATATATCTATGGACTATTGTGGTTTTCATTTATATATAATTCTGTTGACTTGATTATATTCAGTTTATATTTACTTCTCTCTCTTTTGTGATCGAAAAGGCCAGCAGAATTGGCGTTTTGTAGTGGCGGCCTTCCCGAGTGTCGGTGCCACCGCAAAACGGCAATTCTGGGCATAAGACCCTGGTGGTTTAAAAAGAAAAAAAAATGGGGTCTTACAACCCGACACCATCCAGGGGCTTCTACTCATCCCAAAATTAGGACATTAGTTTGGAGTCCCTAGCTCCTCACTGCCCGACCCGCTCCCAGCAAGTGAAGATGGCCCGCTCCCTGCTGGTGGAGTTGGCTCGCTAATTGGGGTGACCTTCTTAGAGTTTAGAGATTTCTAACACTTTGGGGGCCCACCTAACAAAGAGCCCGGGTCAGAAACCACCCTCTTCTTCTGGCCACTGTTGGTCGGTGGTAGCCCCAGATCGTCAGCACATGCTGCCACCGCGGACTTGGCGAGCGCGAGTGCAGGATCCGCCCTTCCCTTTCCCGCATCAGGCGGGTTCAAGGGTATATGGCGATCACCTGCAGAAAAGGTTAATGGTTAAAACATGAGCTATAACCCTATCAGGGGCGAGTGAAGAGTGAGAGATGAAGGGGATATTTATACAGTCACCCAGAAGGACCGGTGGTAGCGAGTTGAGGTTGCGTCGCAGGTAGGAGACCTCGAAGATCTTCTCCATGAAGAAAATGTACATCTTCGCATCCTCATCGTCTACACGGGTATCTCGACATACATACTCGTCCTTCTAAACAAACGAGTATGGGACATTCCAATGCTCGCCCTTGATGTACATGAAGTGATCTGTCCAGTGATGCGCCTTATTAATGGTCTCACAAACTTTGATCTGTGAGCTAATGAGAAAGGCCACCCCATCATTGGTGGCTTAGTAGATGAACAACTTACGGAAGACCGTCAAGTTGAACTTTATCCTCTCCTCGTGCAGGAAGCACACGAAAGCCACTAGTATGACAATTGAATTGGGGCATACCTTCGCGGGCACCGCCTCGAAGTACTTCAGGAACTGCTTCACATCTGGCCACAATGGGAGGCAAAGTCCCATCTCAAATTGGGCGAGAGGAAAGGTGAGCTCGTCCTTCTTGATAGTGTTGAGGGACTCAGCTTTAGCAAGAGCGTGGGTCAAGAACCCGACAAGAATAAACTCAGTAATTATTTTCGGCATCTCGTCCTCCGATACCTGCCCATCCGGCAAGATATAATCTAGGAAGTGGGCCATGCAATTCTTCCTTCCCTCCGAGCCATCACCGTCACCACCCATTAGGCAAATCAAAAACGCGAGTGGGAGGTCATTGGGTGAAGAGTAAGGGAGAACATCTAATACGGTGCGTGAGAGTCGGGCACAAGGCATGTATTTATAAAAAATCAAGGGGAGAGAGGTTTGGCCAATTGGCGCAAATCCACTCACTGCCTACGCACTCACATCCCCCTGGACTCGTGTTATCTCAACTCGCCTACTACCCATGATAGGTAAGATTCCCCTAGCGAGTCGACTCTATTATACATCATAGGCCACGCATTTGCAAAAAACCAAGCATTGATTAAAACACCACTAGAAATGCGATCGTGCATAACAAATAAAATATATTGTCTTAATATCTTGCAAATGAAAAGAATAAAAGGCCAAATAAAAAAGGAGGGGTTGGTTCTGCTGATTCAGTGTGATATCCACTACCACAAGCTGCGTCCTCGCATCCTCGCCTACGACACTCCCCTTTGAATGATCTCATCGGGAACAGCGGCAACTTCATGATGGAGGGTGCAGTTACATTCCTCTATTTTCCTCAAGTGCCCCTCCAATAAAGCTGTGTCCACCCTCCCCCAGGAGTGTCTGTATCATGCTAGTAAATGCAGCGCATTCACACTCTAAATCCTCACTCTCTGCTGAAAGATGAGCAAGTGAGGAAAGCTGTCACTTGCAAAATGAGCCCTCTCTCCTGAATATCGCGTAGAATGAAGTCATGCTTCTGCAGGATGCTTGTTGCCCGCTCCGTTAGCTCGGAGATAGACATCAAATCGCCAAGAAAATTCTGAATCATGTCAGAAGAGGGAGGCGTCGAGTAAGTTACGGTGGCATCCGGCTTGCCGCCGATGGAAATGTCAGTAGCATCTATCAAAGGAGAGTAAGATGTTAACATAATTTATCATGACCAGAATAGTTAGAGTCCCGATGACTAATCGTGGGAGGTTTCTCCCTCCTTTCCGGGGTTGCGCAAGGGTAAGCTCTCCTGACCACCAAAGGGGTTTTTAAGGGGCAACAATAAAGATTTCCCCAAACCTACTCGCATGAGGCTGGGGTTACGGTAAAACTAGGCACCGGGCGCTGGAGTTCCCGCACCCCTAGCCGTCGGTGACACCGTGATATTAACGAGCTCGCGATTGAGATCACGAGTGGGGATCTTTTTAAGGATGTAGTTGAGGTGACGTCGACGAAAGGGGGTACTGTATGGTAAGACACCATCAGAAGATCGCTCCGTAAAAGGAGCGAGTCAGAGGCAAAGAAATAAATTTACCGACCTTGGATCAGCAAGTGAGTACTCGATTCATCCCAACTCACCAAGTCCTTCTGGTTCCTATACATGGGGTCCTTTGTGACCTCCTCGGTGAAAGTGGCAGTCTGCATGTAACACCCCAAATTGTTGTAGGAGCGACGGGGATCGTTTTTGGGCCAAGTCGGGTTTTTGGTGCAGGTGACACGGGCCCCGACACAGGCGTGTCGGAGGCCGTGTCGGGCGTGTCGAGCTCGAGCCATGTCGTCGACCAGTTCAGGTCGACGATGGTCGTGTGGTGGAACACGGCCTAGGACACGGGCGTGTCCCAGGCCGTGTCACACCTGTGTTGTGCGGTTGGGTGCACGGGTAGTGACACGGGCACGAACACGGGCGTGTCCGGTTTGACACGGGCGTGTCCGATGCCGTGTCACCAAGCCGTGTACCCCTCTGACTCCAAACTGGTGACTTATTGCACACGGGGGGCGTAACACGGGTCCCGACACGGGCGTGTCGTAGGCGACACGGGCGTGTCGCAGGCGACACGGGCGTGTCGGAGGCCGTGTCACATGCCGTGTGCTGGTTTTCAATTTGGGTCGAGACGGCGAATGAGCTACACGGCCAGGCACACGGCCGTGTGTCAACCCGTGTTCGGCCCAGATTTTATGATTTTTGGATTTAATCCGGGCCGTTCGTTTCCTTGGCTTTGGATCCGACGGTGGGGGCTGCTCCTGGGTGGTTTTAGCCGGGAATAGGGTTTTGAAACCCTTATTTCTCTTGGATAATCTCTCTCTAAGTTTTAGAGAGAGGGGAGAGCAAGTTTGGTGGAGGAGTCCAAGATCCGGCCGCCGGAAGAGCTTCGGAGCTCCGAATCACGATCCGAGTCCAGATCCGCGGAGGCGACGCCGTTGCGGTGCTTTCCAACCGTATAGTTTTCGATGGCGCCGCGGAAGAATGCAAGGGTAACGATTTCTCATCCTTGGGCATGTGAAGCCCTCTTTTCCTTTGCAAAGGAAGCCCTCTCTCGCGAGTGAGCGAAGAGTTGGAGCGTTCCTTGGGGTAGATATGTAAAGTCCCCCTTGTGTAGAGTCCGTATGCGAAAACGGACATAGGCATTGTGTGTGAAGCCTATCCGGACAAGTAGAGCCGGATCGGTGATGTTGCATTGCATATGAACCGGGGAAGACTCCGGGTGTTTGGACGTTTTTCGGGTTTTCTACGTAGTAGATTGCATAAGGGAGCCTTGGGGATTAACTCCAAGGTGCACCCGGAAAACTGGGCAAAAGCGAGTTTTACCAACACGATGGCCGGGAAGCCAACGTGGACATAACCGGGTTATGTGATTATTGTGGCGGAAACGGGACTCGGTGAGTCTTGACCTGCGCATATGGCTTAAATTGTCGTTGCGATATGAGCACGGGTCAGGCGGAACCGTACCCGGTCTATGTCGTTCGGTAGGACCGTTGGCATGGATGAGGGTCTTCGGCGGTCTATGGCTTAAATTGCCGTGACCAAGGCCAGGAAGGAAAAATGCTCATATGGATGACCGTCCAAGAGGCGGTGGTGGATTGGGAACGTCTATGGCTTGAATTGACGTGACGTTGGCCGGTTCGCCGAGAATGTGCCCTGAGTGCACGGGGTGTGTGGCCGTGCGAGCCTACGCCTGTGTTGATGTGTTTTCACATTAATATATTGCCTATACTAATAAAGTGCAGGGAAAGAGCATCGCCGCCCCGATTTTGGGGGCGGGATCGTTATAATTTGGTCAGCATTGCTGACCGTTGCTTTTGTTTGCCACCGGGCGGTGGTTTGTGCTTGCAGGTGCTGCGAAGCCGAGCGGAAAATAGCGGGCTAAAGCCCATGTTGCGGTGCTGGCCCTCGAAGGCCTAACCCTTTTTATGCTTTCCGTTTATTTCATGTATGGCCGGCCTGCGAGCCGAAGTATGTAAGACATGTTTTGTTAAGCAAACCTTGTAAGGCCTTAAGGCCGGTACTTTTGTAGTTTCGTTCCTATTGTTACTTCTGTAGTGGACATTCCTGCTTGGCAGGGTTCTTGAATTTGTGCAACTTAATAATTTGCTTTCGCTAGAATGACTCTGTGTAGGACGTTGGTGATTGGTTGTATGGTTTCAACGCGTAACGAACTGGTCTGTCCGTAGTATATGGCGTCGGGCCCCGGCCGGACCTACTGCTATATGCTATGCGACGGATAGGGGTGTTACAAATTGGTATCAGACTTCTGGTTTCGGTCAAGCTTAAATGAATTCGTGGACGAATTCACTTTAAGGGGTGGTGAGCACATGTATGTGTCATCGTTATAACATGAAAAGAACCCTTGAATGTCCACTTAGGAATGAAATTATACATGTTTGAGGAACCTGCGTGTTCCTATAATTGCTGTTTGCAGTAATTTTTGGGTCGCTTATCGGTGTTTTGCACGATTATAGGTGACCAGAAGTGGCGCTGGGCCGTCTGAACGGCTAGGTTCTGAGGCGAGCAGTGCGTCAAGCGATGCGCCTGCAATACCTCCGTCTGCCGAGACCATTAGGTTGGTGGCAGAAGCGGTCATGGCAATGATCAATGCGCAGCCTGCAAGGCAGGTGCAGCAGCCCGCTCCTGCTATGGAGAAAGTACCGCTTCAGACGGCAGAGCAAAAGAGGGTTGAGCAAGTAGTTTTGGAGCCAGAGTTGCCTCGGAGAGCAACGGAAAGACAACTGAAGCACGTGATGGGCTTTCACCCACCGGTGTTCACGGGAGCAGAAACCCCGACCCAAGCAGAGGATTGGCTCTCAAGGGTCAACAGGGTGATGACTGCGACGGAAACGGAAGAGTGGCAGAAGACCACAATAGCGACGTTCCTGTTGGATGGGGACGCAAGGTTATGGTGGGAAGGCCTAGAGCTACATCAGTTGCGGGAAGGCCGTTGGCCGAAGTTCCGATAGAGGAGTTTGCGAGACTATTCATGGCTCGATACCTCCCCTCGGCGCAGAGAATTGCGCTAGAAAGCGAGTTTCAGAAGTTGGTGCAAGGGGATTGCACCGTTGATGAATACCTCCACGAGTTTACTCGGTTGGGGAGATATGTCGGCGCTACCTTCGCAGACGAGGAGCGCAAGACGAGCCGCTTCTATGAAGGGCTAAGAGATGATCTAAGATTGCTACTATCAGGGCCCAAGGCGCAGGGTTTCATGACCCTGGTCAGTTCGGCCCGGTCCTTGGAGAAGGACATGAAGAATGTCCAAGCGAAGAAGGAATCCGGTAGTAAGAAAGCGGAGTTCAAGGTACCGACTACGTCGAAGTCGGGCTACCGTAGATTCTATAAGAAAGCTAAGACGTCGGGTCCAGCTACTTCAGGTGCCTCGGGGGCAACTACCAATCGAACCCCGGGCACTTGTTTCACGTGTGGAAAGCCGGGGCACTTTGCCCGTGATTGCTGGAGTGGACGCTCAAAGTCCGAAAGGAAGCAAGGAGCTACCTACGAGGAGAAGGGCAAAGCGGTGGAGTCGACCGTGTCCCACTATGCTCCGACTCAGCCTAGAGTCTATAACTTGGGCCAGCAGGAGGCCATCAAGCAAGCGGATGTGGTGACAGGTATGAGTTAATTTATAGCAAGTTAGCTTTAATACCGTTATCTATTGCTTGTTAGCCTAATATTGTGTGTATAGACTTTGTTATGATTAGTGATAGTCCGGCACGGGCACTGTTCGATACGGGAGCTTCACACTCCTTCTTGTCCGCAAGCTTTATATCGTGCATCGGAGTCCCTTCTTCGATGGCAAAGGACAATTTGGATGTGCTGCTACCGAATGGGTGCTCGATGCGTGCAGACAGGGTGTGCGCCGTAAAGGTTCACATTGGGAGCCAAGAGTTCGACTTGCTAGCGTCATTGCTGCCGCTAGTAGAGTTCGACGTGATCTTTGGAATGGATTGGCTGTCAGAGGAGAAAGCTTGGATTGACTGTGACCGGAAGGAGGTCAAGCTGGGTGTAGGGCGGGAGACTACATTTGAGGGGTTAAAGGGGTCGAGCAAGACACTGATGTCTGCTCTTCAGGTGGTGAAGGCGGTTCGTGCTAGTGCAGAGCTGTTCTTCGCAATAGTGGGGACTGTGGAGCCAAAGTCTCCGTTGGATAGCATCCCCGTGGTTTGCGAATACCCTGATGTGTTCCCGGATAGTCTTCCCGAAGCCCCACCACAGCGGGAGATTGATTTCACCATCGAGCTCGTACCGAGGGCCAAACCGGTGTCACGTGCTCCGTATAGGTTGGCGCCTAAGGAGATGGCAGAGTTGAAAGTTCAGCTAGAGGAGCTGATGGAGCAAGGGTATGTGCATCCAAGCTCGTCACCTTGGAGCGCACCGGTCCTCTTCGTTAAGAAGAAGGATGGTAGTATGCGGTTGTGTATCGACTACAGAGAATTGAACAAGCTGACGGAGAAGAATAAGTACCCGATCCCGAGAATTGATGATCTCTTTGATCAGTTAGTCGGATCATCGGTATACTCCAAGTTGGACTTGAAGTCGGGGTACTATCAGCTGAGGATCAGGGAGTGTGATATCCCGAAGACGGCGTTCAGTACGAGGTATGGGCATTTCGAGTTCACGGTCATGCTGTTTGGACTGACGAATACGCCATCGGTGTTTATGGATCTGATGAACAGGACGTTCAGAGATTTCCTGGATCGCTTTGTGATCGTCTTTATTGACGATATTTTGGTGTACTCGCAGTGCGAAGAAGACCACTTCAAGCATTTGCATTTGGTGTTGGAGACTTTGAGGAGGAATGAGCTTTACGCAAAGTTCTCCAAGTGCGAGTTCTGGCTACCCTCGGTAGGGTTTCTTGGTCATATAGTGAGTGGGGAAGGTATAGCGGTGGATCCGGCGAAGATTGTTGCGATACGGGAGTGGCCTCCGTTATCTTCTGTCGCGGAAGTCCGTAGTTTTCTCGGGCTTGCCGGATATTATAGGCGCTTCGTAGAGAACTTCTCGCGGGTAGCGTTACCTCTCACGAAGTTGACAAGGAAGGATCAGAAATTCTTGTGGACGCAAGAGTGCGTGCAAGCTTTTGAGGAGCTGAAGAGGCGGTTGACCACAGTGCCAGTGCTTAGTTCGCCGAGTGGGACCGAGGGCTTTGAGGTGTATAGCGACGCTTCGGGTAGTGGCTTGGGCTGCGTGTTGTTGCAGCAAGGAAGTGTGATTGCGTATGGATCACGTCAGCTGAAAGTGCATGAGAGAAATTATCCGGTGCACGACTTGGAGTTGGTGGCCATGATTTTTGCACTCAAGTTGTGGAGGCACTACCTATACGGCGTAAGGGTCGATATATACACCGATCACAAGAGCCTAAAATACTTGTTGGATCAAAAGGACCTTAATATGAGGCAGAGGAGGTGGATGGAGTTCCTAGGGGACTACACCTTCAAGATACATTATGTACCCGGGAAGGGCAACGCAGTTGCGGATGCGCTGAGCCGCAGGGCTCCCGCCCGAGCCAACTAGTTGTCGGTGCATGATGAGCGGCTAGTGCGGGAGTTGGAGGAGCTTGAGATCTGTTGCGTTGACAAGCAGACGAGCGCCAAAGCGATGTTAAACTGGACAGAGGTGCAGTATGACCTGGCTGACCGGGTTCGGCAGGCATTGGAGTTAGATGACTCCATGAAAGAGCTTATGGAGGCCGCTCTGGATGGGTCAAATTCCCAGTTCTCGGTGGATGATGGTTTGTTAAGGAAGGATCATCGGTTGTGCGTCTCGAGTGGGGGTAACCTCCGGGCGGAGTTGATGTACGAGGCTCATCATACCAAGTACTCAATCCACCCAGGGAGCACGAAGATGTATCGTGATCTCAAGAAGCTGTTTTGGTGGCCGGGGCTTAAGAAGGATGTGGCGTTGTACGTGGCTAAATGCCAAACGTGCGCCTTGGTGAAGGCGGAGTGCCAAAAGCCGGGAGGATTTCTGAAGTCCTTGCCTATACCGGAGCGGAAATTCGACGATATATCTATGGACTTTGTGCACGGGTTGCCAAGGTCGCAGAAGGGGAACGACGCCATCTGGGTGATCGTAGATCGGCTAACCAAGGTGTCGCATTTCATTCCGCATAGGAAGGATGATCCAGTGGAGAAATTGGCAAAGTTATATGTTGACAATATTGTTAGGCTGCATGGTGTGCCCCGTAGCATTGTGAGTGATCGCGATGGGCGGTTCACGTCAAATGATTGGAGGTTGGTGCAGCAGATGCTGGGGACAAAGTTAAAGTTCAGCACAGCTTTCCATCCGCAGACGGATGGGCAGACCGAGAGGGTCAATAGAACGATGGAGGACATGCTCCGCATGTGTGTTCTAGACTTCGGGAAGCATTGGGAAGATCACCTTTATTTGGTGGAGTTCGCGTACAACAACAGCTACCAAGCGAGTATACAAATGGCGCCCTTCGAGGCCCTGTATGGTAGGAAGTGTCGCACGTCGTTATCGTGGCTTGAAACGGGTGAGGCAAGGTTATACAAGAAGAAGGAGGTGGAGAGTGCTACCTCGTTAGTGCGGATCATTCGGGAGCGCTTGTTGATCGCTCAGGACCGGCAGGCGAAGTATTACAATGCCAAGCACCGGAACGTGGAGTTCGCGGTAGGCGATTGGGTATACCTGAAACTGAAGCCGTTCAAGGGGGTTTTGCGGGTGAGACGCTTGAAGAAGCTGAGCCCAAGATACCTTGGACCTTTTGAGGTTCTAGAGCGAGTCGGCGAAGCGGCATACCGTTTGAGGCTATCGGAGCAATTGAGTGGATTACATGATGTGTTCCACATTTCTGTGTTGCGGAAGGCGGTACAAGAGCCTTCGCAGGTGATCGCGGTTGACCAAGTGCCGGTGGACGAAGGGTTGACGACTAGGGTCAAGCCCATTCGTATCGAAGATGTTGAGGTCAAGAGGCTTCGTAACAAGGAGATCCGGATGGTTAAGGTCCGCTGGGATAACTGCGGGCGTGAGGAGCTCTCTTGGGAACGGGAGCAGACTATGCTCGAGGAGTACCCAGAATTATTCCGCTCAGGTACTGTTTTACGTTAAGTCCTGTTTTTCCTTTATTAATTTCGTGGACGAAATTCTTTAAGGGGGGTAGAATTGTAACACCCCAAATTGTTGTAGGAGCGACGGGGATCATTTTTGGGCCAAGTCGGGTTTTTGGTGCAGGTGACACGGGCCCCGACACGGGCGTGTCGGAGGCCGTGTCGGGCGTATCGAGCTCGAGCCATGTCGTCGACCAGTTCAGGTCGACGATGGTCGTGTGGTGGAACACGGCCTAGGACACGGGCGTGTCCCAGGCCGTGTCACACCTGTGCTGTGCGGTTGGGTGTACGGGTAGTGACACGGGCACGAACACGGGCGTGTCCGGTTTGACACGGGCGTGTCCGATGCCGTGCCACCAAGCCGTGTACCCCTCTGACTCTAAACTGGTGACTTATTGCACACGGGGGGCGTGGCACGGGTCCCGACACGGGCGTGTCGCAGGCGACACGGGCGTGTCGCGGGCGACACAGGCGTGTCGGAGGCCGTGTCACATGCTGTGTGCTGATTTTCAATTTGGGTCGAGACGGCGAATGAGCTACACGGCCAGGCACATGGCCGTGTGTCAACCTGTGCTCGGCCCAGATTTTATGATTTTTGGATTTAATCCGGGCCGTTCGTTTCCTTGGCTTTGGATCCGACGGTGGGGGGCTGCTCCTGGGTGGTTTTAGCCGGGAATAGGGTTTTGAAACCCTTATTTCTCTTGGATAATCTCTCTCTAAGTTTTAGAGAGAGGGGAGAGCAAGTTTGGTGGAGGAGTCCAAGATCCGGTCGCCGGAAGAGCTTCGGAGCTCCGAATCGCGATCCGAGTCCAGATCCGCGGAGGCGACGCCGTTGCGGTGCTTTCCAACCGTATAGTTTTCGATGGCGCCGCGGAAGAATGCAAGGGTAACGATTTCTCATCCTTGGGCATGTGAAGCCCTCTTTTCCTTTGCATAGGAAGCCCTCTCTCGCGAGTGAGCGAAGAGTTGGAGCGTTCCTTGGGGTAGATATGTAAAGTCCCCCTTGTGTATAGTCCGTATACGAAAACGGACATAGGCATTGTGTGTGAAGCCTATCTGGACAAGTAGAGCCGGATCGGTGATGTTGCATTGCATATGAACCGGGAAAGACTCCGGGTGTTTGGACGTTTTTCGGGTTTTCTATGTAGTAGATTGCATCAGGGAGCCTTGGGGATTAACTCCAAGGTGCACCCGGAAAACTGGGCAAAAGCGAGTTTTGCCAACACGATGGTCGGGGAGCCAACGTGAACATAACCGGGTTATGTGATTGTTGTGGCGGAAACGGGACTCGGTGAGTCTTGACCTGCGCATATGGCTTAAATTGCCGTTGCGATATGAGCACGGGTCAGGCGGAACCGTACCCGGTCTATGTCGTTCGGTAGGACCGTTGGCATGGATGAGGGTCTTCGGCGGTCTATGGCTTAAATTGTCGTGACTAAGGCCAGGAAGGCAAAATGCTCATATGGATGACCGTCCAAGAGGCGGTGGTGGATTGGGAACGTCTATGGCTTGAATTGACGTGACGTTGGCCGGTTCGCCGAGAATGTGCCCTGAGTGCACGTGTGTGGCCGTGCGAGCCTACGCCTGTGTTGATGTGTTTTCACATTAATATATTGCCTATACTAATAAAGTGCAGGGAAAGAGCATCGCCGCCCTGATTTTGGGGGCGGGATCGTTATAATTTGGTCAGCATTGCTGACCGTTGCTTTTGTTTGCCACCGGGCGGTGGTTTGTGCTTGCAGGTGCTGCGGAGCCGAGCGGAAAATAGCGGGCTAAAGCCCATGTTGCGGTGCTGACCCTCGAAGGCCTAACCCTTTTTATGCTTTCCGTTTATTTCATGTATGGCCGGCCTGCGAGCCGAAGTATGTAAGACATGTTTTGTTAAGCAAACCTTGTAAGGCCTTAAGGCTGGTACTTTTGTAGTTTCGTTCCTATTGTTACTTCTGTAGTGGACATTCCTGCTTGGCAGGGTTCTTGAATTTGTGCAACTTAATAATTTGCTTTCGCTAGAATGACTCTGTGTAGGACGTTGGTGATTGGTTGTATGGTTTCAACGCGTAACCAACCGGTCTATCCGTAGTATATGGCGTCGGGCCCCGGCCGGACCTACTGCTATATGTTATGCGACGGATAGGGGTGTTACACTGCAGAAGGGTACGATAGGTTCGCCGGAGATTCAGTAAGAGAACATTAAGGTTGAGGCAAGTTCTTTCGGAGTCGGTACTTGAGCTGGGAGTCTGAGGCCAAAGCTGGGGCGGGGATGCAGGGAGTTAAGCGTGACCACCTCCCCACCGACTGGACTGGGCCTCGATTTATTAATCACTCAATCCTCCACCCATCTTGTAAGGGTTCGAGATGAATTTTTATTGTCTATAACCATTAGGTTGACTGTGGACACCTTGTTTTTTCTTTGTCGGCGACAAGGAGGGCGAGAGATACTTTCAAGATTGGCAAGACGTCAGAATCCAGACAGGAAGTTGGGGAGGTTGTGGGAGAGCTATTAAGGTTGTCCTCCCTACCCCCTTAGTATAAATAAGCTTCGGTGGGACACAACGAGAGATTCCCTAAGTCTCCACTCGCCAAATAACAGTGGGGTTGAACGGTCTTTCCGAGCCTAGTACAGGACTCGAAAAGAGTCGGGATTGTGTGCAACCTCGTATTTGTCGAGTGGGCTCAGCCGACCGGGGGTGAGTGAAAGGTGTCTAGCTTCACTGGGGACCCGCTACCCAGCAAGCAATAAGGGGCGAGTAGAGCCAGCATTCTCGCACTCGTCCCTTAGTTAAGAGGCGAGTGTCGAGTGTCGGCTTCACCAAGCACTCGCCACCCAGGCTAGTCGGTCATAGCCCGCTTGGCTCACCTGCCAAGGGGAGAGTTCCTCGTTCTCGTGACATCCTATTTTTGTCCTGCCATTAGCCGTTCCAAACAGCAGAGTTTCGATATTGGCAGACCAATTTGGGATGCGTTTAGTAACCATTGCTAGAGAACTATAAATAGACCCGCAAGGGCATCTTTGTAGAGGACCTCTCATTGGCTTCTCTCCTTTGGCTAGCTTTGGTAGGCAAGAGCTTCAGCTCACCGTGGTTTTCGAGTGGGTAGTTGGGAGATCTCCAAGCTCTTCGAAGGTGCCCAGTCCAGCATTGGATTGGGAGGGAAAGTGATCTAAGATCTTCTGATTGTGTGGCGGGACATCCTCGCTGCGGATTGAAGGTCTGTTTGAGATTCTGGTGAGAAGATCTTCGAACTCTAAATTCTAAACCCAGTGTGCCTATTCGGGAGAAGTAAGGACGAGCTATAACTTCGGTCAAAACTCCTCGTTGAACCATGGTTTAAAGGTTCAACATTTGTGATCCTACATTTGTTATTCGTAGCATTAGATATTGGAAGGATAAGACTATTCTTGAAAAACATATTGACAAGCATGATAGCGATCATAATGCTTCAAAAAAATTATGTGAACATTTGATGAATAAAAAATAGAGCATTCAAATAGTTTTGGCTAAACATGGAGAAACTCAAGATGTTGAATATCAATCACGTTTAAACGCCTTTATCAAGTGTGTTCATTTTCTGTTGCGATAAGGATTGTCTTTTTGTGATCATGATGAGTCTGGTGGGTCCCTAAACAATAAAATATTTTTGGAACTTTTGGAGTTTTTGGCGTAAAATAACAGTGATGTCAAAACAATGGTCTTGAAAAATGCTTCAATTAATTGTCAGCTAACAACTCCAAAATACAGAAAGATATTGTTCTTGCAATTGCAAGTTCTACGACATGTGAAATAATTAAGAATATTGGACAATTTTTTTACTATCTTATTGGATGAATCTCGTGATATCTCGAATAAAAATCAAATGTTTATTATTTTGAGATATATGATAAAATAGAGGAATGATTATTAAAAGATTATATGGTTTTGCCCATGTCTCTAAAAGTACAGCTTTATCACTCAAGCTTGCCATTGATAAACTATCTGTAAAATATAATTTAAGTCTCTCAAGAGTCAGACTGCGAGGACAAGGTTATGATGGAACAAACAACATGCGAGGTAAATTGTATGGTTTAAAAACCTTGATTATGAAGATAATTGTTCAGCTTTTCTATTCATTATTTTGCTCACCAACTACATTTGATATTTGTGACTGTCGCAGAGGGACATCCTAAGATAGCAGAAATTTTTCATACATTATCAATTTATTAAATGTTGTCAGGGGATTTTGTATAAGACGCGAGTTTCTTAGACCTTTAAAAATCAAAATAGTTGCTAAAGAAATAAACTGCGGTGAGTTAGAGAGTAAGAGAGTGCTCAACCAACTTCTTGAAATCAAGAGAGTAGAAGATACAAGCTGGAGTTTGCATGATGATACTGTTTTGAATTTCATTTGCAAGTTTTCATCTATTGTATATTTTCTCAAAATTATTACACGGGGCGGAGCTGATGTAAATCAAAGGGGAACTGCAAATAGTCTTATGAAAAATATTCGGATATTCGATTTTATGTTTCTCTTATATATGATGAAAAGTTTTTTATCAAAGACAAATGAATTATCTCAAGTGTTACAAAAATGGATCAAGATATCATTAATGCATTGAATTTTGTTAAACCATCAAAGCAATTATTATTCAATATGAGAAATATTTATATTAATTAGGAGCCTTTCATCATTGAAGTATCATCTTTTTGCGAAAAACAAAATATAGATGTTCCAAAAATGGATAACAAATTTTATCCAGCAGAGAGATCAAGACGCACTTCACGAAGCATTACAAACTATCCTCATTTTGGGGTTGAGATTTATAATACTGTGATTGATTGAATGCTTAATGAGTTGAATGACTGATTTAATGAAGTAAATATTGAATTACTTATTTGTGTTTCATGCATTGATCCTAGTAAGCAGTTCAATTTTTTTGATAAGGAGAAGTTGATTTAGTTTGCAAAGTTGGACCTATGTAATTTTACACCACTAAACTTACAGTTTATTTATATGACGTAGGTCTAATGAGTCATTCTCACAAGTTAAAAGTATCAGTGAACTTCTAAAAAATTTAGTACAACATAAAAAGTGTGATAATTTTCAATTGGTTTATCGACTTTTAAAGTTGACTTATTTTTTACCGGTTGCAACTGTTAGCGTGGAAAGAATGTTTTCTACTATGAAGATTATAAAGAGTTGTTTACGAAATAGAATGAAGGATGAATGGATGAATGATTGCCTAATAACTTATATTGAGAAAAATATTATGGACACAATTACCAATTAAAAAATTATTATGTGTTTTCAAAATATGCATTCACGTAAAATTGTTCTGTAATATGTAGTTTTTTTTTTGGAAATGTCAATATTATAAGAGTTCATATTTATGTATTGCTAACATCAATATATATTGTTCTTCTAAAATGAATTTTTTTATCATTTGTAATGAAAATTTTTTATTTATATTTAATTTTCATTAGTGTTTTGATTTGAAAAAAATATTGGGTCTGCCATTGGCTGCTCCCCACTATACAAGCAAAAAATACATGGCTCCACGAGTGGTGGTCTGTCACTCGCGGAGCCTCTCTCTACAACTGTAACGAGAGGCGCATGTTGCCGTCAGATTTTCTACAAAGCTCTGTAACGACACTAGGGAAAAGTAAAAGTTATGTAGGCACAGTCCCCAATCACATGGTATTTTAGGGCACTGTTATTAGCACCACAGTTTTGCTAGTCGCACCGCACTTTCTCCTAATTTTTCGTGTTTTTTGGAAATACGTCATGTACATGCATTTTTAGGAAACGTGTTCAACACGAAAGTTGTAGATCTCGACGAGATCTAAAACTTTCGTGTTGAACACGTTTCCTAAAAATGCATGTACAAGAAGTATTTTCAAAAAACACGAAACATGGGCGTATTTCCAAAGTACGCATTGTAAATGTTTTTTTAGGAAAAGTATTCAACACGAAAGTTGTCGATGTCATCTAGATCTACAACTTTCGTGTTGAACACTTTTGCTAAAAATTTATGTACAAGGCGTATTTTCAAAAGACGCAAAAAATTAGGAGAGTGTGCGGTGCGACTAGCCAAAACTGCGGTGCTAATAACGCTCTTTTTTTATCCCTTTTCAGGATTTTTCACGTTAAAAAATTCTCTTGCCAACCATCTCATTCCACTTTGACTATTTACACACTTGATCGCACTTGAGCTAAGACGGTTTGATTTTTGACTGGTCTATCAAAACATTGAGTTGACCCACAACAAATATGAAGTGTTTTTATTATCAAAGTGGAGAGATACATGGTTTTATTTTATTTTTTTGATAAAAAGTTGCAAATATTTGAACTTATAGGTGGCATTTTAGTAAATATCAATTAAACATGGTCAAGGTGCTTGTGCTAGCCGGCCTGGGTTGATTAGAGAGGGAAAGAGAGTGTGTGCGCGCGCGCCTGTTTCTTTATAAGGAACAATTTTGTACTTCTACGAAGCAAACACCAAGGGTATCTAAATATAATATTTTAGTGAATATGCGTGCCGTTGGATTTGAGTTATAATATTTTGTGATGATGTTTGATTATTTCACCCAATTTTTGTATTCTATTTCAAATTCAATTTGACTCTGTGATCTAAGGAATCATTGGGACGGGGTTCTGAGTCTCCTGACACCAGCTGGCCTCCACGATTAATAGCAGTGCATAGTATACCGCGCTGACCCTACAGTGCATAGTTTACTCCCGATTAATTAATAATATTAGTTTTTATATATCGTTATTTGAGCAATGTCAAAAGCACATCAAATTAGGCTATTGAAATACCAAAAAGCAGTATACAAAACACAAATACTGAAATATCCGAAGCTTTATGCGCAAACCCCGCCCCTTCCTTGCCGCGCCCGTATCAATCTTCCCCGTCTGGTGAGATAGTCTCTCTTGGAGGAAAACGCCGGCTAGCACCTCCGGAAAAACGCCGGTTAGCACTGTCTTGTTGGCGCTGGAAATCTTCTGTCATGGCCAAAAATCCCGCTTTCGGACGAGTTGTGGGGAGTCGGCCCTTGTTGGCGCCGGCGGTTGCTGGTGAGGGCAGCAGTGGTGCGCACGGGTAAGTGAATCAAGTGGTGGGGCGTCAGCCATTTGGGTTGCGTCGAAGGTTTTGATTCTCCTGTGCGAGTTTGTTGTTGCAGGATGAGAAGATGCCCTCGGGGCTGCCGAAATGGTAAGCGGAGGTTTTGATTCTCCTCCGACAAGAGCTCTAGCTCTGGTGTTGTCTCCTCCTCTAGCTGATTATCTGTTTCGTCCGCCTCCTCACAGGAATCTGCACCTTCTCAAGTATAAGATGCAAGAAAAACATCCATGCAAAGTTGCAGGCAAACTGTTTTTGAAAATGCCCCATTTACTAAATCTGTAATTCACAAGTCCCCGAATAAACTGCAATTGAAAATATTGGTGAAGTTTTGGATGCCCAATATTTTGATTGTATTTTGTGCTTTCATTTCTAAAAAAAAATTATATGTAATTTTGATGTTTATCTTTATCTACTAATTGATTATTAATCATATAAAAAATGGAGAGTCAAATATTAACTAAAATGTTTATATTTTTGTAATAATAATTGGTGATTGTTATCCGCACTGCAGTTTTGGTTATTCGCAAATATTTTTTCCCAATTTTTCGCGCCTTTTGGAAATACGTCTTGTACATTCATTTTCAGGAAAAGTGTTCAACACGAAAGTTGTAGATCTCATCGAGATCTACAACTTTCGTGTTGAACACTTTTCCTGAAAATGCATGTACAAGACGTACTTTGGAAATACACCCAGATTTCGCGCCTTTTAGAAATACGTCTTGTACATGCATTTTCAGGAAAAGTGTTTAACACGCAAGTTGTAGATCTCGATGAGATCTACAACTTTGGTGTTGAACACTTTTCGTAAAAATGCATGCACAAGACGTATTTCTAAAAGGCGCGAAAAATTGGGAAAAAAAAAGTGCGGATAACCAAAACTGTAGTGCGGATAACACTCACCTAATAATTTTGGTGTGTTATAGTCATTTTGGTGTGAAAATAGAATATATAAAAGTAGATAAACATAATAGCCATTTTATGTGTCAAAAGCGATTTTAAAATCTGGTGTGACAATAATGCGTTTGTGTGAAAATTAATAAAAATGATGTGTTAATATAATTTGTCTATCAATAGCGAAAATGGATATGCTTTAACATTGCTCTATTATTTTACATACTATTTAAATTTTGCAGTTATTTTTCAAAATTTAGGATTGGTGTGGTGAGAATGCATAATTTTTTTAAATTAAATAATAATTCAATACTAAATAAGTGCATTACAAAATCAAATAAAATTACATACTGTTCAAAAATACAAAATCTGACGCAGTTTTTAGTTTACTATTTTAGTTTATCATCACGTGGCTCTTGCATAATTCTAAAATAACAATATCTGTAAAATTGAGGATGAATGGTTGAACAAAACATCACATATGACAAAAAAATGCTATAAATTGAATCATTAGCAAATAAAAGAATCTCAATCACATCAGGTCGTGAACGCAAAATCCAAAATCAAAACCTAAACCGACCCCAAAATATTAATCAAATCCTCAACAAAGCAACTCTTCCGCCATGTTTAAACAAAATCTAACATGACTAATTCGTTGTTGTTCAACCGCATAAATCTTAAATATCGCAAAAAAAAAACAGATTTCAATTCAAAAGAAAACATACTTCTATTGCTTCATGATTATGCCAAAATTAACTAAACAATCCATATTTATCTGTTTACTCAAAAACCATCCACACTTCTTGAACGTGTTGCTCGAAGCATCCGGATGGGGATCAAAGTGGAATACCCTACCCGTTGCCCCTAGGTGGGTATAAATAGGCAAAACCCTTAGGAGTTTCTACGGGTATGGGTTAACCGTGTACCCGACACGACCCGTTAAGCCTCCGAACACGTTATTCGTCCAAATATACACTAACACTTCTCATATCATATACACATTAACACACCCACTTCTCATATCATTTCATACTGTTCATAAACAATAAAATCTAAAAATCAAAACCCTAATGAAGAAGATAAAAAAAAAACCCAACTCATTTACTCACGCCATTTAGGCTCTATTTGTTTGGGCGTTTCGCTGCTCCGTTTTGGGCAAACGCCGCCGGAAGGAGGGTAAATAAATGAACTTCCGGCGGCGTTTGCTCCGTTTCCACCCGCCCGCCTTGAGAAACGCCCCAAAAAGCTCCGTTTGGAGCAACCACCTCCCCCCTCCGGTTCGAACACTCCGTTTCCACCCGCCGGTTCGACCCGCCACCGCCGAACCAAATGAAGCCTTAATCAGCTTAGAAGAAAAGAAAAGAGAAGAGGAAGCTTGGAAGGAGCTCACAGTGAGAACGGGAAGATCAGAATGCTCGATTGGCCTCTACCGAGCCACACACAATCAGCGTCGAGTTCTACCGAGAGTTCCCATGGCGAAAACAAAGGACGAAGCAAAAATCTGTTGTGTTTGATGGAGATGCGCTCGAACTCTAGCGGGAAATAGAGGGGTATGTCAGCCAGTGTCCCTCGGACTTCCTCTGGATTCGCCCCTGAGCACGATAGTGGTGACTATTAACGTTGTAGTTATGAACCGCCCCTCACCTAATCTTACCCAAAAAATTTCATCATTCTATATTCAAAACAATTTATTTTTTTTTAGTGATGATTTTTAATTTTAATTGTCATGCCCGACATATTTATAATATAATGGTGATATTTTGTCCAAACTCATCTTCCATTCGAGTCAAAAACAAAAAAAGTCACACCAGAGGTTGGGACAATTCTGGCGGATGGAGAAGCAATATTCCAACCATCAGAGCTATTTTTTAATTATTTGGAAGAGCTTCTGATAATCAAATGTCCAGCTTTTTGAAAATTAATTTTGATAGAGCTGCTTTTTGAGAAGCTATGATGGGTCAGCTTTAGCGTTTCGAAAATAGATTTTGTATTGGCGTTGACGTGATTTTTTCGACTCGTATGCGATTTTTACGCTAATACGTGATTTTTTGGCCTAGACACAATTTTTTGCACAAACGCGTTTTTTTCGGCCCAGACGGTTTTTTCGCCCGGATGCGATTTTTTCGCCCGGACGCAATTTTTTCGCGCGGGGATGATTTTTTCGCATGTATGCGATATTTTCACCCGAACGCGATATTTTCCCCCGGACGCAATATTTTCGCCCGAGCTCGATTTTTTCGCCCGGGCTCGATTTTTCCCCCGGGCTCGATTTTTTCGCCCGGCCGTGATATTTTCGCCCGGGCGCGATTTTTTCGCCCTGGCGGGATTTTTTCGCCCGGGCGCGACTTTTTTGCTCGGGCGCGACTTTTTCGCCCCGGCACGAATTTTTTTCACTCGGGCGCAATATTTTCCCCCGAGCGCGATATTTTCGCCCGGGAGCGATATTTTTCCCCGGACGCGATATTTTCCCTCGGGCGCGATATTTTCCCCCAGGCGTGATATTTCGCCCGGGCGCCATATTTTCCCCCGGACGCGATATTTTCCCCCAGGCGCGATATTTTTGCTCGGGCGCAATAATTTCCCCCGGGCGCGATATTTTCCCCCGGACGCGAATTTTTCGCCCGGGCGTTATTTTCGCCCGGGCTCGTTTTTTTCGCCCGTGCGCGATATTTTCCACCGAGCGCGATTTTTTCGCCCGGCCGTGACTTTTTCGCCCGGGCGCGACTTCATCGCCCGGGCGTGATTTTTTCGCCCGGGCGTGACTTTTTCGCTCGGATGCGATTTTTCGCTCAAAAGCGATTTTTCGCACGTGCGTGATTTTTTCGTCCGTGCGCGTTTTTTCTGCCTGTCGAGATTTTTTCACTCGAATGCGATTTTTTTGGCAAGGGCACGATTTTTCCGTCTGGATAAAAATATCGCGTTCGGGCAAAAAACTTTTTCCGGGCAAGAAAAAATAGTGTCGAGTGAAAAATTCTCGCCCGAGCCAAAAAAATCGCTTCTAGGACGAAGAATCGGATCCAGAAGAAAAAATTCCGTCCGGGGGAAAAAATTGTTGAATATTTCTGAGAGCACTTTCTAAGAGCTCTCATAATTTTTTCTACCAAACAGTCTGCAGCTCTATCTGTAGAGATTTTTTTAAGAGCTCTTTCTAAGAGCTCTATTCTATTAATTATTTTTTCATCCGTCAGAACTGTCCCAAAAAGAGTCTTAATTGAAAAGAGTGATTCAACTTTCACAAATAAAATAAATAAAACAGTAATAATTTTATAAAATATAAATAATATTTTTCACCCTGACAGAGATGCACGTTGGATGGACTCCACGCAAAAGCAGATTCAACGATACAAAATGCAACTAGGATTCTTTGAGAGCAACGTTAAAATCACATCAATTATGGCTATTACAGTCAAATTATATTAACACATCATTTTTTTCACACTAATGCGTTATTGACACATCAATTGTTACTTGAGACACGACGTTGAAAGGTCTGTTGTTGCTTGTGAAGGCGATTTGCCAAGAAGAATTTGAAGGCGCAAACGCGTCAGCAAGATGAAACACCTAATCGGAGTCCAAAATCGAGGAGATGCCGATGAGAATTTGAGCACCGGCAAGCTTCGCCGGATGAAACACCCATCATGTGAAGGACATCTTGTTACACACATTCTCATATACGAGAGACACATTAATTGTTTCTCTGATATTAAGAATCTCAAGCTCCTTGTTTACTTAATATGCTTGGGCGAAGAGGACGATGGCGTGGGAGAGGTGGTGGGGGAGGAGGATGTCATTGATGAGGGAGCGGATGGAGGAGAAGGATTGGGAGGAGAGCTTGGTGACGGCGGAGGAGAGGGCGGTGCGGTCGAGGTGGGATTCGGGAGTGAGGGCGGTGGCGCGGCAGATGTCGACGATGTGGGAGGAATACTCGCTGATTCCTCCGACGAAGCTTGCCGGCATTCTCCTCCAAGGGCAGCGAACTTGTGCGGCAAGAAATTATTCCACTGCTTGCTGCCTGAAATCGCGAGAACCCCGAGAACCGAAGGGGCGGCAGAATCCTTTGGGTGTGCACTTAAAGATAAGAGTATTAGGGTTTTGGATTTTTGTAGACATATTTTGGTGTGTTAATAGCTAATTTTGATGTGCTTTTAACATTGCTTTTCTTTAAACAAATACAATGAATGGCGAAATTTTAATATGAATTATTTAATACGAAAGCAGTATAAATTATTTTAGTATAAATTATTTAATGGTGAAATTAAAGTATTTTACTTTTTGTTAGTTGCTAGTAAAAGCATAATCATAAAAAGTGTTTAGTGTAACAACTATGTATTTGAACGAGTCTTGGGTCACTTAGCGCTTCCACGGGTCGTAAGAATCAGACAGTCTTAGATCGAGAGTGAGTCAAGCGTGCAAACAATCGAAGAGAGAACCAGTGTTGAACAGTGAGACGTTTTACGTGGAAAACCCCTTTCAGAAAGGGACAAAATAATGGAGTCAGACCCAGTTCTGCCAAAATTCACTAGCAGTAATCAATTATAGGAGTTAGAGTTTAGGAGGGTGTTGTGTCACCGCCCTTTTACAAGTTTCATGAGAAAAATTTATGTCTTTAGTAGCGCTTGTGGGAGCAGTTTCTGGAGGAGAAATGTCACAAACGGAGCAAGTGCTGGGCAGGAGGAGGTGAACAAAAAGCCAAATTTTTGTGGAAAAACCTCCAAGATCCGTCTTTTCCTTTTTTTTCTTTATCTTAAAATGAAAGAATGATGGATTTTTAATGGATTTTGCGAGGGCGCACAGATAATTGTCCCTTCTAGATGCTGAACGGACGAATAGGAATGCACGATTTAGGACACTAGGATCACCAATCTTTGAAGAATGACACCATGCCCCTCAGGCGGTCCGGTCAATCCGGGCGACCTGGGCAGACTCACTGGCGAGGTGACGACAACGAGAGAGGTGCACGTGGGGGAGGGTGTACAAGGGTGTGCGCAACCTGTTCACACACGATGGTGCGTGCAAAGACACGTGATAAGAGCCAGTATGGCCTGAGTGCACGCTAAAGGCCACACACACGCATGCGGTACGCGCGTAAGGGGTGCACGACCCACACACGTGCAAGGGGCACACACGACTGACACGCGGTCCACGCGCACATGCTGGAGCACACGTTTTTGCGCGCGCTACTATGTGTGCATGCTTGCGCTCCCCGAAAGGATGTGAACATGAGTTTCTTCTGCTAGACTTGTTCTGGTTGGGTGAGATCCTGCATGGTCTAGGCAAACCGTTTTTTGTGACATGATCGTCGCGAGCTAAGAATGATTGTCTGGCTCATATCAATTTTAAAGGAATCCCATCAAAAAGCTCCCAATTTCCGGAGGTCGCAATTTGGGAAGGATAAGTACAAAAAAAATTTGTGATCACCTTGTTCTTTTTTTGCAAGTTCTAGCATGATTTTTTAGCATTCAAGATCGTTACCCACACATGTATTTGTGCGCCCGCATGTGAAAGGGTTTGAGTGTCGGAGGCATGCTTGAGAATGTGCATCCACGGGCGTATGCATGCACGAATGCATATGTTGTTGAAAAATGTGAAGTGTAAGTGGGGGTTGATCAGGCAGACCACGCGACCTTGGCAGACAGTCCTGCGGACTGATGGTACGACCTGGGCGGTCTGGTGTTGCGGCCTGGTGTTGGCGACCTGCTTGTTCGGCTTGTTGTTCAGCTGTTGGCTAGTTCCCTGGTGTAACCGTGCGGATAGGTGGTGTATCCGCAGGAAGGGCGGGCTCACTCTGAGTTCGCGGAGTCTGCTTGTTGTAGAATGCTGTTGAGATCGGCTTTGGTGATCTCAGATGGTGTGATTAGGAGGTAACCACGGATTTCGTGGCTTGGCGAACTTTTTTGGATCTCGCGGCCTGAGCGGAATGATAGTCTATGTTCGCGGAGCTCGCGCTAGAGGTTCTCTGGTTGCTGGACTTGGTCACGATCTGTGACAAGTCCAGGTTGATCGTTGAGTCTGCAGAGTCCGCTGGTTGATCGGGCGGTCTGTGCCTTGGTTGTGTACCTGTTGCGGACTGATGTTGTGTTCGCTGCAGCTTGCGGGCTGGTGCGGTCGTCAGGGATGCCTGACGGTTTGTTTGTTGTCCTGCCATGTCCATGCGGACTGGGCGGGCTGCCTCGTGCTAGCTGCGGGCTGGGGTGGTGATTCTATCTCTAGGGCAGTGACCACACTTCTCTCCACGCCTATAAATAGGACCCCCCTGCGACAACTTAATTAACTGAATGAATAGTAAGTTGGGCTTGAGTTAATTGTTGCGGCCTCAGAGTTTCTGTCCGCGCGGTTTGAGAAGGTTAATCAGTTTGCTGTTTGCAGGTTGTGTGGCTAGCACTGAGAAATCAGGTGTTTGGTTCTGACTGCGGTCAGGAATCAGTCGAGCTTGCGGTTAACAATCAGTGGTTTGCAACAGGTCGCTGTTGCGGCCAGCCGGTCTACTCTCCTTCAGCTTTCCAAGTTCAATAACCTGTCTGCCGGTCTCGGCGGTCTGTTCTTCAGTTCGACGGCAGCTCTTGTTCGCAGACTCTGGCAGTTAGGCAATCTCTGCGGTTATGCGGCTTGCAGAGAGCAGAAAGGACTTAGCCTCCACGAGAGATCAACCTGCCCTGCCAACTAGTGAGATCCTGGTCAGCGGAATCATCCCGGAGCTAAAAGGACTTTGCCTCCACGGGAGATCAACCTGCCCTTCCAGCTAGTGGGAGTCTGGTCAGCGGAATCATCTCGGAGCTAAAAGGACTTAGCCTCCACGAGAGATCAACTTGCCCTGCCAGCTAGTGGGAGTCTAGTCAACGGAATCATCCCGGAGCTGAAAGGACTTAGCCTCCATGAGAGATCAACCTGCCCTGCAGTAACACCCATATCCGTCACATAGCATATAGCAGTAGGTCCGGCCGGGGCCCGACGCCATATACTACGGACAGACCGGTTGGTTACTTATTGAGACCATTCAACCAATCACAACATCCAACACAGAGCACCTAGCAGAAGCAAGTTATTAAGTTGCAAGATAAAAGACTCAGCCAAAGCATGAATGTCCACTACAAAAGTTCCATAGGAATGTACGATACACAAAAAAATGGCCTTAATGCCTTACAAAAGTTTGCTTAATAGATAATGTCTTCCAAACCTCGGCACGCAGGCCGGTCATACATGTGAATAACAGAAAACACTCAATAATAGGCCTTCGAGGGTCGGCGCAGCAACTTGGGCTTTAGCCCGCTATTTACCGCTCGGCTCCGCAGCACCTGCAAGCAACAATCCACCGCACGGTGGTAAACAAAGGCAACGGTCAGCTATGCTGGCCAAATTATAACGATTCCGCCCTCAAGCTCGGAGCGGCAAAGCTTCTTCCCTGCACTTGTTAGCCTATCCAATCAAATAGAGAATACGCATAACATCATAGGTGCGGGCTCAAACAGCCACACACCCCGTGCTCTCAGGGCACTAACTCGGTGAACCCGGTCGTGACCGTGGTCTCATAACCATCCCTTGGACGGCAAATCTCGTGAGCAATCTAGTCTTTCCGGTCTAAGCCTAAGACTCGCACGACCATGCCAATGGCCAGTCTCTTTTTCAGATGTCTATCACCAAACCGCATAGCCCGGGTATGCATCCACTTGCCCGTTGCTCACATCACATAGTCATATTAAGACGTACGCGCGGGCCAAGCTTCTCCCAGATCCCAAAGTTCGATCACACAAGCACATAACCCAGTTATGTTCATGGTTGGCTCCCCGGCCACCAAGATGGAGGAAATATGTTTCCGCCCAGTTTTCCAGGTGCGCCTTAGGGTTACTCCCCAAGGATCCCTGTTGCAATCTACCCCGTAAAAACCTGAAAACAACAAAGGGCACGGAGTCTTCTCCGGCTAAAAATGCAATGCACATCACCGATCAAGACAACCTTGTTCGTGTAGGCTTCACACAACATGCCTATGTCCGTGCTATGATTTCGGACTCTAACAAGGGGGACTTTACATATCTACCCCAAGGAATATCTCAATCTCGCCGCACACTCGCGGGAGAAGGGTTTTCCCATGCAAAGGAAGAAGAGCTTCACATGCTCGAGATGAAAATCGTTACCCTTGGGTTTCTCCTTGGCGCCATGGAAATCTATGCAGATGGAAAGCACCGCAATCTCCTCGCCTCCGCAGATCCGAAGTCGGCTCGTGATTTGGAGCTCCGAAGCTCCGCCGGTGACCGGATCTAGCTCCTTTTTTCCTCCTTGCTCTCCCTTCTCTCTAGCTTTTAGAGAGATAACCCAAGAAAAGTAAGGGTTTCTCAACCCTATTTCCGGTTTAACCTGATCAGGAACAAACCCCAGCCCTTGGATCCCAAGCCAAGGAAACGGACGACCATGATTTAGCCTCAAAATAGAAAATCTGGGCCGAACACGGGTTACAACACGGTCGTGTGCATGGCCGTGTAACACATTCGCCGTCACCAGAATTTCCCGACCAGGACCCGACCTCTGACACGGCCACCGACACGCCCGTGTCACATGTGAAACGCCCGTGTCAGGGCCCGTGTCACGGCCCGTATGCAAAATTCACGATTCTTCCGAGAAGGACACGGCCAATTGACACGCCTGTGTCACCTGCCGTGTGCTAGACATGCCCTGGGACACGCCCGTGTCCCAGGCCATGTAATATCCTTAGCACAAAACCACGGCCTGCCCGAGCAGGACACGCCCTGGGAAACTCCTGTGTCCCAGGCCATATGCCTGCACCCGACGATCGCTGATCGCCAAATCGTCGACCACGCGACCCGTGGTCGTACACGCCCATGACACGCCCTGGGACACGCCTGTGTCCCAGGCCATATAACTTGATCCAAGTCCAAGACTTGGCTAAAAACGTCACCCGTCCCTCTTTTGAGTTTTGGGGTGTTATACCTGCCAGCTAGTGAGAGCCTGGTCAGCGGAATCATCACGGAGCTAAAAGGACTTAGCCTATATGAGAGATCGACCTGCCCTGCCAGCTAGTGAGAGCCTGGACAGCAGAATCATTCCGGAGCTAAAAGGACTTAGCCTCCACGAGAGATCAACCTTCCCGGCCATCTAGTGAGAGTCTGACAACCGAATCATCCCGGAGCAAAAAGGACTTAGCCTACACGAGAGATCAACCTACCCTGCTAGCTAGTGAGAGTCTGGTCAGCGGAATCATCCCGGAGCTGAAAGGACTTAGCCTCCATGAGAGATCAACCTTCCCTGCCAGCTAGTGAGAGTCTGACAACGGAATCATCCCGGAGCAAAAAAGACTTAGCCTCCACAAGAGATCAACCTGCCCTGCCAGCTAGTGAGAGCCTAGTCAGCGGAATCATCCCGGAGCTGAAAAGACTTAGCCTCCACCAGAGATCAACCAGCTGTCCTGCCAGCTAATGGGAGCCTGGTCAGCGGAATCATCTCGGAGCTAAAAGGACTTAGCCTCCACGAGAGATCAACCTACCATGTCAGCTAAGGGGAGCCTGGTCAGCGGAATCATCCCGGAGCTAAAAGGACTTAGCTTCCACGAGAGATCAACCTGTCATGCCTGCTAGTGAGAGCTTGATAGCAGAATCATCTCGGAGCTAAAAAACTTTGCTTTCACGAGAGATCAACCTGCCCTGCAAGCTAGTGGGAGTCTTGTCAGCGGAATCAACTCGGAGCTAAAAGGACTTAGCCTCCACAAGAGATCAACCTGCCCTGCAAGCTAGTGAGAGCCTAATAGCAGAATCATCCCAGAGTAAAAAGGACTTAGCCTCCACGAGAGATCAACCTGCCCTGCCAGCTAGTGGGAGCCTGGTCAGTGGAATCATCCCGAAGCTAAAAGGACTTGGCCTCCATGAGAGATCAACCTGCCCTGCCAGCTAGTGAGAGTCTGGTCAGCAGAATCATCCCGGAGCTGAAAGGACTTAGCCTCCACGAGAGATCGACCTGCCCTGCTAGCTAGTGAGAGTCTGACAGTGGAATCATCCCGGAGAAAAAAGGACTTAGCCTCCACGAGATATCAACCTGCCCTGCCAGCTAGTGAGAGCCTGGTCAGCGGAATCATCCCGGAGATGAAAGGACTTAGCCTCCACGAGATATCAACCTGCCCTGCCAGCTAGTGAGAGTCTGACAGCGGAATCATCCCGGAGCAAAAAGGACTTAGCCTCCATGAGAGATCAACCTGCCCTGCCAGCTAGTGAGAGCCTGGTCAGCGGAATCATCCTGAATCCGAAAGGACTTAGCCTCCACGAGAGATCAACCTACCCTGCCAGCTAATGGGAGCCTGGTCAGTGGAAACATCTCGGAGTTAAAAGGACTTAGCCTCCACAAGAGAGCAACCTGCCCTGCCAGCTAGTGGGAGCCTAGTCAGCGGAATCATCCCGGAGCTAAAAGGACTTAGCTTCCACGAGAGATCAACCTGCCTTGCCAGCTAGTGAGATCCTTGTCAGCGGAATCATCCTGGAGCTGAAAGGACTTAGCCTCCACGAGAGATCAACCCGCCCTGCCAGCTAATGGGAGCCTGGTCAGCGGAATCATCTCGGAGCTAAAAGAACTGGGCATATTACCTGAACACTACTAGAATTCAACACCCTCAAACGGGGAAAAAGAGTTAGGTTACATGACCCCCCCCCCCCCGACTCGACCGGTCAGGGGCTAGACTCATTAAAACATTAGAAAAAGATACAAGACTCTGTCGAGACGAGGCTTCTTCAGGGGTTCTGGGCATGATGGTCATCCTCCGACTCCATCCCACTGGACACCTCCATCCTGCTCAGGCTCTCAATGATCTTCTCCATCTCCTCCGCCTTGGCCAACCAAGAGATGGTATTGACAGCTGTGATGTAACACTGCCTCGCCATCCTAGAGTCTCCCTTGATCCTTACCTGGATACTTTCTGAGCTGAACTTGAGGCACTAGTGAAGGGAATACGATACACAATGGAAGGCACTGATGAGGGGCTTCCCAAAGATGGCATTGTAACTGCTTGGGGCGTCAACAATGATGAACATGCAGTTTCTTGAGGTCCCCCTAACTTCACCTAGAGTCCGACTCCACCTTCAAATTCCTTACTCTCCCCTGAAAATCCAAACAGGGGTCCATCCGAGGCCAGCACCATCCTTGGCTCTACCTTAATCCCGTCAAATGCTTTCTTGAAAATGACGTTGAGAGATCTTCCGTTGTCAACCAAGATTCGGTAGACGATAAAGCCTTCGATGGCGGCCTGGATGACCAGGGCATCGCAGAATGGATCCTCATGCTCTGGCATGTCCTTTGACGAGAAGGTGATCCTTTCTTCCGGGGGAGGGGTCTGGGATATCGAGGCAACGCTCCGTTGGTACATCACATGGAGACTTGCCTTCCGAGCGGCTTCGATCCCCACCCCCCCAGTGGATCAGTGATATTCCTCCTCGGTGTCCTATGTCGACCCGGTCCTCGCATACATTATCTCCTCCCCCTCTGTGGGGTAGAACTTCAATCCGCTCTGGCGGCTGCTGCTGGGCTGGAGCTCCCGTTCCCCTCACTTCCAGGAACTCGGGGAAGGTAGCTGTGACGTGACCCTCCAACTGGTGTAAGTCACAGTATGGTTACTCTACTCTCTCTCTCCCTCTTCCCCTACGATTCTTACTCTCCCTTCGACCAATCTTCATTGCTTGCTATGGTGGGGGCAGGAGTTTTCTTGGGGATTGCCTTTGGAAGTTGAACCTCCCTTGGTCCCCATGAAAGTTCCCCCCACCCTATATGAGAGCTCTTCCTGGATCCTGGGTAGGTCTTCCTTGCTGCCTCTAGCCTGGTTCCGGACCCTCCTGTCCCTGGAACCCCTGAGCTCTCTACTCTTCTCTTCGTCTTCCTTCCTGATATCTTGAGCCACCTTGCTCCTTTGGCTCCGACTCTATTAGCTTCGCCAGCTTCTTGACAAATGCCGGGTTGGCCTCCTCCATGGCTATCTCCTCAGCCACCTTTTCCATCAGCTCCTCGAAACAAAGTAGGGCCTTTCGGGTCAGGCTCATCTTAAAGAACCCCTCGCGCTCGTGAACGCCATATGGAGGGCATACCCTGGAATCTCCTGAATATCCAAGATCTCCTCCTGGAACCTGTCAACATAGTGGGCCAGCGACTCCTCGGCCCTCTGCCTTATCAAAAAGATAGACTCAGGACTCCTCTTCCTCTTCTAAGAGGTGGAGAAGCGGAGCTGGAAGCTCCGACTCAAGTCCTCGAACTCATAGATTGACCTCGGAGGGAGTTGATGAAACCAATCCCTTGCCTTCTCCTTCAACGTGATCGCAAAAAGGCGACACTTGAAGGCATCCGTCATCATCCTGATGGATACGACATCCTCGAACCATTGTAGGTGCTGGATGGGATCATCCTTCCCGGTATAGTAAGCCATGTCTGGCTTTCTGAACCCCTCGGGAACGGGAGCTAAGATGATCAACTCACTGAAGGGTGACCCCCTAAAGGGTGCTCTCGCCACCTCTACTCGCGCAACCTGCTCGCATTTAGGGCTAGCACTCGCCGGGCTAGGGAACAGCTCCCGTCCGGGGAGGTCTCGCTCGACCCCCTCTCCCATCCTTTCCTTCCCAGGTCGCCTACCTGGTACACTTCCTTCTCCCCCTACTGGGGTCATCTCGCTTGTGGCCCTCGGAGGCAGCTCTCCTAAACCACTCTGGGTCAGCTCGTCGAGACACCTGGGAGCGTGTCCCTAAGGGGTGGGGGTTGAGCTATCAGCCCGAGGGGAAATGCCTCTCAGCATCTCCATGATGCCTTGGATGGAAGCCATGAACTCCTCCTTTCCTACGAAGGGTCTGAGGTTGGGGAGCTCGTCGAGATCATCACCACCTCCCTGATCTCCAGCCATGACACTCTCCCGAGATCTTCTGTGCTGGTCACTCTCCACGCTCACCGCACCAAAATGTTGAAACAAAAAACTTGGTCTCTCGTGGAGTTCGGGGTCCCAAAAGAGGGGTGACCTCACACCTACTACACTCGGGGGAACTTCACGGACCAAAGACTTGGAAAACTAGGAACAGACCCTCGGCTCTAGCATGGAGGTCCCACCACACCCCTGGAAGGTCACAGGAGCACTTCCCCTCCCTCACCAATGGCTGAGCCGGGTACCTTGGATACCTCTCTCAACTCAACCAAGAAAGAAGAAACCAAGGGAGGAGGAAGCCAAAAACTCATTCTCTCCAAAGGTACCCAAGGGGATCTATTTATAATTTTTCCAAGCCTATGGACCAAAATGTCCAAAATACCCCTACGACCAATTGGCCTTGAGCCAATAGCAAATCTCCACACCGGGGGATAACGAGGTAACTCCACCCCAAGGGCACAATGGTAAGAGCATGGCAAAAAGAAGACCCGGGCGAGCCTGCGGCCTAGGATGAGAGCTGGCGGCCTGGGGAGCTCGGCGGTCTGGGGGTACTCGGTGGCCTGGGGGTACTCGGCGTCCTGGGGGTACTAGGCGGCCTGGGGGTACTCGGCGGCCTGGGGGTACTCGGCGGCCTGGAGGGAACTCGGCGGTCTGGGGGGTACTCGACGGCCTGGTGGGTACTCGGCGACCTGGGCGGTACTCGGCGGCCTAGGGGGTACTCGGCCTGGGCGGTACTCGGCATCCTGGGCGGTACTCGGTGGCCTGGGCGGTCCTCGGCGGCTTGGGCGGTACTCGGCGGCCTGGGCGGTACTCGGCGGCCTGGGGGTACTCGGCCTGGGTGACCCCTCAAAGGGACCGGGGGGAGACAAATATTTCATCCCCCCTACTAGTGTAAAACACAAATCCATACTAAATTGACCTCCAAGAGTGCAAAACCTCAAAAAAGTTTAAAACTGCACAACAAGCCTTGCGCCTGCTGGGGGACCCTCACTCTGCGAATACGGGGTTGTACAATTTTGATAGAATAAATTTGATTTACAATGCTCTGAATTTCATTCAGATGCTCATCAATAGATCCACCCTCCTTGTACTTCAGATTCACCAACTTTCGGATCAAGAACGCCTTATTTATGGTTGTCTTTCTCTCGTATAGACCTTGCAATTTTTTCCATATAGACTATGACGAGGTCTCATTAGAGACATGATGAAACACACTATCATCGAGCCACTGTAAGATGAACCCAACAACCTTTCGATCGAGTCTCTTCCAATCAACATCAGACATCTTTTCTGGCTTGACAGATACACCCTCAACGGGTCCATAAAGATCCTTATAATATCAGAGATCTTCCTTCTTCGCTTTCCAAATCACCCAGTTATTTTTCATTTAGACTGATCATGCGAATATTGTTGGTCGATGCCTCCATCGCTTCACAAAACTTAATTGTCCACGACCTTGTAGATAACTTGATTAGTTTACGAGTCATATTTAGGAAGATAGAGTGTGGACCACAGTCGTCACCTACTGTTAACCCAAATCTTAATCGGAGCGTCCAATCAGAAACCTACTAACCTCCCTCTTATACCACTGTTGGGGGTTGAAGGGATCTAATCAGAGAAACTAGTCCGCGAAGGAATCACAAAAAAACTTCCCCCACTTGTGCAAGCAACACAAAAAAATAGGAACAAAAAACTAAAATAATAAGAAACAATAAACAGCCACAAAACCCGCAAATTTTTAGGCAGAAAACCCCTCCAATGTGAAAGGGGAAAACCACGGGTCCCGAGACTAGTCAAACCTTCCACTATTATCTTGGTTGATTTATAGTTTTTCTTCCCTGGAGAAAACCAGAGGAACACCTTCTTCAAGAGAACAACCTCTCCTGGAATACAGGTTTTCAAGAGACAAACCTCTCCTGAACAGACTCTGAATTTTGACAAGCCTGAAGATTCCACCACAGATGGTCTTCACCGATTGCCTCGGTGGATCATCTTCTCCAAAACCTGGAGGCATGCCTTCTTCTTCTTCTTGTGACAAGAATAGAATAGGGCAACAAAAACTCTTGATCTGGCTCTCCCTGAAGTGACGGCTCAATAACCGTCTCTCAATTACTGTGTGTCTCCTTGGAAGTTACTCTGTCTATTTAGGGCATAAGGGCGAGACTATCTTGACCCTTAGATCAACCCTAAAGTAATTTGACAAATGAAGAGCCTCGTGTCAGTCAATACAACGACATTTCTATGTCCACACATCAAATTATTGGTCACAAAACTGTATAGAGGTTGTTGGGGTTGTGGAACACTTCCAGTCCTCTTGTTTCTCACACCGGGTTTGCCTTGGTCGTTTTTCGTCGACCGGTCTTGCTCGTTCGACGATCGCCGATCGTCGACCCCAGCGATCGTTCGACGATCGCCGATCGTTGATGTCCACGGATCGGTCGACCATCGTCGTTCGACGATCGCGGTTGTCGATCGTTCGACGATCGCCGATCGTCGATGTCCACGGATCGGTCGACCATCGTCGTTCGACGATCGCGGTTGCCGATCGTCGAACGAACTTTGCTCGTTCGACGATCGCGGATGCGGAAGTCTATTTATATATATTTATCCCCTATTTAGGGATATCGGTTTTTTACAGACTTGCGGCGGCATATTCTTTTGGAGGCGTGTACGAGGTTTTCCGTCGACGTCGATCCAGAAGGTATTCTTCTACGATTTTCTTGTCCAGAAGAGGAAGAAGGTAGGATCGGGTTTAGATCCTTGTAACCTTTGGTGTAATCTGTAACTTTTTGGTGAATACAAGAAGGGAGAAGAAGGGGAGAGAGGACGTAACCCGGTTTGGGTGAACCTCTGTATATCGCTGTGTTTATGATTGTTCTGCTTTGTGCTTTGTGATTTGTTATTCTTATTCGGATTTCTACTTCTCGGCGCTCCGGATTTCCTCACAGAGGTCACAAGACACCTCAAAACGACAATGCATGACCACACAACGATATCGTCATGACCATGCAGAAAACGACATTGCATGGTCACACAAGGATATCATCGTGACCATGCAGAAAACGATATTGCATGGTCACACGACGATATAGTCGTGACCATGTAGAAAACCCGCTACACACACTCCTGCTCTGAGCCCAGTCTTGCCTGCCCCTGCTGGATCTTTACTCCAACGATCTGCAGGCCAAGTCCACCTCCACATAAGAGGGACTGACCCAACATTGTGCACCTCCACCAAACTAACACCAAAGCTTAAAACCCAAGGGGCCGCGCAGCGGCAGCCGACCGCTGCGGCCGCGGGGCAAAAGGGCCGCGTGGCGGCAGGTGGGGGGCCACGCGGCGGCAGGTGGGCGGCCGGGCGACGGAGGGGAAACGGTTGGCCGGCTAGCCGGTGGTGCGGTCGAGGACAACGACGTGGCCGCAAGCGGTTACGTCGTGCACGCGGTCTGGCGATTCGGTACTTTGATCAACTCCACTTAGCCTCCATTTTTCCCACTAAGTTAGTGCGGAATATGGGTATTCCGATTATCCACAACCCGAAATTTTTATAAATTGAGAGAGCCTATATCAAGTGTAAAATGAATTCGAGACTATGATTTACATTTTTATTATCTAAATGAAGTCTGTAGTAAGTCTTCCCTTTGTGAAAGAGTCAGCTATAATGTTTTCTAGTGGAAAATAGGTGAGCCATAAAACTTATCCTCTCCCCCTCCATCCATAGTTTTAATTTTTTCCCTCCTCCAACATGATTCAACTATTCTGTGATCTAGTTGAGATTTGAGAACAAATAAATAACTGAATCATAAAAGGCAACCACTCTTAACTTATGCTATCTAATCCTCTCCCTCCACACTTTCATATTTTCCCTCCAAACATGGGCAATCTAGCCATCATTATTATAATTCTGAACTCCAATGAAGTAATGAACTACCAACTCCTCAAAGTGCAAGTATCAAAACACATTTTCAAAATCAACTGCAAGGATGCCGCGCCCCCAGCTCTTCAACAGTGCCATTGACCTCACGGCCCCTAAAGCCGGCATCAGCCTTGCCAGCCTCCTTCTCTTCTTCACCCTTGCAGCCCTGCTCTGCGCTTCTCATGGTCGGCAGCGGGGATGGCACCGCCGCACAAAACTTGTCATTAGCCCCCACCATGTTCAGCCAGGGGCGCCGCACTGCGCTGGAGAAGTTGATGAAGAGGATAACAGCTACGAAGATGATGGCGAGTGTGTCTGGAAGAAGCGAATAATGATGGGAGGGAAGTGCCATTTTCCAGACTTCTCAGGCGCCATTGTCTACGATTCTAATGGGAATGTTGTAGTCGGCGCCGGCATTCCAACTCTCATCAGACCCCTATAGTAATATTATAACCACATATGGAGCTCACACTCAGATCTTAAATGATCACTTACAATCTTAAGCCGTGATTTCAAGAAATTGCCTCTCTGATCGCTTCCTTCACATCTCCTGGCCAGCTGGCCTGAAGTAAATTTTCAAACAGTGATTATTTGCTTCTTTTTTACTTTGATTACCTCTACTTTTGCAGTTGTAAAGTTTCGAAGTTCTTTTGAGAGTTATTGATGCGAATTGACCTGCCTTAAATTAGGTTCGTCTGTAGCTCGAAAAAGCCAAAAGTGCTAACTAACAAGATTTTTATGTGAAAAATCTAAAAAGCGGGCCTAGACCAGTTCTTGTTGAGTTGAAGACTGAAGTTGTAAGCTCAAGAGGTGTTTTCACCCTTTATAAAAAGGCACGGTGGAGTGACGTCGACATGAAGCAAGAAGGAGCTGAGTACAAATCAGGCACCTACTAGAAGAAAAGCGACCCATCACAAAAGCAACACCATTTTGATTAAAGCGCCGGTTTAAAGAGAAAGAAAAGCAACCAGCATCATTAAAGCGTCGATTTAAAGAGATGTATTTTTTTATTATAAATAGAACTTGTGAGTCTCAAAGTGGATAGTGTGTGTGCCTATCTTTATATTAAAAAACATGACTGGTTTTTGTCATATTCTGGTTTTTCATTTTTAAAAACAATATTTGATCTGCAAAGATTTTTTTAGTTTTTTATTCAACAGTGGTATCAGAGCCAATGGAAAACAAATCTGGCTTTGCATATTCGTCTTCAACAGTGCCAATATTCAATGGAGATTTCTATGAATATTGGGCTGGACAGATGAAGACCCTTTTTCTGTCTCAAGTCTTATGGGATATAGTTGATCAAGGAGTTCCAGAGCCAGTAACTGCAGCAGCAACTTCTCTAACTAGGGCAGCATTGAAAGCACATACAGAGATGCAACAGAAAGATGCAAAAGCCTTAGTCTACATACAACAAGGAGTCACAAATTCAATCTTTCCCAGAATAATGGCCGCTGTTTCAGCAAATGTAGCATGGATCACTCTACAAACTGAATATCAAGGATCCCCTCAGGTAATATCAATTAAATTACAAAATTGCTGGAAGGTTTTTGACACACTTATGATGAAAGAAGGAGAAAAGGTCCAAGCCTTTTTGGCTAGATCCACAACAATAGTGCAATAAATTAGGCATTTAGGGGATACTATTGATGATAAACGAATAGTTCCCAAACTCCTAAGGAGTTTATCACCACAATTTAATCATATTGTGGCTGCCATAGAAGAGTCAAAAGACATCAACACACTAAGTATACCAGAACTACCAGGCTCACTTCAATCTCATGAGGATAAACTATATATGCATTCTCCACATATTGATCAAGCTTTGAATACAACATCTCAATATAGACCTCAAATAGATAAATTTAACCGACCCGATAGAGGTCGTTTCAACAACTCTATTAGTAGAGGCAGAGGGAGAGGCATAAAAAGTCCCCCTAGAAGACCATTCATCAAAAATAAAAATGGCCTATCCTACACTCTGTGTAAGAAGACAAATCATGAAGCAAATGATTGTTTCTATAAATATAAGAGGTGTAAAAGACCCACTTATATGGAGAAGGATTGTTGGTTTAAAGATAAACCAGAAAAATCTGAAACAAGAGTAACTGAAAATGAAACTAAAGAAACAATATTTTACACAAATAATAAGGATTACCACTATCCTTCCACATGGTATATCGATAGCGGGTGTTCAAGTCATATGACTGGAAACAAGAATCTATTCATTTACTTGGATACAACAGTCACTTCAGATGTTGTTTTAGGAGACAGCAATATTCAGCAAATTAAAGGAAGTGGAACTATTGATGCGTGTGGAATACGGCAAGCGCACCGGTCGCACAAGTAATAAAGTTTGGGAATAAATCCCCGAGTGTCGGTCTCTTGAGGAACACAGTAAGGGATGAGTTAATGTCGAGGAGGACTTGAGATTGAAGTCCTCGGGTCGGCTCAAAAAAGGGGGGTTTTGATTGTTGCGGAAAATAAAGTAAAAATCTACAAGCTACTCCTATGCAACGCCGCTATGCGATGCTTCGCCAGGCGGGATGGAAACTACACGGGCCGCTATGCACCGAATCGCTTGGCGGATGGAAGAGTAGGCTAGCGGATGAGGTGGTTAGAACGGCGGAATGAGGGTCGTGAGCACTTCTTCGCAACGCACGCCACTAGCAATTGCTAGTGCGGCAAGGGCGGATGGATGATGGAATAATAAGGCGCACCTCAAGCAATAATAACAAAATCACACAAATCACATAGACATGAAAAAGTGCAAGATCATTAACTACAATAAAGTGTACTTCATCAATACAAAGAGTTAAGCTAAGCTATCAAATACAAGAGGAAGAGGTGTGCGAATCGACCGAATCCGAAGCTTTATTGAGGGTTCACGGATGGAATCCCGGGTTGTCAATCCGAGTCCAAGCTCGGTCCTCAACTGCGTCCGGGGTAGAGGAGGCTGTCACTCACTCCCAATGGACCCGTCTTCTTCGTTGAAATGACCCGGTAGATTGCGGCTCCAGCTCCTCCTAGCTTGATGGAGAAAGCTAGGTCAAAACTCCGCTTGAAGCTTGAGGATGAAGGAGGAGGCCGAGAGGAAGCTCCGGCGTTGATTTGGCGTTGAAAGCTTGCCCGGAGACCCTCCCTAAGGTGGAGAATGAAGGGGGACGGAGGAAACCCTCGTCCGAGACGAAGAACGGCGGAGAAACGGCGGATCGGGGCCAATCTCTCGAAAATAGGGCGGAACCTGCGTATTTATAGAAAGCAGAATAAACAGCGCGCACGATCACTGGCGCACGACCAGTGGTCGTGCGCGATATGGTCAGTGATCGTGCGATATGGAGGCAGAAAAGTGGAAACAGATGTCATGACTGCGCACGACCGGCAGCGCACGAGCAGTGATCGTGCGCGGTATGGCTGGTGATCGTGCGATATGCCGGGACAGAACTTTCACAGGAGAGGTCATGACTGCGTACGACTGATGATCGTGCGCCAAAGAGGTCGATGGTCGTGCGTGGGTAAAAACGCACGACCATTGACTCCTTTGCCAAAAATGGTGAAAGTCCGATGCCGGACGCCCACACGATCCCCGAACCTGCAGGAAAACTGGACGGGATGTTGACATGGCAGTCACAGACAAACAATAATAATCATAGCAAGAATGAAATACATACACACACAGAAATAGGCTAAAATGTGCACAAGACGTGGAAAACCGTAGCGAACCAAAAGAAGTGCTAATGGCGCCAAACGGTGTGCAAAGACAAGAAAATAAGCCTAGATGAGTCCGAAAATAGGTATATAAAGAGGACTCATCACACCCCCAAACTTAACCGTTTGCGCGTCCCGAGCAAACAAAACCTAAGCAGACGGGGAAAATGAACTAGCTAACAAAGAAATTGCAAAACGGAGTACCATGCGAAGTCGCATGCTCGCGTGCATAAAAATAAAGTAGAGGAAATTTTTAAGTATACAAAATATTTTATATTTTTCACAATGCGTATCAAAAATTTATTATTACTCAAAAGTAGAATCACGGTGAATCATCCGGTCCTACGCAGGGAGAAAGTAGACAGGCCACTAAGGTGAGCATTGCCGAAGACCGGGGCTCAAGATTACCCCCAAAGGAATCCACCAATGTTGGAAACCATAAGCTTGCCCGTTCGCACTCTCTCCACGACACTAATCAACTCAAGCGCAAGTCTATAGGACTTCAGGTAATAATGGGGCTTGGGTTACGGTGAGGAAAACAAGGATAAACATGAAGGGTATGCACCTAACCCAAATGAGCTAACATACAAAACTAGTACCCGCTGCCCACAAAATAAACACGGGTGCACCACATCCCCAGACTTAACTTTTACTAAATGGGTGTGTGCACCGCCTACTCCAAATCCAAATCATCTCAAATAAAGATTTTCAATCAAACTTTTTCTTTCTCTTTTTCTTTTCTCTTTTTCAAATATTTTTCTTTTCACAATACACAATTTTCAGCAAATAAAACTTGGGGGCACTTCCACATTTTCACAAATAATAACACCACATCACAACCCAACATAAAATGAAAAATACTATAGCTCGACTTGGGTGTGCGACTAGGATCGGCTATGAGGCTTTGACGAATATAGTGGAGCTGAATCAAAAGAAGGGTAGGCACAAAGGGGCTAGCAAGGGCGATGTTAGAAATGGGTACAAAGCTCAACCGGGCCAAAAGGTGGCCTACATCACTCTCACGCTAGACTAACCGTGTACCAATGCTTCGAGAGTAGCTTAGGGCAAGTTCTTAGCAACCGAGAAAGATAATCCTTCCTCCCGACTCAAGCAATACGAGTCTAGTGGCGGCTACACACATTCCTACGCTACCGTTTGATTCACACCGAATTCACCGACTTTTGAGTAGAATAAGAAATATGTACGCAAATAGAAAAATATAAAACTATACGCATACAGAAAAATTAAATCTACACAAATTTCTACACAAAACGAGAGCAGTTGACTAGAAATACAGCAAGGCCAACATTTTACTCCGTCACACAATCCTAAACTAGCACAGAAATTTTCCAAATCTAACAAAGATACAAGTTCAACTCGTGGCACGCTAACAGCTAAGCGCGCGCTCAAGTGGGTGCAGTGGTGTGCAATGCAGTGAACGAACCAAAAATAAAATATAAAAGCTTCTAGTATGCACATGAAATGTGTGCGTGCAAAAGGTAAACTGACTCTCCCCCAGACTTAAACTAAACAACACATCAAATGATATAGAAATTTAAATCAAAAAGAGCTAAGGGAAGAGGTTACCCAATGCTCAGCTAGTGAGCATACCAGAAGACGCGTGGAAAGTAGCAGCAGGCCCGCCGAACGAAGAATCACAACCCCGCTAATGCGTAGTTTCCAAGAATACCTGCAGGGGTGAGCTCCGCAAAAACAAAAGAAAAATATACAAAAAGAAATACTAAACTAAGCTAGACATAAAAAGTAAAATGCAGAAATTTAAGATAACTACTGGGGTTATTGTCATCCCAGCACAACTTATTAAATTCTATACAATTCTAGCTAATGGGCCTATGAAAAGAAAAATGAACAGGTAACTGTTCCATTATCCGTTGCGGTAGCAAGTACCGATACGGAGAAAGAGCAGTTACCCCTCTACCTAGATAATAATACCTGAAAAGCTCAGGTAGAGGAAGCAGGAAATAAGATGAGGAGGCGACCTGGTCCTCGCTCATCTCATCACAAAAAGAATCCTTGCCGAGCAAGGGGTCATCCCACACAGGTTCGTAGGAAGCGACGGCAGCGGCAAAAATGCCAGGCGCATCGACAACCTCACATACCCGTGGAGATTCCACCTGTACAGGCTCAGATAAAGAAGGGGGATCATGTAATAAAGTAGAAGAAAAACTAAAAGAATCTGAAATAGGGAGAGTGATCCCAGAATCACTCTCAGCGCGATCCAAGCAACGATCATCGTCGGAATCATACGAGTCGTATCGGGGGGAATCCGACAACTCGAGGTCCGCGGTGGAAAGGGGGATCGCCTCGTCAGATAGGGGGGTGCAAACCTCCGCATCCGAAAGGTAATACTCCTCGTCCCACCGGGGTGCGTCATAGTGGTCCGAAGATCCACATTCTCCATCGGAGATAGCAGAATCGTCATCCCACTTCGGCGCAACCTCAGGCACCGAATCATCCACAATAACGGCCTCATCAGCCGACTCACAAGAAAAAGGAGTAGAAAACTCCGGCAAAAATTGCGGAGGGGCAAGGCTGCTCTCAAAATCAGGCATAGAATGCGCAGGCCCCATCGCAACATCATCCGCAGATGCCACCCCGTCGATGACCGGAACACTCTCATCGTCCCATACAGGATCGTCCATGAGTTCCTGATCCACTCCTTGCGGGCTAACATCCGAGTGAGAATGATCACTCAAAGGAAGCTCGCAAAAAGGGGTTGAGGAACCCATGAAGGAACTATATGCGGCGAGAGATTCTTCCGTAATCTCAATGGGCAAAGATCGAGCAAGGTGCGCCATGTCAGTGTATGGGCCAGGCAACACCCTGGTAGGCCTATCCATAGTAGTCTCCCGCGAACAGGGGACTGCTGCGGATACGTCCACAGAGGTAGAAGGCTTGCACAAGCGAGGGCAATCCTTCAACATATGGCCCACACCTTGACATAGAATACATCGAAAACAGTGCTCGGCATTAGAAACAGCTATGACATCGATGCATCTCCGCAAAGCGTCAATAATACGTCACTTGGCAGCAGAATCCATCGCGAACAGAAATATTTACCGGAAATTACTACACACAAGAATAAAATAACTCGGATCTGCAATATTAAAAAAAAGAAAACAAGGAAGGGACAAGAAAAATAAAGTAAATAATTTCAAAAACTAAAATAAAGACAAAACGGGGTATGAACAGATGGACAAGGGCGACTATCTCGCATCTACCTCTTCAAAAACTCAAATGACTGTGTTCCCCGGCAACGGCGCCAAGAACTTGATGCGTGTGGAATACGGCAAGCGCACCGGTCGTACAAGTAATAAAGTTTGGGAATAAATCCCCGAGTGTCGGTCTCTTGAGGAACACAGTAAGGGATGAGTTAATGTCGAGGAGGACTTGAGATTGAAGTCCTCGGGTCGGCTCAAAAAAGGGGGGTTTTGATTGTTGCGGAAAATAAAGTAAAAATCTACAAGCTACTCCTATGCAACGCCGCTATGCGATGCTTCGCCAGGCGGGATGGAAACTACACGGGCCGCTATGCACCGAATCGCTTGGCGGATGGAAGAGTAGGCTAGCGGATGAGGTGGTTAGAACGGCGGAATGAGGGTCGTGAGCACCTCTTCGCAACGCACGCCACTAGCAATTGCTAGTGCGGCAAGGGCGGATGGATGATGGAATAATAAGGCGCACCTCAAGCAATAATAACAAAATCACACAAATCACATAGACATGAAAAAGTGCAAGATCATTAACTACAATAAAGTGTACTTCATCAATACAAAGAGTTAAGCTAAGCTATCAAATACAAGAGGAAGAGGTGTGCGAATCGACCGAATCCGAAGCCTTATTGAGGGTTCACGGTTAGAATCCCGGGTTGTCAATCCGAGTCCAAGCTCGGTCCTCAACTGCGTCCGGGGTAGAGGAGGCTGTCACTCACTCCCAATGGACCCGTCTTCTTCGTTGAAATGACCCGGTAGATTGCGGCTCCAGCTCCTCCTAGCTTGATGGAGAAAGCTAGGTCAAAACTCCGCTTGAAGCTTGAGGATGAAGGAGGAGGCCGAGAGGAAGCTCCGGCGTTGATTTGGCGTTGAAAGCTTGCCCGGAGACCCTCCCTACGGTGGAGGATGAAGGGGGACGGAGGAAACCCTCGTCCGAGACGAAGAATGGCGGAGAAACGGCGGATCGGGGCCAATCTCTCGAAAATAGGGTGGAACCTGTGTATTTATAAAAAGCAGAATAAACAGCGTGCACGATCACTAGCGCACGACCAGTGGTCGTGCGCGATATGGTCAGTGATCGTGCGATATGGAGGAAGAAAAGTGGAAATAGATGTCATGACTGCGCACGACCGGCAGCGCACGAGCAGTGATCGTGCGCGGTATGGCTGGTGATCGTGCGATATGCCGGGACAGAACTTTCACAGGAGAGGTCATGACTGCGCACGACCGATGATCGTGCGCCAAAGAGGTCGATGGTCGTGCGTGGGTAAAAACGCACGACCATTGACTCCTTTGCCAAAAATGGTGAAAGTCCGATGCCGGACGCCCACACGATCCCCGAACCTGCAGGAAAACTGGACGGGATGTCGACATGGCAGTCACAGACAAACAATAATAATCATAGCAAGAATGAAATACATACACACACAGAAATAGGCTAAAAATGTGCACAAGACGTGGAAAACCGTAGCGAACCAAAAGAAGTGCTAATGGCGCCAAACGGTGTGCAAAGACAAGAAAATAAGCCTAGATGAGTCCGAAAATAGGTATATAAAGAGGACTCATCAACTATACAAGTTTTTACTGCAACACATCAAACTAGATTTGTCCATGATGTTAGCTATGTGCCATTCCTAGCCACAAACCTGCTAAGTGTTGGCCAATTGGTGCAAAAAGGATATCATGTAATTTTTATAAATAATTCCTGCAACATCATAAATAGTCAAGGAAATATTGAAGTAACAGCTAGCATGAGCTCTAATAGAGTGTTCACTTTAACACTTTATGCATCTCCAGATCTTACTCTTACAAGTATAGAGCAAACACTCCCTACCAACATTCTTTGGCACCAAAGATATAGTCACTTATATTTACCTGATTTAAGAGGCTTAAAAATCAACAATATTGTGGATGGTTTGCCTAACTTGTCACTAGTCAGTCATGAGTGTGTTAGTTGTGCAGAAGCAAAAGTACAAAAAGCTCCTTTTCCTAAATCTTCCTATAAAAGGTGTTTGAAACCTTTAGATCTTGTTCATGCGGACTTATGGGGACCATCTCCCCCATCATCTCTTGGTCATAAAAGGTATTATTTACTACTGGTAGACGATTGTAGCTGTTATATGTGGATATACTTCCTTACGGCTAAATCTGAAACTTTCCAACTATTTTTAAAATTCAAAGCATTGGTAGAGAAACAATTAGAAAGAAGCATTAAAGTGTTGAGAACAGATAGAGGAGGAGAGTTTACCTCACTTGAGTTCAATAATTTTTGTACTCAACAAGGAATAAGGAGAGAGCTCACTACTAGTGAGTCACCTCAGCAAAATTGTATAGTAGAGAGAAGGAATCGTACCATTGGTGAGATGATAAGAGTAATGATAATAAGTAAAAAACATTTCAAAGGAATTTTGGGTAGAGGCAGCTAGCACAACCACATACATTTTGAATAGGTCACCAACCAAGACATTAATAAAGCAAACTTCTTATGAAATCATACATAAAAGGAAAGCAATAGTGAGTCACTTTAAAATTTTTGGAAGTGTTGCTTTTGCCCTCATTTAACAAAGAGAAAGTGATAAACTAGAAAAGAAAAGTGAAAAATGCATTTTTGTTGGCTACAGTGAAGAGTCAAAAGCCTATAGTCTATACCACTGATGGTTGAACCAACTAAGGGGTTCCTTCCAATCTAAGATGACCCTGATTCCACATCACTGTTGGGTATGGGGTTCAGAACATGGGAAGAGTTCTCAATATGCTGAAGCAGGATGGAGTGATTCCTTCCAAATTAGTGATCAACCACTGATGGTTGAACAACCTAATCCTGCAACAGATAGTTTAGAACATTACCTGCCACATTCATCAACATCACAATCATCAAATGACCCTGATTCCTCATCACCCCCAAAGAGATATCAATTGTTGGAAGACATCTATTCACAGTGTAAACTAGTGTTCAGTGTTGCAGCTCCAACAAATTTTGAAGAAGCTAGTGTTATACTTGCTTGGAAACTAGCCGTGGATGAAGAAATTAGTATGGTAGAGAAGAATAAAACTTGGACATTAGTAACTGAGCCACACAATGTTAATATCATAGGCTAAAAATGGATATATAAAGCTAAAGAAAATGAGGATGGATCAATATCAAAATACAAAGCAAGGATTGTAGCTAAAGGTTATTCTCAAATACCAGGAATTGATTACAATGGAACACATGCTCCAGTTGTACGTATGGAGACAATCCGAGCTTTGTTAAGCTTAACAACACAATTTTCTTACCCTATATTTCCGCTAGATGTTAAATCAGCCTTTTTTAATGGGGTAATAGAAGAAGATATTTATGTTGAGCAACCACAAGGGTATATAAGAAAAGGGTCAGAACACTTAGTTTACAAATTGCATAAGACACTTTACGACTTAAAACAAGCCCCGAGAGTCTGGAATGCCAACATAGATAAGTACTTGTTATCATCAAAATTCAAAAGAAGTAATAGTGATTCATCTCTGTACACCAAGCAAGATAAGCAAAGCATAATATATGTGTGTATCTATGTTGATGATCTAATCCTCACAGGAAACAATGTTGAATATATTGAAGAGTTTATGAAGGAAATGAAATTGAAGTATGAGATGACTGATTTAGGTCTGCTCAGATTTTTTATTGGTTTTCAAATCAAGCAAGGTTCTACTTATATCTCATTATCCCAAGAAAAGTATATACTAGATTTGTTAAAAAGGTATAGAATAGAAGCATGTAATCCAGTCACAATTCCCATGTTTCCAAATGAAGTACTAAAACCTTCAGCTGAGAATGAAGTTTTGGTAGATGGAAAAAATTTTAGAAGTTTAGTCGGATCGCTATTATATCTATCAAATAGTAGAACCAACATAGATTTTGCCATAAACACAGTATTGTGCACCTTGAAGCAGTAAAAAGAATCCTAAGATATATTCAAGGGATCAAGACATATGGTATTATTTTTCATAAACAACACAGCAGCAAAATAATCGACTATACTGATTCAGATTGGTGAAGAAGCATAGAGGATAGAAGAAGTGTAAGTGGTTTTATATTCTTTTTCAAGAAAAACCCTATCAGCTGGACTTCACGGAAGCAACAATCAGTTGTGTTATGCTCTGTCGAAGCAAAATATATGGCCTTAAGTAAAGCAACAACCGAAGCCATATGGATTCGAAGACTTAGTGAAGAAATTTTTTCAGAAAAAAAAGGAAACAACTGTAATCTACTGTGATAGCTCGTCGGCCATCGCCCTAGCGAAAAACCCTATTTTTCATAGCCGCAGCAAGCATATCGAGACCCGTTATCATCATATAAGAGAAAATGTAGAAAGAGGAGAAATCAAGCTGGAGCACTTATCTATAGAGGCGCAATTAGCAGATCTATTCACGAAGCCCCTTCCAAGACCACGATTCGAAGATCTGAGATCAAAGATCGGCATCATAGACCTCTCGAGCTTAAAGGGGGGTGTTGAGTTGAAGACTGAAGTTGTAAGCTCAAGAGGTGCTTTCACCCTTCATAAAAAGGCACGGTGGAGTGGCGTCGACACGAAGCAAGAAGGAGATGAGTACAAACCAGGCACCTGCAAGAAGAAAAACAACGCATCATAAAAGCAACACCATTTTGAATAAAGCGTCTGTTTAAAGAGCGAAAAACAACCAGTATCATTAAAGCGTTGATTTAAAGAGATGTATTTTTTATTATAAATAGAACTTGTGAGTCCCAAAGTGGATAGTGTGTGTGCCTATCTTTATATTAAAAAACATAATTGGTTTTTGTCCTGCTCTAATTTTTCATTTTAAAAAAAATTATTTGATCTGAAAAGATTTTTTTAATTTTTTATTCACCAGTTCTAACAAATCACTACATTTTATTTGAGTACACAGTTTTTTTGGTGAGAGTGAGAGGCCACTGATAGTTTTTACAATAGTCGTTTGAGTCTTCTGGTGGGAGGAAATACTCATGGGAATTATGCACACGTATGTGTTGTGGGAAACTGCATGCACTCGCTCATGGGGGATATGCTCATGGGAGAGTTTTGGAGAACTACGTGCATGGGATCGCTCTTCGGAATTGTGTGCATGAGGGAGCACTAAAGAGCAAAGCGCGCGGGAGGAGCACTCGTGGGCACGCTCCGGAGACTTGTGCTTGGGAGCATGTTCGGAATATAGTCTCACGAGAGGTCTAGTGGGCTTTCGGCGGAGGTTTTTCGATGTCGCAACGCAAAAGGTCATGATCCTTGATCTTTATCCAAATTATCGGCCTCTTCAAATGATGGGATATGCCCCCTTTATAGATTTCAAGAGTGGATGGAGGAATTTCATCATTTTAATTATTTGACGGAAAAATAAAAATGCCTAGTTTACGTTCCATGGATCACTGACTTTGAAGGTTCGACAATTTTTCCCCTCGGATGGCATCGTCACTCGGATAATCGACTTTTATGGTTGGACAGCTTTGCCCTTTCGTGAGGTTTAGGGAGTTCGGATAGGTTTGGAGGAGTAGAGTAGTGGTTGCCGGTGGCGGCCATTGCTTCGCCAATTAAAGTGTTAAAAACATAATACAAAATTTTTGAGATGCTTCGTCTCGTTGCCACGAGCTCGCTGGTGGTGAAAGTTTCTTAATAGGAATTTTAGAGCTCTAGCAATCACCCGTGAAAGGGGTTTTTGGGAGAAGTGACCGCCCCACCAAAGCTCCACTAAAATTTTCAACTGAATAGCATTTTTTATAGTAGTCCGGAATCATTTTTTGAATATCGAAGATTTACCCTTGAGTCATTGAAAAGTTATTGGTTTACAAAGATTCAAGCTCAATCCACTGTTAAAGGTGGTTTGGAAGCTTTTGGAGGAAGAAGAAGGAAAGGAGCCATCAAAGCCGTATGAGGGGCCAGACGACCCTCCTTTAGCCGTTCGTCAGCCAATTGGCTGTCAGAATGAGGCGCGCCAACGACAGTTGTTGTCCCCTTGTTGGTTCCTTATGTTATTGATCAACCCTATAGTGTGGAAGGAGGAGACTAGCATGGGCTGTGCTGATCCAGGATGGGCTGGTTTCTCCTCGATTCGCCTCGGGGACTATATATTTAAGGGACTAATATTTGCATGAAATTGAGCTCGTTGAATTCATCTCGCCGAGCCAGTCACAAACATGACTACAATTAATGCATGATTTTTTTTTATATTTGATAGAGTCACACTGCCAATAATGCGAGATGTCGTGTAGATTTTAAGGAGATATATGTCACCAGTATGAAATTTCATGTATCTTTTAAGGAGATTTAATGCATCAATATAAAATATAATGTGAATGTTGCGAAATATCATTTTCTCCCTTTTCCGAATATTCTATGTATGAGTCATCACTTTATCTTATAAATCCCCAGGCTAGGGGAAAAAGTATGTAGCTTTGTTCTAGATTCTAAAGAAGAAACCAAGCTTCAGGAAACTGGCCCTCTCAAGCCATATGTTGGGTACATTGGAAAATGTGTACCTGATTTGAAGAAGCCCAACTTGGCTCAATGATATACATCAAGGTGTATTTGATGTTGTTTTGAGTTGACATGTGCAGGTGAAGAAGTATTAAAGAATGCAGAAAAATATTCGAAGTCCACATGTCGACACCTGAAGAAATTGTGTCGATACTTCAGAATATTTGTGTCGACACTTCAGAATATCAGTGTCGACACAGAGAAAGATAGTCGACCACATTTATGTCGACACTGGGAAGCAGTGTCGACACATAAAGAAAATCGTCGACCTCAGCACTGGGAAGCAGTGTCGACACAGTGAAAGATAGTCGACACCCAGAGAAAGTTAGTCGACTAGTGAAAGATAGTCGACCAGAGAAAAATAGTCGACTAGTGGAAGATAGTCGACTAGTGAAAGATAGTCGACACTGGGTGGATGTGTCGACACCTTGAGATTGAGTCTACACATATTGACAGAAGTCGACTATGCTTGTGTCGACACCAGAAGACTGAGTCGACACATTTTGGCAGAATTGAAGATTGATGTGTCGACACCTGAAGGCTGAGTCGACACATACTGAGTTCTGAATCTACAACAACTGTGTCGACACACAGGACTTGTGTCGACACACTGCAGAGTCTAGACCAAGTTATTTTCTGAAGAAGCTGTGTCGACTTAAAGGAAACTTAGTCGACATCATCAAAGACTGTGTCAACACCAAAGTCACTTGTGTCGACACAGATAGACAGATTAGTCTCGACACTTTCTAACAGACTGTCTCGACATTTTGCTGTCCAAGGCTAAGGTACAGGAACTGTTTGAAGACTTGACAGCTGTGGGTTGCCACCGTTTAACTGAAGTTGTCAGACCTGTCAGAAATCAGTTAGAAACCGGATTAGCCGGTTACCATGAAGAAAGTCTATAAATAGACATATTCAGAAGGAAATAAAAGCCAAGAAAAATAACAGCAGAAGATCTAAGAAGAAGAAACAAAAGGATTACGATCCTATTGAAGTTTCAATTCAAGAAAGTGCTAAGCTCTAAAGAAGATCTTCATCAGAAGATCTAAGAAGAAGAAGTCTGAAGTATCAGAAAATGTGTTGGATAGAGAGGGATCCAGTCATCTTGAAGAAGAAGAAGAAGGAAGCCATCAGTGGTTTCTCAAGAAGCTGTTTGGAAATCAACTCAGCTAAGTTCAGATTCAAGAAGCTTTGAAGAAAGCTCAGATTCAGTTGATTTCATCAGCTGATCTAGAAGTGTCTTGTCCTCTTCTCTCTCAACAAAGGCAAGACATTAAAATATCTTTTCTAAATTTCTGTAGGATCTGTTTACACAGATCTGAGTTGTAAGCCTGTGTTATAAAGGCTGAGTGTAGGAGAGGTGATCTCTGAGTGGTAGGGCAATTTGCCTGAGTGTAGGAGAAGGTTCTTCTCTGAGAAGTAGGCCTTGAGGCAAGGCTGAGGTAGGGCTGTTGAGCCTGAGTTGTAGGAACCTATCCAGTTTCTGAGTTGTAGGATCTGAGGATCTGAGAATAGTGGAAGTTTGGCCGAATCTAGCATACTGCTAGATAGGTGAAGGGGGAAAGTGGATGTACCCAGACCTTGGGGAACCATTATAAAACATTGTGCAATCTGTGATGCTTAGTTGTCTGTGAATGTTGTGCTAGATGTTTTAATTTGAAATTGAATTCTGCCTAGAAGTATAAACAAGAAATTAGAACCTATTCACCCCCCCCCTCTAGGTGTTTAGGTTATCTTGAAAGTAAAACTATCAAGTGGGATCAGAGGCAGGTTCCTCAGAAAGGACTTAACAGTCTGAGGTAGATCTGAAAGGCAGAATCAAGATTCAAAAAGATGGGTTCTGGTGAGAATCATAAGGAGCTAGGGTCTATGAAATTACCCATATGCAAGAAAGAAATTTTTGGAATTTGGAAAGAAAGAGTCAGATTGTTTATGGAGGCATCTGACCCAAGGATTTACATCACAGTACAGGAAGGCCCCTTCATACCAATGAAGGTATCAGTTCTTGATGCAAATATCCAAACTCCAAAGAGTTATTCAGAAATGACCAAAGATGAAATCATCTTGGCAACCATGGATAAAAGAGCTCAGAACATTATTGTTAGTACCATAGATGATTCAACATTTCAGAATCTGATTCACTGCAAGACCTCCAAAGAGATGTGGGACACATTGATTGTCTACATAGAGGGATCTGAAGAAGTAAGGTAGGACAGGAAATCTATGCTCAATCAGGAGTATGAAAGTTTTAGACAAGGAAAATCTGATAGCATAACTGAGTGCTACAAGAAATTCTATAGAATTGTGAATGAGCTTATGTCCTATGGAAGAGTCTTCAGTACTTATGAACTGAATGACAAATTCTTAAGATCCTTATCAAAGGATTGGGACACAAAGATCTGTGCCATAAGAGAAGTGGCTAAATTGGCAGAGATATCTCCTCCCACCTTGTTTGGAAAGTTGCTATCCTATGAAATGCAACTTATGGTGAGGAAGGGGGAGGAAAAGAATTCAAGAGGAGAGCATAGAGAAAAGACTGTGGCATTCAATGCAGAAGCCACTAGAAAGAATAGGAGGAAATCACCATCTCCTCCTAAGGAAGTTGCAGAAGATAGTTCTGAAAATTCAGATAAGGGTTCAGAAAGCTGTGATTCAGATGCAGACTTTGCTGCATTCACAAGGCAATTCCAGAGGTTCTTGAAAAAGAAGCAATGGAAGTCTAGGCCTTCCACATCACAGCAAGTTGATGAATATTATCAGAAGAAAAGGTCATCAAGGAAAGAGAAGAGCAGATTAAAGCCCAGCAAAGCCACTACTTCAAAGATTGTCTGCTATTGTTGCAATAGGCCTGGACATGTAGTGGCTGACTGTCCTGATAAGAGAAAGGAGTCTTCAGACAAGAAGAAGACTCATTAGAAAGGCAAGAAGGAGAAATCCTTTGTTGCAAAGAAAGATAAGAGTCTAACAGACCAGTCAACTTCAGAGTCAGAATCTGAAGCTGAAGCATATATTGGACTATATGCTGCATCTGAAGAAGAGGAGTTTCTGCAGTTGCTAGACTCCATCAATGAACAAAAGGATCATCAGTGTATGGGGCTGATGGCAGGATCAGAAGAGGACATATGCCAGAATCAGTCTGGTCCTAATAAGGTACAATGTCCTTCTATTACATCTGTTTGTTGTACAAGTGAAGAATCAGCTACATCTGCATCAAGTGATGTAGATGCATCTGAATCTGAAGGAGATGTCTATCAATTGATAGACAAGTATGGGGACTTGTTGCAGGCCCTTAAGAAAAGCAAGAACCTGGTTAAATCTCAGGCTCAGGAAATTGCTGAACTAAGGGTTGCTACAACTGAGTTAGAGAAAGTTATTGATCAAAAATTAAATGAAATTGCCAAGCTGAAGAATATAACTATTATTCAGATGGGCACAATTAATTATACTAATGATCAAGTGAAGAGTCTGGAGGCCAGACTTAGAATTGAAAAGGATTTAGTGGCTAGTTACTCTAAGCCAAACTCTGTCTTACCCTTGATAGATGAATTTGTCACTCAAAAGGGTAAGGCTGGATTAGGATTTAAAGGTAACTTCAGGGCTGGCAGATTCAAGAGGAAAGGCAAAGCTCCTGTTCAGCCACTAAACCTTTCAGTCCCCATAAAGTTTAGTAAGGTGGAAGTGCCTTCTAACAAATATGATCATGAAGATATTCAAGGTTATATTAAGACTAATGTTCTGAAGAACAAGGGTGTAAATGCAAGCAGGCCTACCCATGGTCATAAACCCAATGGTTTTAAGAAATCAGTATGTGAAGTTGCTGCAGCACCAGCAATGAACAGAAATTCTTCTGACAAGGATGTATCTAGATCTAGATACAATAAGTTTGAATGTTGGTGTTGTGGCAAGAGAGGCCATTTTGCACTAAACTGCTGGTATAACCCAAGTGTTATAAAGAACAATAGTCTACCTGTTAGAAGAGGTTATGGTAGCTTTATTAATGCTAACCTGAACCAAGGACCCAAGACTTACTTGGGTTCTAAGGGTAAGTAATTCTGTGTTGCAGGTGAATCCAAGTAACCATGCCTCTATATGGTACTTGGATAGTGGTTGTTCCAGGCACATGACTGGAACAAAGGGGCTGCTGAAGGAGTATTCATCTGTCAAAGATGGACCTAAAGTGATCTTTGGTGGATCTAAAAAAGGAGTCATCAAAGGGTTTGGTAACATTTCTTCTAACCTGATTACTATCACTCAAGTGGCTTATGTAAAAGGTTTGAAACATAATCTAATTAGCATAAGCCAGCTAAGTGATTTAGGATATGATATTTCATTTGTTAAAGATGGATGTCATATCAAAAGGTCAAGTGATCAAAAGATCATATTGACTGGGAATAGGAAGAGAAATGTATATTGTCTTAATTTTGAATGTGAGAATAAGGCTTCTCCCATCTGTCTTGTAGCTGATGACAATACTTCTCATTGTGTTAAGTGGCACAAGAGATTGGCTCATCTAAACTACAAGACAATTGACCAACTCTTTAGCAAAGAGTTAGTGAGGAATGGACCTCAAGTTAAGTGTATAAAGGAAGGGATATGCTCAGCTTGTTAAAAGGGCAAGCAGACAAAATCCTCCTTTCAAAGCCTTGAAAACAAGGATTCTGTGAGGTGCTTATACCTCTTGCATATGGATCTTTTTGGTCCTATGCCAGTTCACAGTCTAGGTAGGAAAGTCTACACTTTTGTGGTTGTAGATGACTATTCAAGATTTACATGGGTGTTCTTTCTGAAACAAAAATCTGAAACCCCAAGTGTATTACTTAATTTTGTAAAGCAAATTCAGAATGAACTAAATAATACAGTGGTCAAAATCAGAAGTGACCATGGTACTGAGTTTCAATCTGAAAGCATAACAAAATTGTGTAAAGACTTTGGGATTTTCCAAGAGTTCTCCTCACCTAGAACACCTCAGCAAAATGGAATTGCTGAAAGAAAGAATAGAACATTAATTGAAGCAGGTAGAACTCTGTTGAGTGACACCTCTCTCCCAGAATATTTTTGGGCTGAGGCAGTTAACACTGCTTGTCATGTAATCAATAGGGCTACTATCACCAAAAGCCTCAAAATGACTCCCTATGAGATTGTGAAAGGCAGAAAACCAAATCTATCTTACTTTAGGATCTTTGGTTGTAAGTGTTATATACTTAACAATGGCAAGTCATATTTGACTAAGTTTGCTGTCAAATCCCAGGATAGGATATTTGTTGGTTACAGCACAAATAGTAAGGCCTATAGAGTCTTCAACTTGATTACTCAAGTTGTTGAAAAATCTGTGCATATTGTGTTTGATGAAACAAGATTAATCAACTGTGAGTTGTCTTATAGATCAAATGACTCAACATGTATAAGCAAAAGTATGGACAAGCTCTCCATTACTGAAGTATCAAAGGAAGATGGGGCATTGGAAAATGAAGGCTTCTGTCCAGGGGGAGAACAAGACACTATAGAAGCTGATGAAAACCAAGAGATTCAGCTAAATGAAGGAGCTGGAAATGTTCAACCAGAAGGGAATCTTCCTCCAGCTACAAGATATTTAAGAGATCATCTAGCTGATCAGATAATAGGTGATCCAAGACAGGGGGTGCAAACTAGAAGCAGAAATCAAAACACAGTTCTATATTCAAGTTTCCTGTCACAAATGGAGCCTAAGAAGTTTGAAGAAGCTATCCAAGACCATCACTGGATTGATGCTATGCAAGAGGAGCTGAATCAATTCAGAAGGTGCAATGTCTGGGAGCTTGTTCCTAAACCAAGAGGCCACAACATAATTGGCACAAAATGGATCTATAGGAACAAGCTAGATGAAAGTGGAATAATAGTAAAGAATAAAGCAAGATTGGTTGCAAAAGGATACAGACAGGAAGAAGGGATTGACTTTGATCAAACCTTTGCTCCAGTAGCAAGGCTGGAGGCAATCAGAATATTCCTTGCCTATGCAGCCTATCAAGACTTCAAAGTATACCAAATGGATGTGAAGTCAGCATTTCTGAATGGTGATCTTAAAGAAGAAGTATATGTAGAGCAGCCATCAGGTTTTGTAGATCCTCTTAAACCTGATTTTGTTTATAAGCTTAGGAAAGCTCTGTATGGGTTAAAGCAAGCTCCAAGGGCTTGGTATGAAACTCTGTCTACTTTCCTTATTGAGAATAAATTCTCAAGAGGAAAAATTGACAAAACTCTATTCCTTAGGGAATCCAAAGGCAAGATCATCTTAGTTCAGATCTATGTTGATGACATAATCTTTGGGTCTACTGAAAACAACCTTTGTAAAAAGTTTGCCAAACTTATGCAAGGGAAGTTTGAGATGAGCAGTATGGGGGAACTGAAGTTCTTCTTGGGACTCCAAATAAGACAGACTGATGATGGCTTGTCCATATCCCAGTCTAAGTTCACCAAAGAATTGATTAAGAAATATGGTATGGAGTCATCCTCCACCATGAGAACTCCTATGGGAACAAGTATGCCTATATGCAAAGATGATGCAGGTAAACCTGTTGATGAGACTTTGTATAGAGGAATAGTTGGCTCACTACTATATCTCACTGCTAGTAGACCAGATATTATGTATGCTACATGTGTCTGTGCTAGGTACCAAGCCTGCCCTAAAGAATCTCATTATACTGCAGTCAAAAGGATTCTGAGATATCTTAAGGGCACACCTAATCTAGGTCTTTGGTATCCTAGGAATAGAGATTTTCAACTAACAGGCTATTCAGATGCAGATTTTGCAGGATGTAGAGAGGATAGGAAGAGTACTACAGGTACTTGTCAATTCCTGGGAGGAAGGCTAATATCATGGAGTAGTAAGAAGCAGACCAGTGTGGCAATTTCCACAGCTGAGTCTGAGTATGTTGCTGCTGGAAGCTGCTGTGCACAACTATTATGGATGCAGCATCAGCTTAAGGATTATGGTATTCAAGTAAGTAGAACACCTCTTTTGTGTGATTCTAAGAGTGCAATTTCTATTGCTAATAATCCTGTTTCTTATAGTAGAACTAAGCATATAGAAATAAAATACCATTTTCTTAGAGAACATGTAGAAAAAGAAGACATTTCATTGGAATTTGTGAAAACAGATTATCAAATAGCAGATGTGTTTACTAAGCCCCTAGATGAGACCAAATTCAATAAATTCAAAATTGAATTAGGTATGTTAACCATTGATTAGTATAATCACAATATCATCAACAATGAAGTTGAAGTGGTAACAAGACATTCAAGTGATATAAAGACACATTGAAGTAGTATCAAGTACTCTGTAGTACTTATAAGTTGTGATGAACAAACAGAAATTGGCTAAGTAAGATGGTGTTGACACATTCAGTAATATTGTGTCGACTCAGGGTAGTAATGTCGACAAGTCAGAGATATTGTGTCGACACAGAAAATATGTGTCGACACTTAAGAATCTTATTGTCGACTTATCCAGGAATGTAGTGTCGACTTCACCAGGATAGTGGTGTCGACACTTACAGATTTTGTGTCGACACTTATACTAAGAGTCGACACAGAATTTCTGATGCTCTTCTATATATCTCTGGTGTCGACATAACTACAAATTGGTGTCGACACATAATAGACGGACTTGATGTCGAGACAATAGAAGCTTGTGTCGACACATTCCATCTGTGTCGACACTTATAGTCTGTTTTTGGCGTCTTTTGATCTTCTTTAAACAAAGGTATAAATAGGTCAAAAACTCATTCTGTCGACACGCTTACAAGGTTTTCGAAACCCTGTGTCGACATTCTCCCTCTCTCTCTCTTTCTCTCATCTTTCAAGCTTTCTCGACTGATCAATGGCGCCAAAGATTGAAGATAATGTGAATGAAGGATATGAGTTGGTGCGCCAGGCCTTTGCTGTTGCCCCTCCAGATGTTCTCGGGGTTATGTCTGTAACATCTCTACCCGTCAAGAAGAATATAATAGAGGGTCCGGCCGGGGCCCCACACCATATTCCACAAACAGGCGGAGACGCTACGAAATAATATCAAAACCAACGCGACCTAACACAGAGCATTCTAGCGGAAGCTTCCCGGTTGAATTAATGAACTCAAGATAAACAACATTGTCCACTAACATAGGAATGTAAGTATACATCAAAAGAGTCTGGCCTTAAGGCCTTACAACAGTTTCTCTTAACAAGAGTGTGGTTTACAGACATCGGCACGCAGGCCGGCCACCCATGAACAAAAGAAACAAAACAATGCCTTCGAGGGCAGCAATGCAGCTTTGGGCTTCAGCCCGCTAAGTCCCGCTCTGACCAGCTCCTCCAGCACCTGTAAGAACCAATCCACCAAATGGTGGCAAAACAGGGCAACGGTCAGCATTCAGCTGACCAATTATAACGACCCTGCCCCTGGCACGGGGCAGCGGAATTCCATCCCTGCATAGCATTCATCCAACATGATATATATAGCCATTCAAGCAAGACGTGCACGCCCGCACCGTCACATATCACAAACGTCGGCTCGACGGCCCGACGCTCCGTGCACTCAGGGCACATTCACACCGTTCAGAGGTCCCAGACATAACGGCGCACTATGAGCATTCTAGTCTGATCGGCTCACCGGCCGTCGACTCTCGCTATGTGATCCTAACAGGGTCTTAAGCACCCAAGGTTAGACAACCATAACGCGGGTACAGATCCACCTTTCCCGTTGCTCACATCGTCAGACTCACGCCTGGACTGACGCGGGTACAGTTTCACCTTGCCCGTTCCACCATTTCCTAGTTGCAGCCTCACGGCTCAACTTTCCACCAGTAGCACTCACGGCCACAAGAGAGTCCAACTCTCAACACTTCCTGGACTTCCTCCAGTACTTTCCATCACGCATACAAGCAATGATCACGGAGTCTTCTCCGATATGCAACCAAGCATCACCAATCCAGACCATGTCCAGATGGGCTTCACACAGCATGCCTAGGTCCGATTCCGGACTCTAACAAGGGGACTTCACATATCTACCCCAAGGGACGCCACAACCCACCGCACACTCGCGGGGAAGGGTTTTCCCTATGCAATGCAGGAATTAAGGACTTCACATGTCCAAGTAGGAAATCATTACCCTAGGAGTTCGCTTCGGAGCCATGGAGAGAAATTTGAGACGGATGAAAGTCTTCGCAGCAGCGTTGCCTTCGCAAATCCGAACTCGGCTCGCGATTTGGACCACCGTAGCACCACCGGCAGCCGGACTCTACTTCTTCTTCCTCCTTGCTCTCACCTCTCTCTTAAATTTTAGAAAGAGAGTAGGATTTTAGAAATGAGCCCTCTTTTCCTCCTTTCCCGGCCTTATCAGCTCAGGAATGAACTCCAGCCACAGGATTCTACTTAAAGAAAATGAAGGGCCAAGATCTACTGAAAATTCCCTTTTCTTTTGGCCGACACGGCCTGTGACACGCCCGTGTCACAGGCCGTGTACCCTAAAGCGGCACACGCGGCAGTCGCACCGACTGAAATATTCGAGAACACGGGCATCGACACGCCCGTGTCGAACCTGACACGCCCGTGTCAGTCATGAGACACGCCCGTGTCTCCTGTTACACGGTACTCACCGATCTCCAAAACCAGTACACGGGTCGGAACACGGCAACTGACACGCCCGTGTCCAGCCTCACACGCCCGTGTTCCCGGCCGTGTTGAAGGCCGTGTCCTGCTCTGACTTGAATAGGCCAATTTCGAAAATTAATTCGAACACGCCCTGGGACACGCCCGTGTCGAAGGCCGTGTCCCAGGCTCGACGATCGTCGACTCTCAAACGTCGACTAGCCTGAACACGCCCTGGGACACTCCCGTGTCCCAGGCCGTGTACACCCGACACGCCCTGGGACACGCCCGTGTCCCAGGCCGTGTCTAACAGCCTCCAACCCAAAATTGTTTGCAAGCATATTTTGAGATTTTTGGGGTGTTACAATCCTCCCCCCCTAAATAAAATTTCGTCCCGAAATTTGAAAACAATAGGGAGAAAATAACAAAACATTTATAGGTTTTTATTACATATACAACGAGTGAACAAGTTACGAAAATAACTCGGGAAACTCGGCTCGCATGGTCTGCTCGCGCTCCCATGTTAGCTCTTCTCGGCCACAATTGTCCCACCGGACATTGACCATCCCGATCACCTTGTTCCGCAACTGTTTCTCGGCTCGATCCTCTATCCGTATAGGCTTCACCTTTGTTGTTAGCCCATACTCAACTGGCACTCGATCATTTTCAACTATATGAGCTGGATCCTTGACTGCTTTGCGTAACACCGAGATGTGAAACACGTCATGCAATCCACTCAATTCCAATGAAAGAGCTAACCGATAGGCAGCTTCCCCAATTCGCTCCACTACTTCAAACGGACCAAGGTAGCGCGGACTTAGCTTTTTCAACCGCCGGATCCGAGATACGCCTTTGAAGGGCTTAATCTTTAAATAGACCCAGTCACCCACCGCGAACTCCACGTTCCGGTGCTTAGCATTGTAATACTTGGCCTGCCGATCTTGGGCTATTAGGAGCCTCTCTCGAATAGAGCGTATTGTTGAGGTAGCATCCTCGACTTCCTTTTTGCCTAAAAGTTTAGTCTCGCCAGTTTCTGCCCAAGCTAGCGGTGTACGACACTTGCGACCATACAGCGCTTCAAATGGGGCCATGCCTATACTCGCTTGATAGCTATTATTATAGGCAAATTCCACCATAACAAGATGTTCTTCCCACTTCTTACCGAAGTCCAGGGCGCACATACGGAGCATATCCTCCATCGTTCTGTTGGTTCGTTCAGTTTGGCCATCCGTTTGCGGGTGAAAGGCCGTACTGAATGCTAACTTCGTGCCCAACATTTGATGAACTAATCTCCAATCCTTTGAAGTAAAACGCCCATCTCGGTCACTTACGATGCTCCGGGGAACACCGTGCAATCGAACTATCTGCTCCACATAGAGCTTTGCCAACGTTTCCACTGAATCGTCCCGCTTGTTTGGTATAAAGTGAGCCACCTTTGTCAACCGGTCTACAATCACCCAGATTGAGTCATGGCCACGCTGAGATCTCGGCAATCCGTGCACGAAATCCATAGAAATATCCTCAAATTTCCATTGCGGAACCGGCAACGACTTCAGGAAACCACTCGGCCGTTGACATTCTGCCTTTACCAAAGCACAAGTACGACATTTAGCCACATACGCGGCTATGTCCTTCTTTAAACCAGGCCACCAGAACAGTTTCTTCATGTCTTTGTACATTTTTGTGCTCCCAGGGTGAATTGAATACTTTGTAAAGTGTGCTTCATATAGCAATTCTTCCCGCAATTTACCCGCACTAGGGACGCACAATCAGCCATCTTTTCGTAATAAACCATCATCCCAGGAGAACTGATCACCAGATCCCTCCTTTGCATAGCGTTGGAGACTTTCATCCAACTCCGTTGCCCGCCGAACCCTGTCAGCAAGGTCACACTGAACCTCCAACCAGCTCACGCATGCTTTAGTCGAAGAATCTCTTTCCACACAAGATATCTCCAAGGCTTCCAACTCCTGGATTAACCGCTCATCATGTATCCGCAACCAATTTGCCCGTACTGGAGTCCGACGACTCAAGGCATCAGCGACCACATTTCCCTTTCCGGGAACATAATGAATGTCGAATGTAAAATCCCCAAGGAATTCCATCCACCTCCTTTGTCGCATATTCAACTCTTTTTGATCAAGCAGATACTTTAAGCTTTTATGATCTGTATAAATATCCACTTTCACTCCATACAGATAATGCCGCCATAATTTTAGCGAAAAGATCACCGCCGCCAACTCCAAATCATGGACGGGGTAATTACGCTCATGCACTTTCAATTGACGTGAACCATAAGCGATCACCTTGCCAAACTGCAGGAGAACGCAGCCTAAGCCGCTTCCTGACGCATCGCTGTATATTTCAAATCCATCTGTACCACATGGCGACGTCAACACGGGCGCCGTGGTCAAACGATTCTTCAGCTCATCAAAAGCTCGTGCGCACTCCGGCGTCCAAACGAACTTCTGCTCCTTTCTCGTCAACGTAGTCAGAGGCAAAGCAATCCGGGAGAAGTTCTCCACGAACCTCCTATAGTAGCCCGCCAGTCCAAGGAAACTCCTGACTTCGGCCACCGAAGACAACACTGGCCAATCCCGAATGGCACTTATTTTTGCCGGATCCACCGCTATGCCCTCTCCACTTACTACATGGCCTAGAAAAGCCACCGACGAGAGCCAGAACTCACACTTTGAGAACTTGGCATACAGCTTATTCCTTCGCAAGGTATGCAATACTAATCGCAAATGGTTTGCATGATCTTCCTTCGATTGTGAATATACCAGGATATCATCAATAAACACAATCACAAACAAATCCAGGTATTCGCGGAACGTTCGATGCATGAGATCCATGAAAACCGAAGGCGCATTACATAAGCCGAACGGCATCACTGTGAACTCATAATGACCATAGCGTGTGCCAAACGCTGTCTTGGGAATGTCACCTTCCCTAATCCGCAACTGGTAATACCCGGACTTCAAATCCAACTTCGAATAGACGGTCGAGCCCGCTAGCTGATCGAACAAGTCATCGATCCGAGGAATTGGATACTTGTTTTTCTCCGTCAGTTTGTTCAGTTCGCGATAATCAATACATAGTCGCAAACCACCGTCTTTCTTTTTCACAAAAAGAACAGGCGCGCTCCAAGGTGACATACTTGGGCGTATATAACCCTGCTCCAACAACTCTTGAGTTCAAATTAAATGTTATAACGACAGCACGAACACGTGCTCGCCACCTCTCAAAAGAATTCGTCCGCGAATTCGGAAGAGATCGACCAACAAGCTGATACCAAATTGTAACATCTCTACCCGTCAAGAAGAATATAATAGAGGGTCCGGCCGGGGCCCCACACCATATTCCACAAACAGGCGGAGATGCTACGAAATAATATCAAAACCAACGCGACCTAACACAGAGCATTCTAGCGGAAGCTTCCCGGTTGAATTAATGAACTCAAGATAAACAATATTGTCCACTAACATAGGAATGTAAGTATACATCAAAAGAGTCTGGCCTTAAGGCCTTACAACAGTTTCTCTTAACAAGAGTGTGGTTTACAGACATCGGCACGCAGGCCGGCCACCCATGAACAAAAGAAACAAAACAATGCCTTCGAGGGCAGCAATGCAGCTTTGGGCTTCAGCCCGCTAAGTCCCGCTCGGACCAGCTCCTCCAGCACCTGTAAGAACCAATCCACCAAATGGTGGCAAAACAGGGCAACGGTCAGCATTCAGCTGACCAATTATAACGACCCTGCCCCTGGCACGGGGCAGCGGAATTCCATCCCTGCATAGCATTCATCCAACATGATATATATAGCCATTCAAGCAAGACGTGCACGCCCGCACCGTCACATATCACAAACGTCGGCTCGACGGCCCGACGCTCCGTGCACTCAGGGCACATTCACACCGTTCAGAGGTCCCAGACATAACGGCACACTATGAGCATTCTAGTCTGATCGGCTCACCGGCCGTCGACTCTCGCTATGTGATCCTAACAGGGTCTTAAGCACCCAAGGTTATATAACCATAACGCGGGTACAGATCCACCTTTCCCGTTGCTCACATCGTCAGACTCACGCCTGGACTGACGCGGGTACAGTTTCACCTTGCCCGTTCCACCATTTCCTAGTTGCAGCCTCACGGCTCAACTTTCCACCAGTAGCACTCACGGCCACAAGAGAGTCCAACTCTCAACACTTCCTGGACTTCCTCCAGTACTTTCCATCACGCATACAAGCAATGATCACGGAGTCTTCTCCGATATGCAACCAAGCATCACCAATCCAGACCATGTCCAGATGGGCTTCACACAGCATGCCTAGGTCCGATTCCGGACTCTAACAAGGGGGACTTCACATATCTACCCCAAGGGACGCCACAACCCACCGCACACTCGCGGGGAAGGGTTTTCCCTATGCAATGCAGGAATTAAGGACTTCACATGTCCAAGTAGGAAATCGTTACCCTAGGAGTTCGCTTCGGAGCCATGGAGAGAAATTTGAGACGGATGAAAGTCTTCGCAGCAGCGTTGCCTTCGCAAATCCGAACTCGGCTCGCGATTTGGACCACCGTAGCACCACCGGCAGCCGGACTCCACTTCTTCTTCCTCCTTGCTCTCACCTCTCTCTTAAATTTTAGAAAGAGAGTAGGATTTTAGAAATGAGCCCTCTTTTCCTCCTTTCCCGGCCTTATCAGCTCAGGAATGAACTCCAGCCACAGGATTCTACTTAAAGAAAATGAAGGGCCAAGATCTACTGAAAATTCCCTTTTCTTTTGGCCGACACGGCCTGTGACACGCCCGTGTCACAGGCCGTGTACCCTAAAGCGGCACACGCGGCAGTCGCACCGACTGAAATATTCGAGAACACGGGCATCGACACGCCCGTGTCGAACCTGACACGCCTGTGTCAGTCATGAGACACGCCCGTGTCTCCTGTTACACGGTACTCACCGATCTCCAAAACCAGTACACGGGTCGGAACACGGCAACTGACACGCCCGTGTCCAGCCTCACACGCCCGTGTTCCCGGCCGTGTTGAAGGCCGTGTCCTGCTCTGACTTGAATAGGCCAATTTCGAAAATTAATTCGAACACGCCCTGGGACACGCCCGTGTCGAAGGCCGTGTCCCAGGCTCGACGATCGTCGACTCTCAAACGTCGACTAGCCTGAACACGCCCTGGGACACTCCCGTGTCCCAGGCCGTGTACACCCGACACGCCCTGGGACACGCCCGTGTCCCAGGCCGTGTCTAACAGCCTCCAACCCAAAATTGTTTGCAAGCATATTTTGAGATTTTTAGGGTGTTACAATCTCTCTCCTCTCCGACTCAGGATTAGAATTTCTGGTCTCCGAACCATCTAAGATATGGAAGAAGGAGGTGCATGAGTTCTATACTTCTGCATCTGTAGTCTTTGAAAGTCATGAGATAAAATCAACAGTTCATGGTTCACCAGTGGAAATTACACCAAGTAAGTTAAGAACAATTCTACACTTACCTATAATTGAGAATGAAGAGGATGTCCCTGCTTCTAAATCAAGGGAGGCTCTTCAATGGTGTGGATTGGATTCCACCATGAAAATTGGAGCTGCTTTCAATAGGAAAGGAATGAATCAACAGGGCAAGTTTCTGTCTGAGGTGGTTAGAAAAGTTATTCTGTGCAAGCTAGGTGGACATGATAGGATTTCCGCCTATATGTTCAGCCTAATGACCAGGATTGTGTTTACAATTCCAACGGATTGGTCAACTGTAATCTTTGAAAAGATTAAGGAAGGAATCAAGAAGCCAAATCTGGCTAGAATAATGAGTATATACCTAAGTAAGGAGATTCCTGATGTTATGCAACAACAATCTAGAATAAAAATTAATCACATGAGAAGGATGGACATGAGATTGTTCTCCAGATGGGATAGGGTGCTGACCAAAGAGATGCCTGAAGTGGAAAGGTAGGATTCACCTGAGAAATCCCCAGGTCATGCTACCAGTACTGAGCACCCACAAGAAGAACAAGTAAGACAAGAGGTTGAAGATCAGCCTGCTTCTACACAAGTTCAGGATGCCACAATATCTGTAATTCAAGAAGAAGAAGTAAGAATACCAGCTCAGCAAGTTTATTCACCTACACAGACTGTATCTACTCATGACCAGGTACAGGTGCAGGGGGAGCTGGTGTATTTTCCTACAAAAGATATTTCTAATATTTCTATTTCTGCACAGGTCCAGGGAAAGCAAGTGTCCTCACCTGCCCAGGACATCACCAATACAGAACAAGTACAGGGGGAGAAGCTGTCTGAGCAAGTGCAAGACGATGCTCAAATTGATATATCTCAAAATTTGAATACTGCAGATGTTGCAGCCCAAAAGGAATATACTCTAGAAGAGTTATTTCCAGATAATGAAATAATTACTGATAGAATGGAAGTGGAGCAAGAAATTGAGGGGGAGCCTGTGCATGTGGAGACTGTACAACATGGCACTGAAGCAGCTGTTCCTCCTCCTCCTCCCAAAGGAAGAGTTCAAATTGATAGTACTTCTGATTCTGAGAATGAAGAAGCCAGGGTGGCTAAGAAGAGAAAACTTATGGTCTTCCAGAGAAGGAGCAAGAGCTATAAGCAGGCTCTACAGTCTACAGCATATCACACTCCTTCTGACTTTGATTATAACAAGTTTTTGGTCGATTTACAAGTGAAATTGGATGAACACAGAGTGGCTATTGAACAATATATTGATGAGAACAACAAGTCCCTGCAATTTGACTTAGCTCAAGATATAAAATCTATTAGGTTTGAGGTCAATATGCATAAGAAGGAGATGACAGATTGCTTCCATAATGGAGGTAATGCTGTGGTATATTTGGCAAAACAACAGCAGTCTATCATCCCTAAGGTGGATGATATTGCTTTAAAGCAAAGCTATGTCTTGAAAAATCAGATAAGGATGAATGAGAATTTAACTGAATCTCATCATGAGATCATTGAAGAATTGAAAAAGATTGTTCCAGGCCTGCCTGCAGCTAGAGCAAAGGAAATGGAAGAATTTGATAAGAACTTTCAAGCTGCTATTGATTCTGTTAAAACTGCTATCACTACCTCTCAAAAGGAAATATCTGACAAGCTTCTAAAGTTAAAACCATTTTTTAAAGAGGGTGTGAATTATCTAGATGGCCAAATCAGATTTCAGAAGGAAGATCTAAGAGATCATGTTACTAGAGAAGCCATAAAGGGGGAGAGGATGTTAGTTCATGCAGGCTCAGAGCACACCAAATGGGTGACCAATAGTATTCGAGCCACATTGGGATATCCACCTTTGTGTGATGATGCTATGGTGGCTGAGTCCGAAATATAAACAAGTCTACTTGAAGGCAATCAACCTGAGGTTGCCCAAGTCATTTACCCTCCTCCAGATTATGATATGATTGATCAGCAAGTTCAAGGAATGTATAGTCCTCCAAAGGAGGTTACCAATGTTGTTATTGGGAAGGTTGATAAGCCTGAGGCTACTTTGAAAGACCAGCAAGATGCTCTACTATCTAAGAAAAGATTTAGAGAGCAGGCTGAACTTAAGCCAGACTTTGAGCAGTGGAGTCCTACTTCCAGAAATATTATACTCACTGCATGGAAGGCTGTCAAAGACTAAGTGCATGAAAGAGGTAAGTGGTTCAATGAGATGGAATGGCAGAAGTATGAAGCCAGGCAAGAGGCCATAGTACAGTTTAGAAGAAAAGCCAAGCTGGGTAGGCTGCCTCCAAATGCTCAGGAGCCGAGCAAGTACTTTCCAAAGCCCTTTCATTATTTTGAAAGGCAAAGGCTCAAGGAAGAAGCAAAGAAGAAGGCTGATCTAAAAGACAAGAAGCTAGCTGAAGATTCTGAAGCTCCTGTGAAGGCTCAAATTCTATCTGGCAAAGGGATTGTCATAAAAGAGCCTGATCAGTCTTAATTTTTAGTTCTTTCAAAGTATTTTGTAATGTTTTGATTAAATCATTAAATGTAAATCTCTGTATTCAAACATTATCAAGTTATAAACAAAATATTGTTTGGTATCATATAATGTTTATTCTGTGATGGATTGTTTTTATTTTATTTATATTAAGTATTCCTGTTATGTCATATATCATCAGTTTATACTTTTTATAAATGGTGTATATCATTGGCTATAGGGTTATGACTTCTCCAAATAGGGGGAGATTGTTGGGTACATTGGAAAATGTGTACCTGATTTAAAGAAGCCCAACTTAGCTCAATGATATACATCAAGGTGTATTTGATGTTGTTTTGAGTTGACATGTGCAGGTGAAGAAGTATTAAAAAATGTAGAAAAATATTCTAAGTCCACATGTCGACACCTGAAGAAATTGTGTCGACACTTCAGAATATTTGTGTCGACACTTCAGAATATCAGTGTCGACACAGAGAAAGATAGTCGACCACATTTATGTCGACACTGGGAAGCAGTGTCGACACATAAAGAAAATCGTCGACCTCAGCACTGGGAAGCAGTGTCGACACAGTGAAAGATAGTCGACACCCAGAGAAAGTTAGTCGACTATTGAAAGATAGTCGACCAGAGAAAAATAGTCGACTAGTGGAAGATAGTCGACTAGTGAAAGATAGTCGACACTGGGTGGATGTGTCGACACCTTGAGATTGAGTCTACACATATTGGCAGAAGTCGACTATGCTTGTGTCGACACCAGAAGACTGAGTCGACACATTTTGGCAGAATTGAAGATTGATGTGTCGACACCTGAAGGCTGAGTCGACACATACTGAGTTCTGAATCTACAACAACTGTGTCGACACACAGGACTTGTGTCGACACACTGCAGAGTCTAGACCAAGTTATTTTCTGAAGAAGCTGTGTCGACTTAAAGGCAACTTAGTCGACATCATCAAAGACTGTGTCAACACCAAAGTCACTTGTGTCGACACAGATAGACAGATTGGTCTCGACACTTTCTAACAGACTGTCTCGACATTTTGCTGTCCAAGGCTAAGGTACAGGAACTGTTTGAAGACTTGACAGCTGTGGGTTGCCACGTTTAACTGAAGCTGTCAGACCTGTCAGAAATCAGTTAGAAACCGGATCAGCCGGTTACCATGAAGAAAGTCTATAAATAGACATATTCAGAAGGAAATAAAAGCCAAGAAAAATAACAGTAGAAGATCTAAGAAGAAGAAACAAAAGGATTACGATCCTATTGAAGTTTCAATTCAAGAAAGTGCTAAGCTCTAAAGAAGATCTTCATCAGAAGATCTAAGAAGAAGAAGTCTGAAGTATCAGAAAAGGTGTTGGATAGAGAGGGATCCAGTCATCTTGAAGAAGAAGAAGGAAGCCATCAGTGGTTTCTCAAGAAGCTGTTTGGAAATCAACTCAGCTAAGTTCAGATTCAAGAAGCTTTGAAGAAAGCTCAGATTCAGTTGATTTCATCAGCTGATCTAGAAGTGTCTTGTCCTCTTCTCTCTCAACAAAGGCAAGACATTAAAATATCTTTTCTAAATTTCTGTAGGATCTGTTTACACAGATCTGAGTTGTAAGCCTGTGTTATAAAGGCTGAGTGTAGGAGAGGTGATCTCTGAGTGGTAGGGCAATTTGCCTGAGTGTAGGAGAAGGTTCTTCTCTGAGAAGTAGGCCTTGAGGCAAGGCTGAGGTAGGGCTATTGAGCCTGAGTTGTAGGAACCTATCCAGGTTCTGAGCTGTAGGATCTGAGGATCTGAGAATAGTGGAAGTTTGGCCGAATCTAGCATACTGCTAGATAGGTAAAGGGGGAAAGTGGATGTACCCAGACCTTGGGGAACCACTATAAAACATTGTGCAATCTGTGATGCTTAGTTGTCTGTGAATGCTGTGCTAGATGTTTTAATTTGAAATTGAATTCTGCCTAGAAGTATAAACAAGAAATTAGAACCTATTCACCCCCCCCCCCTCTAGGTGTTTAGGTTATCTTGAAAGTAAAACTATCACCATACTTAAGAAAACATAACCTAAAACTCTTCTGTGAGTTCCACAGGGAGATGTGAATCATACAGAGAGTTTTCAGACTCTCTGTAATCTCATTGAGAAGATGCTAAAAGCTACCAAGATTCAAAATTAATTGTTAAAATTTGATATAGCGGAAAACGGGAAACCAGACACAGGAACACTCAACCGATCCGAGCTCAAATAAACCAGATGCAAACCAGAAGAGCAAGAATCTTGTACTAAACAATCTTTACAAGATGAGACATACATGGCGAGACATGATTCGCCAAAGTATCCAAAGAGAAAGCAGAAACAATTACAAGGCAAACCTAACCGCGCAGACTCAAGGAGTTAGCCGCCGGCTCTACTGCTGCACTATGGAGTCCGCCCAAACCGCCAGGTTGCCAGACCGCAAACTAAGCAACGCGGACTGCCCATTATTCCAATGCAAGAAGGAACTCTACTCGCCGATCAGCAAGTCACCTAACTGCAAAGTCGCCTAGTCGCCTGACCGCACGATCTGTTGCTACAGAACTGAGCAGGCCGCCAGAAGCGGACAGCTTATTGAACCGGGAAACTAGTTGCAGAAGAGAGACCGTCTAGTCGCAATCCGCGACCTGCTGTTAACCGCTGGTTGCTATCCGCAGAGTCCGTACTGTCCCTGACCGCAGTCAGAACCAAGTCCTGGCCTTCCAGTGCTATCCGCACAACCTGCACAGCACAACCCGGTCAATCTTCAAACCGTGTGGATACAAAATCCAGTCCGCAGCAACTATCAGCGAGTTTTTTATTGTTCATTCGCTCATAATTGATGTGACAGAGAGTCCTATTTATAGTCACTGTGAGGAGCGTGGTCACCTCCCTAGCTGATAGGATAACCGCCCCATCCCGCGACAAGAACTAAGTGTATCCGCAAGCCGTGGATACACAACCACTCCGCTGCGACCTATGCCGGATAGCCAGCCCGCCAATAGCATCACCAAGGCTGGATAGCAACCTCTATGTAACGCCCCCGAATTTTCGATAATTTATTTAAATCCTTTTCGGCGTTACGTTGACGTTTTCCGTCTCGAGCCGTTGTTAGAGTACCTCGTTAGGTGTTCTTAGAGGTTTAGCCTGTTTGCGGGTTTCCCCAGCTAGCCGGTGTCTGTTTTGGAGACCCGGTTGAGCCTTTCAGGGAATTCTCGTGTTTGGCTTCGGGCGAGGTTAGCTCGAGTTTTGTCCGTCGGAAGTCGTTTTTGACTTCGCCGTTGTTCTCGTAGCCCGGGTATTTAGCTACGGTGCGATTTTGGTCGAAATCCGAGGACGTCGCGTTTTCGCGTCGTTTTGGCGGTCGCCAGTTAGCGAGTTGTCATTTTTTGTGAACGTATGTAGTTATTTACGCATGTGTCGCGTGGCGCGTGTTTTATGCGTGCCGGTGTGTTTTATGCGTGCCGGTATGTTTTGTGCGTGCGTGTGCGTGCGCGCATGTGCTTGCATGCGTGGATGAAAACGTGTGCGCGGAGGGGTGCGATTTCGTGCGTATTTGTGCGTGTTTTGGTTTTTATAGGAATGTTAGTAATTTGTATTTGATTAAGTTATATAGGTTATAATTGGGTTATAATGTGAGATTTGAGTTAGAGTTAAATTAGTAGTTTAGTTTTATAGTTATTTAGGATATAATTTTATTTAGTTAATTAGGTATTAATTTTTATTAAGTTATTTGTTAACCTAAACTCCCCTCCCTTTAACCTAATCAGCCGAACTCCCCTCCCCTTATTAAAAAAAAATAAAAACCGCCCCCCCAATTCCTAATCAAAGCTACAGCCGGCCCCCTTGTATTAAAAAAAAACTGCAGCCCCGAAGCCGTGTCCCTCCTGTGCGAGCCCGAGCCGGCGAAACGCCCTAGCCGACCCCCCTTCCGCCGCCCGCCGCCGGCAGCCCCGACCCCCTCCTTCCGATCCGAGCCCGGATCCGTGTTCCCCTCGCCGAGAGCTTCGATCCTTGGTATGCTATCGAACCTTTCCTCCACGTTTTCATTTGATTTCGTTTTGGGATTTCTCTTTGTTTTTGGATATTCTTGCTCCTTGATGATTAGAATGCAATCTTAGGTATTTTGGGTGGTTGTTGGAGCCTTCGTGCTCTTGGAAATTCCGCCATAGCGCCGTTGTGCCGGCGAAATTTTTGGTGACCCGAGCGAGGCAAGTGCTTCTCCTCTTTTCGCCGTTTGGCCTCTCGTTTGTTCAATTTCCTTGTTAATTTCATATATTCTTGCAAATTATAATTTGTTAATTTAACTTCCCTTAACCTAATCCCTATTGGATCGCGCTAGAAAAAATTAGGATTTTTATCCTCCCGCTAGTAGCTTCCGATTTAGGACGGCGTCGCGGTAGGTGTGTAGCGTAGATGTGGGTTAGCGTCGGGTTGAGTTATGATAGGCCTAGGTGTAGGTCTAGGGTTTGGGGTTTTTGCCTAGTTTGCCTATTTGAGGTGTTTAGGTGTAATTGTGCACGCACGGCCTATGGTCGTGCGTCTTTTAAATCGTGCGACCCAATGTCGGTGCTCGTACGCTAGGCTTAGGATCGAGTGAGTGTACTCACTCGCAGCGGCGTTGCGTGATCGCAACGACTAATCCCTTAGCGTTGATTTCTCCCCGAGTGTTTTGCTCGTGTATCGAGAGTCCCTTGTCGGCTGTTACTTTTCGAAGGCCGAATCGTGGGTTGTGGTCAGTAGTGGTGGTGGATGGCTCTTTTAGGGGTTGTGTGGCGTGATGTAGCCTTGATCACACTCTTTACCTTGACCCGAGTAGTTTTCTGGGCAAGTGAGTGATGGGTCTTTTGTGCCTTCACGTGTCAACCCTTGAGCAATTTGTTGACTTGGAATTAGTGGTTGGGCGATTTGGAACGTTTTCAACCTGATTCCAAGTTTCTTGTTTTTGCTACTGCCGCCTCTCACAATTTAGGATGTTAGGCGTTTCTTCCGTAGGTGTTGCAGCATTTTTTTTGGCATCATGGCCATGTTGACTCTGCAGGTTTTTAGGCAGAGTAGTTGCTGTTTACCCGCACTTGGTGCAGGTTTGCTTTTCGCCCTTCCTTGGGCATTGTTGTTTTTACTCTAGTTGTACTCTCTTTACTTTACCTTACCTGCTTTTACCTTACTTTCCTTTTTAGCACTTGCATTCCTTTTTCCTTGCTCTGAGGTGTTCTACTTTTCTGAATGCCTCAGGTTCAGGACAGTAGCCAGTAGGTGGCTTTGCTGTAGTGCTGTTGGAGGTTTCCTTTCTGTTGACTGTTGAGACTCTCTTGAGTCATTGTGAGGTAGTTTTACTGCACTTTCTACAGACATACATACTTGCCAGTGGGTTCGTGTCAGCTGTTGGCGCCCCTGGTAGTTTTACCTTTTGCACTAGATATGTTTACTTTTACTGCTACCCTGTCTTTGGGGACCTAGTTTACTTGCTCTGGGAAGATTTTATGCTAGGTTGCTAGTTACTTTAAAAAGCTAAAAAACAAAACTATACTATGTATATAAACATGATCGGCATGATTTCCAAAAGAGAACACGCAACGTACTTTCTTAATTACGTATATCAAATGATTTTTCTATATATGTATAAATTAAAGTTAGAGTGTTGGTTTAGCGTAAGTGTCCCTTGGGATCACTTATGCGCTCACTTAGGGTGTCAACATAAATGATGTATTTTCCGCTACGTACATAAAAAAAATCAGTTTTCAAACCGTGAACTCTTTGGTCCACTGAGCCGAGGGATACGGCCAATAAATTAATCAAGTTTTGTATAATCAATTAAGTCATGATTTGAAAGGATTTGGAGTGTCGCCTGAACGTCGGCAGTTATCCCCTGCTCGACGTGGCATCACAGCGCGTAGATTTTCTCTTACTCTGATTTAATAAATAGTGAGAAAAATGCGGGTTGTGACAGTTGGTATCAGAGGGAGGTTGCTTGACAATTGGTCGGGCAACCTTCCTTTGTTTGTGTTAGATGTTTAGAGTCATATCATACACACACCGACATGTCATCGGCACGTTTTGGCTGAAGCACGAACACTGCACTACACTCATAAGCATAACATGAAGTATACGGGGCATATTATGTATTTTACGATACATAATATGTGGTTGTATATGGATCCACCATAGGGGCAACATGCGAGGGTTATGTATTATGGGGTGCATAACCTCACCGCATGGATGCGACTAGCACGTTTTCTTTTTTTAGTTGCATGAGAATGTTATGTATTATGGGATGCATAACATTTTCATGTGTACTCCGCCATGGCATGCACTAGGGCCTTTTTAGAATGCATAGCATAATCATGCATAGCATAACATCGCATAAGCACAACGCGCCAAGCTAAAGACGTGCAGGATGACATGTGTACACACATAATTTTTGAGTCAAATTAATATAAATTCATGCATTCCCGATCTAGGCACAAGAGTTAGTGTGATGGTGGTGAACCATCTTAGGCTAAGCATATCATTCCTTTTTATATTAAATAAAATAAAATCTCAGAGCAAGTATAGCAGCAGAAGATCATATTTATGTATGTATTGTCTGTACCTTTTGTCTAATCCTAGGAGTTTAGCTAAGTTCTAATCGTTTGTTATGTTTTAATTTTCCTTATAGCATGCCGCCGAAGCGTAGAGTGACGAGGTCGACTCCCCAGTCTGAGGGTGAGTCCTCCGGTGCTCAAAGTGATGCGTTGGTGGAAAGCCTGAGGCAGAGTAACGAGGCCTTATCAAGGCAGGTGGTGGAGTTGCAGGCCCAGATGCAGTCCTTTTTATCCGGAGCGGCGGGTCAGACTCCGGGAGTTCAGGACCCCGCCGTGGGTACAGCTGTCCTAGCCCCTCCTGCCCCTCCTGCTCCTCTCGTGCCTCCAGTGGTGGTGCCCCCCGGGATGGCTTTCATCTCCCAGTTTCAGCGGCTACGACCTCCTACCTACGATGGTAAGGCGGACTTTATGGTACTGGATGACTGGGTGATCTCCATAGAGGAGATGTTTCACTACTCTGGGGTGACTGAGGACCAGAAGGTGATGTTAGCAGCCTATCAGCTGAAAGGGCTAGCGAAGGGCTGGTGGATGCGAGAGAAGGAAGGCATGGTGGGAGGATGTACTTGGGCATCCTTCAAAGAGATCCTGATGAGGAAGTTTCTACCGTCAGTAGAGCGAGACAGACTGATGAATGACTTTATTCATCTGAAGCAGAGGCAGCTCTCCGTCAGCGATTACGAGATTGAGTTTAGCAAACTCAGACGCTTTGGTCCTAGCTTGGTGAGCTCCGAGGAGGACAGGGTGAAGCGGTTTCTTGGTGGCCTGAGGAGCGACGTTCAGCAGCTAGCGGTCGCCCACGGAGCGGTGACTTATGCAGGGGCAGTTGAGGCCGCTTTGAAGGTAGAGGCTATCGAGAACGCGAAGCAGCGTGGGCAGCAGGCGAGAAACGAGAAGAGGAGGTCAGTTGAGGAAAAGGGTCCCCAGGTTCTTGGTGCTGCTTCTGAGAAGAAGAGCAAGGTAGTGTGCAGTTTCTGTGGCCATCCGGGCCACCCAGCTGAGAGGTGCTTCAAGAGGGCAAGGGTCCAGAAGAAGGAGCATGTGCATGCTATCCAGGGTGCTCCTAGGAGGGATGTTCCTTGTCCTGTCTGCAAGCGACCCGGTCACGATGCTGCTCAGTGCTGGTCCAAGGATCGTGTTTGCTACCAGTGTGGCCAGAAGGGCCATATTAAGTCGAGGTGCCCTCAGGTTCAGTCCGCTCTTCATGCTGTTCCGCTTCAGGCTTTACCTCCGCCTCAGCCGGTGGACAAGGGTAAAGGGAAGCTGAATGTGGTATCTTCAGCGGAGGCTGAGACTTCGACGCAGGTCATTTCAGGTAAACCCCCCTCGCTTGACTTTCTCTTTTGTAGCAGTTTTAGTGTTGCTATTGTTTTGTTAATTGCTTGTGCGTTTAATATTTTGTTTGTGTATAGGGAAATTTAAGGTAAGGAACCGCTGGGCCCGCGTTCTGTTTGACTCAGGTGCTACCCACTCCTTTGTGGCTAGGGCCTTTGTCGAGCGGTGCCAGTGGGTTCTTGATCGTGTTGGTGGTGCCTTTAGCGTCAAGTTCCCCTCGGGTGAATCCGTGATATCAGATCAGGGCATTCTGGACTGCCCTATTTTGTTGGGGGATTATCTGGCCAAGGCTGATCTGAAAGTGTTGGACTTAGAGGATTTCGACGTCATCCTGGGTATGGACTGGTTGTCCCGATATGATGCAGTGATCCAGTGCAGGGGAAAGCGCTTGGACTTCAGGAAGGACAGCGGTCAGCCTGGGAGTGTTTTCGGTGATTCGCGTCGGGACTCTCCGGCGATTTCTGCGGTATGTGCTCAAAGGGTTTTTCCTGCTAGCTGTTTTGCTTGTTTAGTCTCAGTGTTGGGGACTGTTAGCAGTGTGCCGCTTTTGGATGAGATTCTGGTCGCGCGAGAGTTTCCTGACGTGTTCCCTAGCGATCTTCCCGGTCTTCCCCCAGACAGGGATGTGGAGTTCGTGATTGATTTGGAGCCTGGTACGCGTCCGATTGCCAAGGCGCCGTATCGGATGGCCCCGCGAGAGCTGGAGGAGCTTCGTACTCAGCTTGATGAGTTATTGGAGAAGGGCTTCATAAGGCAAAGCTCGTCGCCCTGGGGTGCTCCGGTTCTCTTTGTGAAGAAGAAGGACGGTTCGATGCGCCTTTGTATCGACTATAGAGAGTTGAACAAAGTCACCATCAAGAACAGGTATCCACTGCCCAGAATCGACGATTTATTTGATCAGTTGCGTGGCAGTTCAGTATTTTCGAAGATAGACCTCCGTTCGGGTTACCATCAGCTTAGGATCCGAGAGTCGGATGTTCCACGGACAGCTTTCCGATCGAGGCATGGTCATTTCGAGTTCCTGGTCATGTCTTTTGGGCTGACCAATGCGCCTTCAGCATTTATGGACATGATGAACCGGGTGTTCAAGGACTTTCTGGACAAGTTTGTCGTCGTGTTCATTGACGACGTTCTGATTTATTCTCGAAATGCGGCGGAGCATGATCAGCATTTGCGGTTGGTGTTATCCGCCTTGAGGGATCATCAGTTGTATGCCAAGCTGAGCAAATGCGAGTTCTGGTTGCCTCAGGTTTCCTTCCTGGGTCATGTGGTGAACAAAGATGGTATTTCAGTGGACCCAGAGAAGATCTCAGCAGTGATGGATTGGAGTAGGCCGAGCACACCCAAGGAGATCAGGAGCTTCTTGGGGTTGGCCGGCTATTATAGAAGATTCGTCGAGGGCTTTTCTACCTTGGCAGCGCCCTTGACAAAGCTGACGCAGAAGCATGCGGCGTTCGTTTGGAGTGATAAGTGCGAGGAGGCCTTTCTGGAGCTAAAGAGCAGGTTATGTTCTGCCCCTGTGTTGACCTTACCGGCGGAGGGACAGGACTATGACGTTTATGTGGATGCCTCGCACGTTGGACTCGGTGGCGTGTTGATGCAGGAGGGGAAGGTGATCGCTTATGGGTCTCGTCAGTTGAAGATTCATGAGCGGAACTATCCTACGCACGACCTCGAGTTCGCAGCGGTGATTTTCGCCTTGAAGCTGTGGAGACACTTACTTTATGGGGCCCAGTGCAGGATCTTTACCGATCATAAGAGCCTGAAGTACGTGTTCACTCAGAAAGAGCTGAATTTGCGCCAGCGGCGGTGGCTTGAGTATGTTGCTGATTACGATGTTGAGATTCAGTACCATCCGGGCAAGGCCAATGTGGTGGCCGACGCCTTGAGCCGGAAGACGGGGAAAGTCTTCAATCTCACCGCGGATCGCTTAGTGGAGGAGTTTCTATTGATGGATATCACCGCAGGGCGCTGTGAGTTGCAGAGCAGTTTGGTAGTGGCAGAGCCGTCATGGATTTCTCTCACCAGATTGCATCAGAAAGAGGATCCGGATTTGTTGCACTTGTACCTCAGAGCTGAGAGGGGAGAGTTGCCAGATTTCTCCATCGACGAGGCGGGTACTCTGAAGTACCGCGGCAGGTTTTGCATCCCCGCAGTGGAAGGCATCAGAGTATTGATTTGCAAAGAGGCTCACGGATCCAGTGTTTCCTACCACCCGGGATCTACGAAGATGTACCATGATCTGAAGCAGATCGCCTGGTGGTATGGGATGAAGGGTGATATAGCTCGTTTTGTCTCGGAGTGTTACACTTGCAGGCGGGTGAAGGCCGACCATGGGAGGCCTGGTGGCAAGTTGGCACCTTTGGAGATCCCGACTTGGAAGTGGGAAAGCATCTCGATGGATTTCATTACAGGCTTACCGAGATCTCCGAGGGGGTTTGATTCTGTTTGGGTGATCGTGGACCGATTGACGAAGTGTGCGCACTTCGTACCTTATAAGATCGATTACTCGATGAAGAAGATTGCTGAGTTGTATTTGGATGAGGTCGTCAGATTGCACGGCGTTCCAGTTAGCATCGTTTCAGATCGAGACTCTCGGTTTACATCTCGTTTCTGGAGGAGTTTGCAGGAGGGTTTGGGCACTGATTTGAGGTATTCCACAGCTTACCATCCGCAGACCAACGGGCAGACCGAGCGTGTGAATCAGATTGTGGAGGATATGATCCGGTGCTATATTCTTGATCATGGAGGTGCGTGGGATGAGCGTTTGCGGCTCATGGAATTTGCCTACAACAACAGCTACCAAGAGAGTCTACAGATGGCTCCCTTCGAGGCGTTGTATGGAAGGCGCTGCAGAACCCCTTTGTTTTGGGCCGAGGCCGGTGAGAGGCCTGTTTTGGGTCCTGATGCGCTCGAAGAGATGGAGGTTTCCGTGAAGCTCATTCGGGAGAAGCTTCGAGTTGCTCAGGAGAGGTATGAGAAGAACGCCAATCGGCGTAGGTCCGATTTGGAGTTTTCAGTGGATGATTTGGTCTTCTTGAAGGTGTCTCCGATGGTAGGAGTGAAGAGGTTTGGCAGGAATCGGAAGTTGGATCCGAGATTTGTGGGCCCGTTCAGGATTTTGGAGCGTATTGGTGTGGCTGCTTATAGGCTGGATCTGCCAGCTAGCTTCCCGGGGGTTCATAATGTCTTTCATGTGAGCCAGTTGCGGAAGTGCGTGCGGAGCAGTGGGCAAGTCTTGGACGCTGTGCCCCAGTTGGAGCCCAACCTCTCATTTGTTGAGGTGCCGGTCCGCATTTTGGAAGCTCAAGCTCGAGTGTTGCGGACGAAGTCTATTCCTATGGTAAAGGTTCTTTGGAAGAATCAGGATTTGGAGAGCGCGACTTGGGAGCTAGAGTCGGCTATGAGGGAGGCTCACCCTCATTTGTTCCCCTGAGTTTTCGGGTACGTTTCCTTCCTAGTAGTTGTTTCTTTCCTTCTGTTGTAGGAGTGGTATTCGCAAAGTTTCGGGACGAAACTTTTTGTTAGGGGGAGTGACTGTAACGCCCCCGAATTTTCGATAATTTATTTAAATCCTTTTCGGCGTTACGTTGACGTTTTCCGTCTCGAGCCGTTGTTAGAGTACCTCGTTAGGTGTTCTTAGAGGTTTAGCCTGTTTGCGGGTTTCCCCAGCTAGCCGGTGTCTGTTTTGGAGACCCGGTTGAGCCTTTCAGGGAATTCTCGTGTTTGGCTTCGGGCGAGGTTAGCTCGAGTTTTGTCCGTCGGAAGTCGTTTTTGACTTCGCCGTTGTTCTCGTAGCCCGGGTATTTAGCTACGGTGCGATTTTGGTCGAAATCCGAGGACGTCGCGTTTTCGCGTCGTTTTGGCGGTCGCCAGTTAGCGAGTTGTCATTTTTTGTGAACGTATGTAGTTATTTACGCATGTGTCGCGTGGCGCGTGTTTTATGCGTGCCGGTGTGTTTTATGCGTGCCGGTATGTTTTGTGCGTGCGTGTGCGTGCGCGCATGTGCTTGCATGCGTGGATGAAAACGTGTGCGCGGAGGGGTGCGATTTCGTGCGTATTTGTGCGTGTTTTGGTTTTTATAGGAATGTTAGTAATTTGTATTTGATTAAGTTATATAGGTTATAATTGGGTTATAATGTGAGATTTGAGTTAGAGTTAAATTAGTAGTTTAGTTTTATAGTTATTTAGGATATAATTTTATTTAGTTAATTAGGTATTAATTTTTATTAAGTTATTTGTTAACCTAAACTCCCCTCCCTTTAACCTAATCAGCCGAACTCCCCTCCCCTTATTAAAAAAAAATAAAAACCGCCCCCCCAATTCCTAATCAAAGCTACAGCCGGCCCCCTTGTATTAAAAAAAAACTGCAGCCCCGAAGCCGTGTCCCTCCTGTGCGAGCCCGAGCCGGCGAAACGCCCTAGCCGACCCCCCTTCCGCCGCCCGCCGCCGGCAGCCCCGACCCCCTCCTTCCGATCCGAGCCCGGATCCGTGTTCCCCTCGCCGAGAGCTTCGATCCTTGGTATGCTATCGAACCTTTCCTCCACGTTTTCATTTGATTTCGTTTTGGGATTTCTCTTTGTTTTTGGATATTCTTGCTCCTTGATGATTAGAATGCAATCTTAGGTATTTTGGGTGGTTGTTGGAGCCTTCGTGCTCTTGGAAATTCCGCCATAGCGCCGTTGTGCCGGCGAAATTTTTGGTGACCCGAGCGAGGCAAGTGCTTCTCCTCTTTTCGCCGTTTGGCCTCTCGTTTGTTCAATTTCCTTGTTAATTTCATATATTCTTGCAAATTATAATTTGTTAATTTAACTTCCCTTAACCTAATCCCTATTGGATCGCGCTAGAAAAAATTAGGATTTTTATCCTCCCGCTAGTAGCTTCCGATTTAGGACGGCGTCGCGGTAGGTGTGTAGCGTAGATGTGGGTTAGCGTCGGGTTGAGTTATGATAGGCCTAGGTGTAGGTCTAGGGTTTGGGGTTTTTGCCTAGTTTGCCTATTTGAGGTGTTTAGGTGTAATTGTGCACGCACGGCCTATGGTCGTGCGTCTTTTAAATCGTGCGACCCAATGTCGGTGCTCGTACGCTAGGCTTAGGATCGAGTGAGTGTACTCACTCGCAGCGGCGTTGCGTGATCGCAACGACTAATCCCTTAGCGTTGATTTCTCCCCGAGTGTTTTGCTCGTGTATCGAGAGTCCCTTGTCGGCTGTTACTTTTCGAAGGCCGAATCGTGGGTTGTGGTCAGTAGTGGTGGTGGATGGCTCTTTTAGGGGTTGTGTGGCGTGATGTAGCCTTGACCACACTCTTTACCTTGACCCGAGTAGTTTTCTGGGCAAGTGAGTGATGGGTCTTTTGTGCCTTCACGTGTCAACCCTTGAGCAATTTGTTGACTTGGAATTAGTGGTTGGGCGATTTGGAACGTTTTCAACCTGATTCCAAGTTTCTTGTTTTTGCTACTGCCGCCTCTCACAATTTAGGATGTTAGGCGTTTCTTCCGTAGGTGTTGCAGCATTTTTTTTTGGCATCATGGCCATGTTGACTCTGCAGGTTTTTAGGCAGAGTAGTTGCTGTTTACCCGCACTTGGTGCAGGTTTGCTTTTCGCCCTTCCTTGGGCATTGTTGTTTTTACTCTAGTTGTACTCTCTTTACTTTACCTTACCTGCTTTTACCTTACTTTCCTTTTTAGCACTTGCATTCCTTTTTCCTTGCTCTGAGGTGTTCTACTTTTCTGAATGCCTCAGGTTCAGGACAGTAGCCAGTATGTGGCTTTGCTGTAGTGCTGTTGGAGGTTTCCTTTCTGTTGACTGTTGAGACTCTCTTGAGTCATTGTGAGGTAGTTTTACTGCACTTTCTACAGACATACATACTTGCCAGTGGGTTCGTGTCAGCTGTTGGCGCCCCTGGTAGTTTTACCTTTTGCACTAGATATGTTTACTTTTACTGCTACCCTGTCTTTGGGGACCTAGTTTACTTGCTCTGGGAAGATTTTATGCTAGGTTGCTAGTTACTTTAAAAAGCTAAAAAACAAAACTATACTATGTATATAAACATGATCGGCATGATTTCCAAAAGAGAACACGCAACGTACTTTCTTAATTACGTATATCAAATGATTTTTCTATATATGTATAAATTAAAGTTAGAGTGTTGGTTTAGCGTAAGTGTCCCTTGGGATCACTTATGCGCTCACTTAGGGTGTCAACATAAATGATGTATTTTCCGCTACGTACATAAAAAAAATCAGTTTTCAAACCGTGAACTCTTTGGTCCACTGAGCCGAGGGATACGGCCAATAAATTAATCAAGTTTTGTATAATCAATTAAGTCATGATTTGAAAGGATTTGGAGTGTCGCCTGAACGTCGGCAGTTATCCCCTGCTCGACGTGGCATCACAGCGCGTAGATTTTCTCTTACTCTGATTTAATAAATAGTGAGAAAAATGCGGGTTGTGACACTCTATCCTCCTTTTCGCCAAAGGCCTAGCCAAACTTAGACAGCCACCCGCAGAACTCTGCAGTAACACCCTATCCGCCTATCAACGGACACCGCTCCAGTTCGCGCGCCCTGCGGACACAACACCAGTCTGCACCCCCAAGTTAGCAAAAAAGGCACATTAGCCAAGCTGCCGAGCTTGGCAAATATTGCACCAGTCCGCACGCCTTACAGAATCAACTCCAGTTCGCATTCCCCAAGCTCGCAACCAATGCACACAATAACTACTGCCGAGATTGGCAGACTGAGAAGCCATCCGCGCTTAACCACATGATCTTGCCGGACTGAACCAAACCTTGAATTAGTTCAGAACCAACAAGGTCCACACCACCAGCCACAAGGGCCAGTCCGCTCTTACTGGCGGACACTGGTAACAGTCCACCAATCCCGGCAAACTCCAGCACCTGTTCATTCTAACCGATGAACCATGCGGCTCCCACCAACCGCACCACCAAAACTAGACCAAGGCATATGGCATGCCAGTCTGCCCAGCCAACTCCGCGTCTTGCAGGAATCCGCGGATGTAGAAGCTATCCACCCGGTTACCTTCTGGGATCCAACTTCCTGCTGAGCATAAGTCGGCCTGGATGGCCGCCGCCTCTGTCCGCACAGTTCACGCGAACAGACAGCCCAGGCCGCCAAAGAACAAGCCGTCTGCAATAGCTCTGTCGACCTGGCTAACCACCAGTCCTGTCTGCATAGACCGTGCGAACAGGTCGCCAAGGTTGCTAAATCACCCACTTTCACTTCACCATTTTCAAAATTAATCATCTGGAAGCCAGACGACAAGCCCGCTTTGAAGAAGTGTAAGGAAATTGTCAAGGTACACATCTCAAGCTAGTGGGAGTGTGTTGAAATTAAGGATGTTGGTTTCCTTGGGAGCATCAACTATATTGATGAATGCGCTGAGATCCATGATGAAGGCAATTGGGCCAAATCAGCTGCATTCATGGGTGAGGGGACTGTAATTGAGTCCTTCCGCAAGGCTAGCATTGAGAGAATTTTTTGTCAAGAGGTTTATGTGACCTCCATTGTTGGATCTTACGACGCTTTTAGAGGGGCGGGGGAGGGGGGGGGGGGGGGTAAATAGGGTTTCATTGAATTTAATTCTTAAATAAAAATATCAGAATTAATTGACGAAGTTTCGAAATATTTTCTAGAAAATTATATTTTAATATATCAGAAAATATTATATTGAAGATTACTACTAGAAAAAGTCAGAATTCAATATATTTTCACTACTGTCTGCGTTAAGTGTTACAGTCGGATGCTAGTTCATGAATATTTAATTTAAGCGTTTATATCTAACAAAAACGAACTTTGCAAATATTTTGCGTTAAAACTTTTGAACGATATATTTCAAAACATTTTATATATGAAAATAAAATCAAGATAATGAGAGAAAAAGAAATATGATTTTATTTTATTAGAAATTGAATACAAAAATGTTTGATTTCTATATGTAACGATCTTAGCCGATCCAACGTGACAATGTCACGGCTCTGCTCTAGGCGACACTACCAGGCTGCGGCCCAAGCACCCCAACCCATCTCCAGCCCACAAGCGGGTTGTTGGTGGCCACAACCTCCCTTCGATGAGTCAAACTCGATAGTCAAGTGCGCGACACGGGGACTTTCCAGGAGGTCACCCATCCCAGTACCTCTTGGGAAGTCCCCGTGTTGTCTGCTTAACTGGAGAGTTTTGCTCATCAAAGGGAGGTTGTGGCCACCAACAACCCGTCGATGGACCAGAGAGGGGTTGGGGTACTTGGGTTGCAGTCTAGTAATGTCGCCTAGAGCAGAGCTGTAACATTATCACGTTGGATCGGCTAGGTTCCTTACACAATAACGCTAGAAATTGAGACAAATAGAAAAATTCCTTTTTGATGATTCGTCGGTCCTTTCCCAAAGACCGGCTGGTTATAGCCTATCTTACCTCAGATACTACCTCTAGCCTCCCTCTAGATCTAACCTCAACCTAGTCGCTGCATAGAAGATGACGAATTTCCCCTAAGCTGCTTAAGGACCAAGTCGCCACAAATAAGGTGAATTTCCTACGGAATCCTTCCTCGAAATCCAACGTTCTCCCTGAATGACTTTTCTTCTTCCAATAAAAAAAGATGAAATAAAAGAGATTACAAGATAATAAAAAATAAGAGAAAACTCCCCAAGGATTTCTGAAGGTGAAGCCAAAGGCGGTGTAGACGTCGACATTTTTGATGTGTTTGTCCTTCGTGTTGAATGTGCGTTGTATCTCATCTCCTACAAAATCTCCTTTAGATATTCATATTTGCATAATGGATTTCTCTATCTATCTCTGGAGACGACCCACTCTCAAAATAATCGGAGTTTTGGCTTGGTGGAGAAGGAATCACTGCTTATAAAAGAGTCTCTCTCGAATGCACGAAGATTTTAGTAATTTATAGAAAAATCACTATCGTCAGGCGATATCTAGCTATCGCAGGCGATGTCTCCTCAAGATTCCACGTATCTTATACTGTGATGATCATGTTGATTAAAAACATTCATGTTTGGGACAAGGGACTATCGCGGGGCGATAGCCACTATCGTCAGACGATAGTGTCGTGTCATGCGCGTCATGACGATCGTGTGGGACATGACCATCGTCATTTTCACTATCGTCGGGTGATAGTTGCTATCGCCAGCAATATCTCCTCTTCTCTTGTTCCATCCTAAACTTTTTCAGAATGTAGATGACTTTGTTCTCATTCCGAAATGGGGTGGAACGTTCCATAACTCTTCCCAGATTTAAAGTTATAGTCGTTTGAAGTTTAGCACACAAAATTCGTCATTTTGTTTTTTCTAAAGAGTACACACCCTTGGATCATGACCATCAATGATGACTTGTATCATAATTCAACATGTACAACCTGCACACTATAAACACACAAAAGACTAGATCAAATATATCACACTATTTGTTATTTTCAACCCAAGATATGCAGAATGAATGCTCCAACATCAATGACCACTCTGAGGCGAGGATAAGTCATCTTCAACCAAGACAACCTTCCTAAGATCGCAAATCCCTTTAATGACTTTGTTGTTAAGGCAGTATTGAAGAAAAATACAGTGTCAATGATTTTGATTGACACTGTTAGCTTGAATAGAGTTCAATTCAATCCATCCTTCAAGTCTATGAAGACCAAGAAGCACCTCCAGTCAAGTGATGGTTCTCTCTAGCGATAGATTGTCTAGAGAGAAGAATGAAATTAAACTAAGTGTCACCCTCTCGGTGACGATGTATGGAGTTATTGGGGCAGCTACCTTTGTGGTTGTATATGCACCTAGTAGCTACGAAGCAATCTTTGAGTGGCATACTCTCAATGATTACCAGGTCATAGTCTCTATTTTCCACTAGGTTATTAAGTTTGAAATGGAGGGGTAGCAATTCTAGGTCCGAATTGATTCGAGGATCGCAAGGTAATGAGATGTTAACTCGGTTAAAATAATTAGCACCTCCCCTCCAACAGCTAGAGATATGTTGAAGTTTGTTTGCCTCTTATTGTCGAGGAATATTGTGAATTTGTGGAAGATGAGTCCGCCAAGGAAGAACCTATTTCAGAAGTAGAGAAGGACGGTACTCAATAGGAACGACATTGTCATCTAAAATTTTCCACTCACCAGAGGAAATGGAGATAGAGTAATCTCCCTAAATGTTGAACTTAAGGAGGGGGAGAAAGTTGATCTGATCGCATGCCTGCTGGAAAATCATGTTGGCTTTGCTTGGTCAGCAGCTGACATGTCTAGGGTAGACCCCCAATGTCACTTATCATCCCCTCAATATTGATCCATAATTCATGTGAATAAAGAAAAATAAGAGGGCTATAGAGACAACTTTTGAAGAGACCATCTGTGAGGAAGTCTCCAAGTTGCTGAAGGACAACTTTATTAAAGAGAATCAATAGCCTAAATGAATCTCTAATATTGTAATGGTCAAAATGCCAATAATAGGTTGAGAATGCGTATAAGTTTCTCTAGACTTAATAAAGCATTCTCAAAAGATTTAAGATGATATGTTGCAATTAATCCATGATTTTCCTGATATTTTAGAGGTTGCACTATCAATAATGTGAGAAGCCATGTAGATTTTAAGGATATATATGTCACAAGTATGAAATATCATGTATCTTTAAGGAGATTTATTGATTCAATATTGTTACACGTCACCTGGTTTTCCTCCGGCCTGAGAATCAGATCACCTTAGCTTTGAGTCAGATCGGGCGCACAAATAGTCTAGTGAAAACAAAGCATCAAAGACAAGAAGCTTTCTTACCATAGAAAACCCGTAAAGGGTGAAAAACCATGTGGTCGGATTGGTTTCATGTAAAATCCATTATTTAGATTTATTAACAAGTGTTTGGAGTTCTTCGGAGGGTGACAGGTCGCCGCTCTGATACAAGATTTGAGTACAAAGAGAAGAAAAAATGGCCAAGTTCATGGAGCTTCCAGAATGCGTTTTTGAGAGCGTCCGCGAGAGCGTTCTCTTATGACTTCTTTGGGGCTCACTGAAGCGTCCACGATAGCATTGAGCGTCGAGGGATAGAAGTGAATCTCAAGAGAAGGAATGATCTAAGCCCCACATTCTCTACCACAGAGCTCTCTCTAGTCTCTAGGGTTGCTTGTCATCAAATGAAGGAATGTGGGCCTTTTTATAGCTTTTTTGAGAGATGTGTTGGTAATTGTGCATGGCTAAGTCTTGAGTTGGCGAATGGCCTCGCTTCGTTAAGGTTACCTGGATCATAAATTTGAACGAAATGATGAACATGCCACCCGGGCAGTTGGAGCAGCCCAGACAGGTTACCCTACAGCTACTAGAGGTTTCCTTGAAGATGACATTAGCCTATATATATATATATCAAAATAAAAGGTACAGCTACATGGGCAAGCTATCCTTCGAGAGGATGTAGAGAAGAGGTTGGGTAAGGGGCATACCCCTTTCCCAAGTAAAATCCGAAACACAAGCAATGTTCGCAACATAATCTGCCACAGAGTTGGCTCTACGATCAATAAGAGAAATGATTGTCCTTGGGCAGTCCTTCAAAGAGTATGCTAGCCTTTTTCCAACTTCCCCATCCCAAAGTCCCGAAAGAATGCGGTTCAAAGCGGCGCAAGCATAAGCCGAGTCTCCCTCCAAAATTATTCCCAATGCTGTGCTCATAAAATCCTTTGCAAGTGTTAGACCATGGAGCGCACTCCTGACCTCCGTCATGTTCACCGAGCTGCTGTGGATGCGAATGCCCTTAGCCGCAATGAGGTCCCCGTCGTGGTTTCGAATGGAGCAACCCAGCCCAGCACAGCTGTTCGGGTGCACCGACCCATCAAAATTAACTTTCAACCATCCAAATGGCGGGGGCGACCAAACAGGCTCGGGGTTTAAACGGGCCGCCCAGTTACCATCAGATGTTTCCATGATTGCATGTAGGACAATAGCCGAGGGTTGCAAGAAGGGCTCACCATGCACACGCTGATTCCTAGCTTTCCAAGCTCCATAAATTATAGCAGCTAATGTCTTTGTTTCTTTAGATTCGTTGCTGATGTCCAATTCCTCTAGCAGCGCTTCCAAAATAGATATCTTGTTTGAGTTTAATTTGAAACCAATTCTCGCTAATACCGCCCGAATTGGAATTAAAAAACTGCAGCTTCCAAAAAGATGGCTGACAGTTTCCGCTTGGTTTCAACCCCATGGGCAGGCAGCATCAGCCCAGAGCCGATGTTGGTATAGCCACCAATAATTTGTGGGGAGCATGTCGTTCATGGCTCTCCAGATCATAGCTAAAAAATGCGGCTGAGCTTTGATTTTCCAGATGTCATTGCCGCCAAGCACACCTTGCGGAGTTGCGGGCATTCCAGGCCGTACAGCACATTGGCATCCATTTTCGTTTTTTCAGAATGGGCCCATACGAGTTTGTCCCTTCGGCCCGCATCATCTCTTGGTAGCCGAAGAATGGTATCAACCAGGATGCTATTAAGCCCACTCATCCTTCCCTCCAGCCATTGTGAGTTTGAGTCAAGAAATCCAGCAACAAGATTGGGCATGGCATCGATGTTGATGAAGGTTGGCCATAACTTGAGGGGGAGCACACCCAGCCAGTTATCCTCCATTGTTGAGATGTCACAACCGTCCCCCACCATACAAAATGCTTGCCTCTCCGCGAGGTCGCCGCCAAGAGCTATGCATTTCCAGATTTTTGAATGGTTTCGATTGGGCTTAAATCTGCCTCTTCCCACATACTTGGCCCCAAAGATTCTAGCAAACAAAGATCCATCGATCAGCTCTTGCCACCCTAGCAGCAAAGCTGCCCATCAAGATGCGCCGCCAGAGCAGTAAATTCTTGAAGCCCAATCCGCCCTTGTCCCTTGGCAAACATATTTCCGCCCATTTCGTATAATGCACAGAGTGCTTGTTCAGCGACCCGCTCCAAAAGAAGGATGACAATAAACTGTTAATTTTATTAATTGTGGACAGCGGCATTGGGGAATGAGCAAGAGCGTGTAGCGGGAATGCGGGATCGTAGACAGTGTGCTCTTAATAAGCGCAGCCCTGCCAGCCAACGATAGATGCCGGATGCCCCAAGCTCTGATTTTGCAGGAGATTTTGTCCAGTAGCTGATCAAAATCAGAGATTCTAACCTTGCCCGGCCGAAGCATAATTCCCAGGTAATTGATGGCATTGGATCTCAACGCCACCGCACGATGCTGTGCACAGCACCGTGCAGTGCGGCGTGTGCACAGCACTCCCCCAGATCCCATTGGAGGGGCCATGCCCCAACAGCTGTAAGATGTTCTTCTTAGAGTCAAGCGGGACTTTAGGGCCAAAGATAATATTTGATTTTGCTGAGTTTACAGCTTCCCCGGAAGTCTCACAGTACCGTTTTAAAATTCCTGCGATTTCCATAGCCGTTTCAAGCGTAGCTGAGCCAAAGATGAGCGTATCGTCCGCGAAGAGGAGATGGGATAATTTTGGGGCGCCAAGGCTAACTTTTATCCCAACTCCAGGATGGTTGCTAGACTTGATCAATAACGAAAGAAATTCGGAGCATAATATGAACAAATACGGAGATAGAGGGCATCTCTGTCGCAAACCGCATGTAGCTTGTATCGACGGTGATCTAGAGCCGTTGATGAGCAAACCGAATCTTGGTGAGGTGATGCATTCCATGATGAGTGAGATCCAAAAAGGGAGAAAATTGAAACCCACCAAAGTGCGCTCGACAAAAGACCATTGAATTCGGTCAAAAGCCTTCTCCATGTCTATCTTCATAGCCATATATCCCGACTTGCTTTCAGTTGTATGAACACCATGCACAATTTCCTGGGCAAGAAGACAGTTGTCCAATATAAGACGGCCAGGGACGAATGCAGTTTGCTCCTCCGAGATAAGCGAGGGGCTTCATACGATTTGCAATGATCTTTGCCGCAACTTTGTATACCGTTGAGCAGAGACTGATTGGCCGGAAGTGCTCCGGCAAAGGACTGCTGCACTTCGGGATAAGGACAACCAAAGTATCCTTCCACTTTGCCTCCATAGTGCTAGTTGCAAAAAAAAATTTTACTGCAGCATTTAAATAAAACATGGTGAAATTCCAAAAATGCGTGAAAAAGGAGTGGGTTATCCCGTCGCATCCCGGAGCTTTATTTCGCCCAAATGAAAAAACGGTGTTCTTGATCTCGGCATCCGAAGGCGGGGAGGCCAGCAGTAGCGCCTCATCGTCAGAAACTTTATCTCGCGGGCTTGGCAACTCCATCAATGTAGTTGAATCCTCCATGCACCATCTTTGAGAGAAGTGCTCCACCATGGTATCTTCAATTTGGCTCTGTTCGGTGATAATCTTGTCCCTGATATGCAGCCTATAAACCCGATTTTCATGCTTCCGCTGAGTGGCAGCAGCTTGGAAAAAAGATGAATTTCGGTCCCCGTGCTCTAGCCAGCTGCACTTCGCACGTTGCCACCACCAGGCATCCAGCTTCACCTGGCTCTCGTTGTACCTTGCGACAAGCTCCCGCACCACCAATTTCTTCTTCTAATTTCCTTGCATTCTGAGATTCTTTTTTTGCGTTGAATTTTGACCACCGGGAGAGGAGGAATTTTTGCATCAGGAGTCAGTTTCCAAATTTCCGCCCGAGACCAATGAAGCGAGGACGTCTGTCATATATTTTTGCGCGTGAGTCAGAGATAGAAAGAGAAAGTGATTTAGGAGATCACAGAAGATTATGGAGGAGATCACCCGGACGGAAAAAATTTCCGTCCGGGTTTCGGATGCAAAAATTCCGCCCGGGAGAGGGCTTTGATAGTTCTTGCACATTTTATCTCCAGGATTTTATTTAGGGACCCGCATACAGGCTTCATCCAGGCACCGAGGGCAACGTCATGGGCTCCCGGATATCTCATCCAAGCTTCCTCAAATTTTAAAAGACAAATTTCTGAAATAGCCTTGTTAATAATCTAAAGTATAAGAATGACTCTTCTTTCATAACCCTTCCCACTTTAGCCTCTTTTCAATGATTGGGCTGACAATAATGATTGACAGTCGGTGATTAGGCTATTAAAATATTTGTTTTTAAAGGATTAAGGATATAAATAATAAAGCATATAAAAAATATGATTGGTTTGTTTTGTTTATAAAATTTTATTGCACAGTACACCTCAACTTTTATTTCTTTTAGTCCCACACCGCTTGGAGGTTTTTTTTACATGATTGAGAGCCTATAAAAGAAAGCATATTGACTCATAGCTAACCATACAAAGTAAGGTGGCTTAATCTTTGCGGAAGGATTTGCTATCTACAACCCGCAGGTTATTAATTTAATAATTTACTCTTAAATTATTTTTTGTTGCCCTGTTTTTTCTTTATTTAATTTTTGTTGCCCTGTTTTTTCTTTAATTATTTTTTGTTTTCCTGTTTTTTCTTTAATTATTTTTTGTTTTCCTGTTTTTTCTTTAATTATTTTTTGTTTTCCTGTTTTTTCTTTAATTATTTTTTGTTTTCCTGTTTTTTCATTACTTATTTTTTATTTCCCTGTTTTTACTTTAATTATTTTTTGTTTCTCTGTTTTTTCTTTAATTATTTTTTGTTTCCCTTTTTTTCTTTACTTAATTTTTGTTTCCCTATTTTCCTGTTGTTCGTTCAGTGATTTTAGGATCTTATAATTATGGTTGATGACATTGAATTTGAAATTGATGAGTATGAAATGTATCAGCAACAAGGATTAGATATTGATCAAAATGAACTGGACGATAACAGCAGTGACGACTCGCTTGGTAATGAGGATGATAAAAATATTTCTGAAACTCCAAATAGAGTTAAAGAAATCTTTGAACGATCAATTTCGCTTGACCGTAGTTGGGTTGATCGTGTAATTGTTGATAATTCATTCATTCAGTTTGCTAGAACAATTAAAGACTGGATGGTTGAAGAAGATTTTGATGGAGAACATTCACAACATAACCAAATAATGGACTTTCATATACCTCACGATTTACAAGTTGGAACTATTTTTAGAACAAAATGGGAGATGCTCTGCACTATTAGTGCTTGGTCTATTCAGAATCAAGTGCAATTTAAAACCTTTCTGTTTAATCAATGCAGATTAGTCCTAGTATGCTTAGAGAACATGCATTCTGGCCGATCATGTCCATGGAAACTAAGAGCTATTGTTTCCAAAAAAACCCGGAGGTGCTTGGTTGATTTCAAAGACTAAGGGCTCACATGTATGTACAAATGCGAGCATACAAAATGATCACAGACAATGCACTGCACGATTTATTGCAAGATTTATTACTCCTGTACTTCGGACACAAATAGACATTAAACCGAGCGAGATAAGAGGTCAGATAAATGCAAAATTCAATATCATGACGAGCTACAAAAAAGCATGGGACGCCATACGGAAAGCTATAAAATATGTTTATGGGGGTTGGTATGAATCTTATAAAATTCTGCTTCAATATTTAGATACAATTTCCATGTATAACCCTGGTACAGTCTATGATGTTTATACTTCTGCAAATAATAAATTTCAACGATTATTTTGGGCTTTCGGCCCCTCAATTTATGGATGGGCTAGTTGTCAACCTGTTCTTAGCCTTGATGGAACATTTTTATTAGGTCGTTTCCGGGGTACTTTGTTGATAGCCGTTGGTATAGATGCTAGTAATAGACTTTTTCCCTTAGCATTTGTTGTTGTTGATTAAGAGTGTATTGAGTCATGAGAATGGTTTTTAAATCGGCTTAAAGAGTTGTTGCCTGTTGTTGCTAGTCGTCCAAACCTTTGCATTATCAGTGATAAACATGCATGCTTAATTCGCTGAGTTGCATCTGAGCTTTCATATGCAAAACATAGACATTGTTTGCGACACTTACACGAAAATTTTAAAAATGCGGTTAGAGGTTTTGGTTTGAATGAGATTGATATGTTGTGCGATAAAATGTACTGGGCGAGTAATGCTTCGGATTTTGCAACATTTACACAAAATATGGAACATATTAAAATGGTTGATCAAAGAGCATACGATTGGTTAGTGGCTAGGGAGGTTGAAAAATGGACTTTGCTATATGACGGTGGAGCTAGATATGACACTATGACAACAAACGCGAGCGAAAGTTTCAATGGAGTACTTAAACGAGCGCGAGGGTTACCCATACAAGCATTAGTATCAGCTACTTTTTATCACTGTATTACATTATTTCTGAAAAGAGATGAAGATGCGCTCAAATGGGAAAATGATGCAGTGTCCAGATTTGTGCCTAAGGTAGTGACAATGTTAGGTAACCGAGAAGTAGCTGCAAGAAATTTATGTAGACCAGTTCAGATAAATCGCACTGAATTTTCATGCTACGATGATAAAAATGTAGCACATCGTGTATTCCTCACTGACGATGGATGCTCTTGTAGTTGTCATAGTATGGCCTTATATCATGTCTCATGTGCTCATATGATTGCATCACTTGCATCTATACGTTGTTCACATGAGCACTTGATATCAGACTTTTACACAATATTTATTTACAAAAATACATACAGTGAAAGTTTCCATGGTATTCCAGATATTACAGAGTGACAACCGTTAGACGCAACATGAGGTATTATTGAGCTCCAACTACCCACTTTAATACGAAAGACTGGACGCCCTCAAACTCGTCGACATCATAATACAATGAATGAGCACATTGATCGCAGTAATAGAAGATGTGGTATTTGTAAAGAATTGGACCACAATCGATCAACATGTCCCAGAAATCCAGAAAATCGAAGATACGAATTTATTTGTTTATAAAATTTTATTGCATTTGTGTACTAATCATCTGCTGAAAAATATGTAATAATATTTTCTTTTATATTTTTTCAGGCGTTATGGAGGAACGCACTAGCTGTAGCAAGAAATGAATGCACTAGCTGTAAAAGATGTAGCTATTTCTTTCGTTTATTTTGAGAAGGTTTCAGTGAGTGTTAATTTTGAGAACGTTTATGAGAATGCTTATTTTGATAATGTTTATCAATTATGAGAATGTTATTTCGTATTATGATGAAAATAATTTATCCTCAAAAATTTATCAGGCAATCAAATAACTGAAGGCAGTGCTGAAATGGGTGAGAGGACTAGCATGAGAATTCAGGCAACCAAAAATTTATGAGAATGCTCATTAATTATGCTCTAATTATCTCATTAAATCCTCATAAATTAAAAAATAAATATTTTAATAACCTAATCACCGACAACCAATCATTGTTGTCAGCTCAATCATTGAAAAGAGGCTAAAGTGGGAAGGGTTATGAAAAAGGGCCATTCTTATACTTTAGATTATTAACAAGGCTATTTCAGAAATTTGTCCAACTTTAAACTTTTTCCTGTCGCAACGAACTTTAGCTGGTCGATCTCGAGCAGGAGCGGCGAGTGGTTCGAGGCAATTCTTGGGAGATGCTGTACAAATGAGCCAGGAAAGGCGAGAAGAGCTGGGGCGTTAAGCAAAACGCGATCCAGGCGAGAGAGAACCCGATCCGCCGGCTTTTGATTACTAGAGGTTTCCAGAGATGGCTGGATGTGGTGGAGACCGCCAACGCGCGTGCTGTGAGCCCGTGCGAGGGACACCTATCGCGCGCTTGAGCAAGGGTCGCGCATTGAGCGTGCTAGTGTGCTACACACGCTCGAGCTGTGTGCTAGTGTGGGGGTCTTGCACACGTGCTCGCGGGGCAAGCGTGCTGTGCATTTCTGTGCATGTAGGTGTATTTTGGATGATTTTGGGTTCCTTCGAGCGAGCGCGCTCTGTGCACGCGGCTCGCTCAGTCGTCTTGGCTTGCTTGAGCGCTTTAACTTGGTTTGACTCGAAAATATTTAGGGTGAAATGCCACTTTGGTCAGGCTCGGATATGCACGTTGATGACTTGGCTTTACCCGATGTCAGTTCTGTGCGGTGAAGTAGTACTTATTAGGCGAGAGATCTTGGTAGTCGTTAACTTGTGCTTTGCCTTTGTGACAAAAGTGGTGGGCGCTGTAATGTTCTTAGCAGCCTCGGAGATGTTCTCCTCTAATGAGCTTTACCCATTGCAATGATCCAGAAGTATACTCCTTGCGCGTTGTCCACTACTCTTGATAATTATCACTGAGCGTTAGCTTCGGGGACTTGTCTCTTATGAGTGATAAGTAGGGTCATCTACCCTCTTACCTTGATAGTGTAAATAAACTCAGAGTCCGTTCTTATTAGATGATACAATAGGATTTGGAGTTTGTCCCGAATTTTGGCTCGCTCTTGTCTTGAAGAGTAAAAGGACTTGAGATCCATTCTTTTCTTGGTGTACAGAAGGACTAGGTGTTTGTTCTTATCAAGAGTCAAGGTTGTGTCATTCAAGGAAGAGGTTGAGCTGGTGTGGTCAAAGGAGGATGCGTTAATGACATTCACGCCTTAGAATATCAGGATGGCGCAGACTTCCACGATTGCTGAACATTTGGAGTCAGGGACCTTTGAGCGTTGTAATGCTGGTGGCTGAGGGGGCTCTGAGATGACTGCTTCAGAAGTTGGTCCGTCACGGGAGGACGAGTGTGTCATTGCACTCTACCTTGAGCTTGGCGAAAGATTCCATGCAACATGAGGAATGTGTGGGTTCTTCCATCCATTGAATAAGCGATGCTTCGAAAAGTGGCGCTGACGCTGATGCGGAGAAATTACTTGATTATATTAGTGTCGTGCGAACACTTTGACTTTTTGTTAGTGTTATGCTTGTTGTTGCTGTGAGCATGACTTGCCTCGTAGCTTGAATTTTCTTGTTATTTATCGCTTGGGGCATCTGAGTTGTTTTCTTGTTTGATCCTTGAGTGTCCAATTAAATCAGAGGCGATTTGCCTTTTGTGCTCCCTTTGCTAGTACAAGTGTGTTTGACGCGGCATATTTATCTCGTGATATCCACTAGACGTATGTGTCTGGGGCTAATGCTTGAATACAATGTATGGGAACGTTACCCTCTTTGTCGGGATGGTGCACGAGGGCTCGGAGTTAACTTTTGGTTATGTTGTGCAAGAGGACTCATGGTTTGTCTTGGACAGAATCCATATGAGGAATGAGGACTCACTTCTTTCTTAGGAAGGACTCGAGATCTGTTTACTTGGAGGTGGCGAAGGATCTTTTTGTGTCCTTAGGTTGTTAGCAGAGGGACCGAGGGTCTGTTCTTTCAAGGGTGTTGAAATACTTTTGTTCGATCTCTGTTTCACAGTAGAATGATTCAGGGTCCGTTCGTTCGGGCGGAGGTGAAGGACCTTTGTCCGTTCGGGCCTCAGGAGAACTTGGGGTTCGCTTAGTTGGAATGACGAAGAATCTTTGATGGTTTGGGCCTTAGGAGGACTTGGAGTCCGTTCGGTTGGAGGGGACACTACTAGGAAAATGACTTTTAGTCAAACTTTGTTTTGCCACAAATATAAAATCGTGGCTAATAATAAAGTATTAGCCACAAATGTCAAATTTGTGGGAAAATACACATTAGCCACAGTTTATCAAATTCGACGTAAAAGATGCTATTAGCAACAGTTTCCTAATTTGTGGCAAGTACTGAAGTATTAGCCACAGTGTTTTGTCGTGAGAAAAATAGGATGAAATAATCGACTAAAATTTAGCTTTTTTATTCATAACATATACACGTAAATATATTAATACGCTAATTTAAACATTAATTTAGCTTTTTATTCTTAACATATGCGTAAATATATCAATATAAGACAAAAATGTTGTCAAAGCACCACAACGATATTGATCTATTGAACGATCCAAAGTATGCACAACAACATATGCGTATATATAGGGTCCGGGTCGTGTGTGAAAACAGGAACCGTGTGAAGGTGCAAAGAGGGACGATCCTTGCAGCGACGTCGTCAGCTATGGGATCGCCGGTCACCGACTGCCCTAGCTTTGTCGGCACTCACATCGGCGAGGCCAGGGAGGTCGGCGACCCCGCAGCTGCCGACCGCAGCTTGAAAATTTTTTTTGCAACAACAGCGGTGGCGTCGCCGCGGTTGTTGTAATTTTTTTTACCCCGGCGATCCCCAGCCGGGCGGTGGCTGGCGTGCCCGCAGCTTCCAGCTACCGCGCTAGGAAAAGATTCTGGTGTGAAGAAATATCACGCGAAAATCACGCGCCATGATGAACGGCATTGATTTGTTATTCGCAAGTTTGCACTGTGAGTAGAGCTGTCACGGTTCCGGTTCGGTTCCGGTTCTACCAAAACCATGAACCGAACCATTAAGATAACGGTTCTTCAAATTAGAACCAAAATCTTATTTGGTTTGACCGGTTCCGGTTCCAAAATATTTTTTAGAACCATAGAGCCTGCGGTTCCGGTTCCGGTTCACTAAGAACCAAAACCAAATTATTTATTGGCGGTTCGGTCCGGTTCTTTGCGGTTCCGGTTCGGTTCCGGTTCAGTCATATTTGTCGATTAATGTCTTCTTGTTTTTCCATGATAATTTTATATTATTATTATTAATAGTATTAATATTTGACACACCTGTATATCATAGGATTACTAGCTCTGATTTCTATATTGTATGTTAACAATCAACACACTTGTCAAAAAAGATGCAGATTTAACTGTCAAGCTCATTATGCAAATTATTATTTTCCAGTACTCACTTTTCATTTAAATATTTATGCAAAAAAGAGGCCAAACTATGCCTAGTAATTATCAAGAAAGAGCAAAATTCAAATTATAATAATCGAGAAACAAACAAACAACCATTGAATGATTAGAAGTCCATGCTAATTCACATTGATTTATGTTCAAAAGCTTAAGAGATAGAGGTATGAAAATCCAATAAGTAGGATATAATGTTCTTTATCAACAAGAATAGACATTGGACTTTGTTAAGTGAACTTTCTCAATAGGCCTTCCAACCAAGCATCCAAAGTATACTTAAATGATTGAAAGATTTGTACATGAAAAACATTGACTAAGATCCTATGAATAACAAGAACGAGCAATTAGATGCATCCATAATAAATCCATCACCTTATATAAGAAAACTTCAAAAAGCTTTTCAAAACTATTGAAATATGCTGCAAGTATATCTTCCCTTCCGAGTTGATGGGAAACAAAAGTCATCTCTTGTAGTGCAGCATTTAAAGACAATGTTGGTCTAAATTAAATTAATGATTTATAAGCTATTATTTATCAAATAATTACTGCAATTAACATATATAATTAGCTAAATGATAGTGATTAAAAAATTAAGTATTTGGGTTAAGTTTAATCATCATCCGATCAGTTATATACACTTGGAATTCCCAACATTTCTTCCTATTCTTTTGTTTTAGTCACCGGGGCCGAAGGGGGCCAAGCAAACCAAATCAGTAAACCCTAATTTTTTTAATTTGAAAATTCTGGATAAGTGAGAGACAAAAGTCTCCTTCAAAAAGAAAAAAAGAGAGGAAGAAGAGGCAGCAGCGCCTGCGCTTAATCCATTTCTATTCTCCCTACTCTCTCGGACCGCATATTAGATTTGCTGAAGATCGATTGCTGACTTGCATTGATATTTTGCATTACAAACTTATCATAAATTAGCACAAAATAATCACATACTTGACACAGAACTGCTGGAAGCCTGATTAGAAAAAGCAGAGGAATGAAAAAAAAAGACCTTACCTTCATAGTCGAGCTATGCTGTGAAGTTTTCGGCGGTGGAGTTCAAAGAAACCAGCTGGAAGCCTGAAATCCCGCGATGAGATAAAAAAAACAGAGCGGAGCGGAGAACTTGAGTGTCGGAGAGCGGGAGAGGAGAGAAAAAAAACAGTGCGGAGATGGAAGCCTGGAAGTCTTCGGGAGAGAAGAAAGTGCTCAAGTGCAGTTGTGCAGTACCGTGTTGTCCAAGTCCAACTCATTATGCTCTGCAGATGTGCTAAGTGCTTATCTGATGTGAAGTGTAGGCAGTAGGACCAAAAGCCTGCTGATTTGATTTAACCAAAATGATGAATTTTAAATTTTTATTATAATTTTTAATATATTAAATAAATAGTTAAATACTAATTCTTTATATTTTGAAGATAAATAAATTTTTTAGATTAAAATAATAAAAATTAACGGGTTACGGTTCGGTTCTATGTCGGTTTGGTCCGGATCAGGTTAAGAAATTTTGAAACCGTTTGAAACTTGTCTATTGCGGTTCCGGTTCCGGTTCCGGTTCCGGTCCGGATAATAAAATGAAGGAACCGCACCCGGACCATTGTTGTTTTTGGTTTCAAAATTCAAACCGGAACCCAAAGAATTCACGAACGGTTCGGTCCGGTTCTTTGCGGGTCCGGTTCGGTTCCGGTTCAACTTGCGGTTTTCGGTCTTAAGTGACAGCTCTAACTGTGAGATTCATTAGCACCTGAATCGAATTATATATATATATATATATATATATATATATATATATATTTATATCTTTTTTTTATAAAGCGATATAGGCATTTCGAGTCACACCAACTTTTTTATCTTCACCCTTTGATCAAAAGCCTATAACGAATTTCCACGGTCTGATTGATGGGAAAAAAATCAAACCACATTCCCGATTCTTCTGTTACTGCATGCCGAAAGAAGTCCCGAGCTGTCTCCTCCCGCCAGCTTGATCACCCCTCCCCCATGGTCTCTCTGTCCCACTTTTCCTCCAGCGCGCCAAAAGCATCCCGAACCAGTCTCCTCCCACGTCTCCTCCACAGGTCCTCGACTGCCACGCACCGGCTGCGCTCCTCCCTCCAGCTTGATCACCCCTCCCCCATGGTCTCTCTGTCCCACTTTTCCTCCAGCGCGCCAAAAGCATCCCGAACCAGTCTCCTCCCAAGTCTCCTCCACAGGTCCTCGACTGCCACGCACCGGCTGCGCTCCTCCCTCCAGCTCTTCTGCCCATATTTCATTCTAAAACCCCTACCTGATCCTTCCTCCCTCGTCCACTGTCCTTCTACCCTCTCTACACCTCACTCGCCAGAGAAGTCCCTCTTCGACTACACCTCCCCGGAAAGGAAGTTCCCTAGCGCCGACAACTTTCGCTGCCGTCGAAGAAGATGCATCCGAGGTCGATGGAAGCTTCCCCTGTTTTCTAACCTACAAGCTACCCAGGCAGAAGGTGAGGTGAGCTCCTGTGATCACCTTTCTTTTCCCAAGCTTCATTTCACTTATCTGTCACATTCTCTTGATTTCACCTAATTCGGTGAGGTACTCAGACCTGAAGCTTAATTTTTTTACAGGGATCCTGCTTCATTTCTCCTACTTCGTTTCACCTACTTCGGTGAGGTGCGCTTGGAAGGCTTATGAGAGCTGGAAGAGCTTATGAGAGTTGGAGGTATTTTTTAATCCTTTTTTTGGCGATGTTCATGTCTTCTCTGCCTCATCATCCATTGTTCATAGGTTCGGTCAATCATATATTGACTTCTAAAAGTTTTCATCATTTATTAAAAACATTGTTTGCTGAAACACTTTCAAGTATGTTGAGAAACCTACAAATTTTTATAGTCTTGTTAAAGGCAGGCCCCTTTAGGCAATTTGCAAGCCATGTTTTTAAAATAATACTTCCTTTTTCTCATTTCTACCTGTAGGCCAGCCCATTCCCAACACCACAACTCGAAACCCTAGCCCATCTCGCGCTGCTTTGAACTCGCCCTCTCTGTTGCGCCGCTTGTCGTCGGCTCCTTCACCCGCCGTCGGCTCCTCCGCCCGCCGTTGGCTTCTCCGCCGCGGTCGGCTCCTTCGCCCGCCGTCGTCTCCTCTAACCAGTTGGAAATATTTAGTTGCTCTCTGAAAAAACCTCAAACCTGTCCGCATTTTAGGTACAATTAAGTGGTGAGCATGCTGAAAGTCTGTTGTCCAAGAAAATACGGCCTGACAATCGGCGGAGAATTTGATTTGCTCCAAGTCTTGCTTGATTGCTTGTAGATAGGAAATATAGAGAAAGCGAGAGCTCCGTTTCCCAAATTGTCTGCAGAGTATTTTGTGTTGGAACTAATATATTCACAGTAAGTAAAATGATATATTTTCTTGATTTTATAAATAATGACAATTTTACTTGTAAAATCTCAGATATAGAAACTTAGAATTGATAAAACAGAATAAAATGATCTATAAGAAATAAAATGGGGACAGAAAGCGTGTAAAAACATATCTCGCTTGATCGTAGATATATTTGACGAACATCAAATATAAATTGATGGCTACAATTTAAAAAAAAAAGGTGATGATTGTCGATTACGATACAAATTGTCAAATACAAATTGACGGCTACGGCTACGATCGTAAAGTGAAGTTGGCGAAAAATGCATGTTTTGTGCGTCGAAGGTTTGCGTCAATAGACTTTCGACTAACAAATTGAGACTATAAGTATTTATTTTTTGATAAACATGTTTAACGCCAAATTTTGATTTGATTTGTTATGGGTGATTTGGTGTGCTTAGTTGTATGATAAAATTGTTCTATTTCACTTGATTAATTATAAAAGAAATGAGATTAATTTTTGAATTTGACCTGCATATGTGAAATTTGGCCCGCATGAATAATTTTTTGGCCTGCATATATCCGCGGCCTGCATAAAGCCAAAAGCGGGCTGCATACATTGCTCTTTTTATAATAGGTTTAGTAATATTAAGGGCAAGCAAAAACACTTTCATGTATGTTGAGAAATCTACAAATATTTATAATAGGTTCAATAATATTAAGGGCTAGCAATTTCTGATTTTATTTATGCTGCCTCCATAATATATGTGATTGTTCATAGGTTTGGTCAATCATCTATTGGCTCATCATTTCTTTATGTTTGTGATCATTTTTCTCATTGGTTTATTTTGGAAATCAGTTTGGGATTGAAAATCAGGTTTTTTTTTTAATTAAACATAAAACCCCTCGTAATAGATGTGATTGTTTTCTTAGCAGGATTGTGATTTAGGGCCCGTGTAGACCACACAACCACCTTCCTTCAACAACATAGTCCCCCGTGAGTTGCTCAACTTAGTCTTGGTAAGTGTTATTTTTTTTGATGCTCCGAGACTGCGTTCCTTATGCTTACATTCTTTCAATTCCTAAATACTATGCAGAATTATATTGTTGTTGCATGATCGAGCCATTTCCCTCATTGATTTACATGTCTAAACATCATTTAAGCATTGCAAGCCTATATCATTGTTATATAAAAAAATAGAAGAGATGATTTGTTGATTGTTTTTATAACCTGCAGTCCTGCACCATCAATTAAGCATGTCCTGCACCATCAAGTGTTGCGACAATTTCCCTATATCAGTTTTAATTATTAATGGATCCTTTAAATTTGAAGTCATGGCTTGAAAATCATCGATAGCTTTCACTAGGGATGAATTCATTTTACTTTAATTTTCTATTAAGTCCTTGATTTGTGAGCGAGAGCTTGGATGCAGACAACTTTAAAAAAATTTAAATTTGTTGTGTAATCTGATATTAGCTATCAATGCTTCCAATTTCAATCAATGCGAGCTATAATAAGCTATTATGAGCGGGCACCATCTTTTATATTAGCTTCTTATTTTTAAATCATGCTCTTCAGGTGTAGAGCTTCATGCCATGAGTTCTTCCCACATGAAGAATTAAGGCTCCGTTTGGGAGGACTTATTTTCACCGGTCAAACGGTCATGACCGCATGACTCGGGACTTAATTTTAAGTCCCGATTCATGCGGTCATGACCGCTTGAGCGGTGAAAATAAGTCCTCCCAAACGGAGCCTAAGTCGCTGAAATGACCTTTTTACTGCTTTCTGTTTTTTTAAGTCATGCTCGAATGATTGTCTCATTTCACGTGTCTATATATATATATATTGTTATCTTTCAGATTTACTAAGCGCAGACCGTTCGAATGCATGTTTCCACTATTGTGTTGAAACAATAAACAGGGTCATTCACGGTGATCATTTAAAACAACATTGCAATCATGGTGCATGTTTCCACTATGTCACTATGCTTTAAAATTTTCATGTAGAAATTTAAATTTTACAATTTCGATTGTTTTATTCCTCTATTTTGATGTTGTCAGCTTTCACGGTACACGTGGCTTTTAAAACATTCCTCTTAAACCAATTGTTAAAAAATTTGATACGACAAAAGACGGGAAATCAGACGCAGGAACACTCAAACTATCCGAGCCCAAATAAATCAGATGCAAATCATAAAAGCAAAATCTTGAATTAAACAATCTTTACAAAGCGAGACATACATGGCGAGACATGATTCGCCAAAGTAACCAAAAGGAAAGCAGAAACAATTACAAGGCAAACCTAACCGCGTGGACTCAAAAAGTTAACCGCCAGCTCTACTGCTGCACTACAGAGTCCGCCCAACCCGCCTAGTCGTCAGACCGCAACCAAGCCGCGCGGACTGACCATTATTCCAATGCATGAAGGAACTCTACTAGCTGATCAGCAAGCCGCCTAACCGCAAGGTCGCCTAGCCGCCTGACCGCACGATCTGCTGCTGCCGAACTGAACAGGCCACCAGAAGCGGGCATCTTATTGAATCAGGAAACTAGTTGCAGAAGAGAAGACCGCCTGGTCACTATCCGCGACCTGCTGCTTACCACCTGTTGCTAACCGCAGAGTCCACACTGTCCCTGACCGTAGTCAGAACTAAGTCCTGACTTTCCAGCGCTATCCGCACAACCTGCACAGCACAACCCGGACAACCTTCAACCCGCGCAGATACAAAATCCAATCCCCAGCAACTATCCGCGAGTTCACTTACTGTTCATTCGCTCTCTGATTGATATGACAGGGGGTCCTATCTATAGGCACGATGAGGAGTGTGGTCACCGCCCTAGCCGATAGGATAACCGCCCATCCCGCGGAAAGAACCAATTGTATCCGTAGGTCGCAAGTACACATCCAGTCCGCCGCGACCTGTGCCGGACTGCCAGCCCGCCAACAGCATCACCAAGGCCAGATAGCAGCCCTATCCGCCTTGTTGCAAAAGGCCAAGCAAGGCTAAGCCGCCGGCAGAACTCTGCAGCAACACCTTGTCCTCCCATCAGCGGACACCGCTCCAGCCCGCGCGCCCTACAGACACAGCACAGTCCGTACCCCAAAGTTTGTAACCACGACACAACAGCCAAATGCCAAACTCGGCGGACACTACATCAGTCCGCACGCCATGGGAACACCTCTCCAGTCCGCGTACTCCGAGCCCACAGCCAAGGCACCAAGCTGACAACTGCCGGACTCGGCGGACAAGGAGAATAGTCTGCAAGCCCTGGCGTACACTGCTCCAGTCCGGACTCACCTAGCTCGTAACCAAACAAAAAGGCAACTGCTGCCGAGCTTGGCGAACTGAGGAGCAGTCTGCGCTTTAACCACGCGATCTCCCGGACTGAGCCAACATGGACTTGGTTCATAAACAACCAAGTCCACACCACTGGCCACAAGGGCCAGTACGCGCTTACTGGCGGACACTGACAACAGTCCGCCAATCCTGGCGAACTCCAGCACCAGTCCGCACTAACCAGGGAACCCTACGACTTCCACTAGCCGCAGCACCAGATCTAGACCAAGGCATCTACCATGCCGGTTTGCCGAGCTCCAGCCCAGTTCGCGTCTTGCTGGACTCCGCGGATAGAGAAGTTATCCGCCTGGTTACCTTCTGGGATCTAACTGCCTACAGAGCAAAAGATGGCCTGGCAGGCCGCCACCTCTGTAAGCACAGACCGCGTGAACAGACAGCCCAAGCCACCAAGGAACCAGCCGTCTACAACAACTCTTCCGACCTTGCTAACCGCCAGTCCTGTCCGCATAGAACGCACGGACAGGTCGCCCAGGTCGCCCAATCACCCACTTTCACTTCACCATTTTCAACACTTTCCCTTGAAGTGAGAAGTGGTGAACAACCCAAGCAGTTCCGGTAACCTTGCACCTGATCCCTTTGATAGCGCCTTCGAGAAGATGTCTGAGACATAATCCCTTCCCCGCATATCCTGGACCATGAGGGATCCCTCCAGCATCTCCCAAAGGGAGCCATGCTTCCCTCCGCCTTATTCTTCAGCTTCGACCTCCACTTGTGCATCACAGGAGTATCACCAACGATCTTGGGCACAAGGCCCCAAGCCTCGTTTCCTCTGAGGGTAGTCACCTCCTCAACTTTGGCGTCATTCACCTCCTTGACTCCAGTGGTGTCATCACAGTTAGAAGGTACTCGCTCTATCTGAGGGCCTGCGAGAAAACATGAGACTAAGCTCACCGCGTTTCCTCTGCTATATCGAGCTCGGGGGTTGGTTATCCTCTTCAATCTTCGAAGACCCTAATCACGGCTAACCACCACTGCTGCTTCTTCTAAACTAGCTCCGTTCCCGGGCAAACCAGGAACAATGCTCCCCTTGCTTTCTGAACAAGAAGCCACCACACTGGAATTAGAAGCACCTGGAGCAATGCTCCCCCTGCTTTATGAACTAGAAGCCTCCGCTCTTGAACCAGAACTGCTTGGAACATCGCTCCCCTTGCTACTTGAACTAGAAGTACATGGAGTATTACTCCCCTTTCTTCCTGAACCAGAAGCAACCGTCTTCGACTAAAAGCACCTGGAGCATCGCTCCCCTTCTCTTAGAACCAGACACCTCTACCCCAAAGCTAGAACAACTTGGAGCTCCTAGTGACACATACAGCTCCAACTGAACCTTTGCAGCAGCCTTCTTCAGCCCACCATCTGACCTATTCACCTATAGCTCCACATCTGAGCTACCCCAATACGACGTCAGCTCATCGAAGACAACGTCTCTCGATACGATGAACTTCTTCGTCGCAGGATCCATACACCTCCATCTCCTCTTTTGCTCATCATCCCCAACGAAGACTAGCTTCGTCTTGAAAGAATCCGGAGCGTGTACATAGCAGGTAAAACCAAACACCCGAAGGTACTTCAGGCTGGGCTTTATCCTGTACATCAGCTCATACGGAGTCTTCAAGTTAATCGAACTCAGAGGCATCCGATTGATGATATGTGCCACGCAGGCCATCCCTTCCGCCCAAAAGGCCTTAGGAATGCCTTTACACTGAAGCCAACACTTGTAAGTCTCCTTCAAAATACGGATCTTCCGATCTGCTACTCCACTTTATTGTGGAGTGATAGTGATAATTTTTACTCTATGTATAAACTATATAGATAGGTAAAAGCTAACTTGATTTTACTCTCAGGCAATTGCACCTATCAATCATAGTATAGGAGAAATCTATATCTCGTGTCGTATTTCACAGGGTCTTTTCAAGTACTCGTACTCACTCTCACTCTATTATCGTACCTATAATTAAAATGGATTGTTACCCTAAATTAACCTAACTAGGACTACTTGGATAAAGAGACATTGGAGTATTAAGGAAAGTTAAAAAACAGATAGTCTAAGAGTAATCACATGAGATTAATCACTCATTAATTCAATTATATGTAAACACATAATAACAAGATTATCAAATTCATTGTATTGTAAGGGTTAAACCTTTATCGAATTCTCTCTCGAGCAATTCAACACCTAAACTTAAGTTGAGTAAATTTTCTCTCGAACAATTCACAACACTTAAATTTGCATTAATATAAAGTAACCCTATCTAATACATAAATTCATGAAATCCTATCTCTAAGATACCATGAGTCCAATTATCCGTATTACCATTATCCAAACAACATATCTCTCGATCATGCAATTTGAAATACAAAGAGAAATAACACCAGAATATGAGTGTATAAACACCATCACAAACATCTAATTTCTCAATCTAGAAGTTTGAGATTCAAATAAAACAAGTTCTAATTTCAAATCTAATATCAATCTCCTTGTTAGAAAGCATACATACGAATAAAATACCACAAATCTGATATAAAAACCAACATACATGATAACTGAATTGTTTCAAAAAATAAACCAAGTCTCATGCGAAATATAAAAATAAAGTTAGATCCACTAAGAGGAGGGGGAAATCAAAAGAGATACATAAAAATAAAACCATACGGATTATCTCCTTCGATCTCCCCTCTACCGAATGCTCCACTTTCGTCCTCCAGAAGTTCTACAAGTTCTTCAGATCCAAAAGTCCCTCTTCTAATTTTCATATAGGTTTTTATAGTCTCCTTGCAAACAGGGTTGAACACGGGTTTCAACACGGCCGTGTCACAAGCCGTGTGGACGGTTCAAAGACGGTTTAATACGAAAAGATGTGTTTGGTCGTGGGCCGTGTCATTTAACACGGCTGATAACACAGCCGTGTTGTTCTTCGAGTTCTTCGCACACGGATTGGTTGGCAGCAGGTCTTTAATTCTTCCCAAAAAAGACACATGTAGTGACATAGGCGTGTTCCTACCCGTGTGGTGCTCTGTCTTTTCTCCCAAGCCTTGTGCTTTTTTCCCGATAAGGATACGGGTGGTAACACGGACATTTTCCTACCCGTGTGTGCCCAATTCCAGTCCTGTCATCTGTCATGTTGGATCCGTGAACTCCTCTATTTACTCAAAGACTTTTAGTTCCAAGGACTTGCAATACCTCCATTAAGAAGATGAATGAATAAATAAATAGCTTAATATAGGAAATAAAGGAAACTCCATATTGCGCTCTTCTATTCATGATAATACAAATTCATAACTATTTTCGCACAATTATAACGATTGGAGGTATACAATAGTGGACATGATTACAAATATGATAGTAAAAAGACATAAATAATTATACTCATCAAATACCCCCAGACTTAAGTATTTGTTTGTCCCTAAGCAAACTAATTCAATAATTTAGAATACCGATAGGTAATTTTTCTTCCGCAAGATGATTGCTATGAATTTAAAGAGAAATTTGATGTTGTAATTGCATAGGAAATAATATTGTAGACTTTTCTAAATATAACTTTATCTTAAAATTCCTCCCATATATCTCTTAACTATCTTTTCACTCATTCCTAGAAATAAGATTACAGTCATCATAACAAATGTGAGGAGAAAATAACAATCTCAATAAGGTATGCGTTAGTATTTCAAAACTTAAGTACCAATATTGATAGTCATGAGCTTGCCTTTTCACACCCTCTTCAAGACACTAGTTAGGATTAGCAAGGTTGGATCCTTAGGACTTGTGTTAGGGTGTAACTTTTTGGCTTAGGATAAAAGATCATAGGTGGGGTAATCAAAGATAAATTCGATGGTTCATATCACAACTAGATAACGATTGAGCCTCTTGCTTTGTAATTACCCTAACATACATCAATATTATAAAAGCACCCCCAGACTTTACAATTATTATACTTCCCATATTTTTTCATTCTTTTTCTTTTTTTCTTCTGATGGATACTCTATATTTTTGTTAGTTTTTCTTCTCCAAGGGTCCATAGTAGGGATCATTTCGAGTGGGTGTACACGCACTCAGGCCACATATCACTATTTTTTATCCAAGTGTCCATAGTAGGGATCATTCCGAGTGGGTGTACACACACTCAGGGCACATATCATTATAAAAAAACTCACTCCAAGAAGGTCTCAATGATAGATGTGCTAATAGGTAAGGATTTTTGGCCTTGGTGAATTTTAGTAGTAGAGTATCAAAATGCATAGGGTTTAGATCCAAATTGGGTGTGCAAGGGTATAATGTTTAGGGTTTTGGGCTTACAAGGCTCAAGTTATCCGAAGGGAGGACTAAGTCATTTCTGCCCTAACTAATTAACTTATGTGAATGTGTTGAGGGTTGTTAGGGGCAAATTCTGGAGACTAATAAAAGGTATTCTTCATTTTGAGTCTCTAATACAAAATTATAAAAATGTTACACTCATCGACTCGCTTTATTATAGATAATTATATTTTCTAAAATAGAGTGATTGTTAGTTAATAATATAGAGGACTAATCTTAAAATAAGTTATATAGAGAAAATTAAACTAATTAATTTCTATACATAATTACTAATCAATAAATTTGTACACTCAATGAGTCTACGTTAATTCATTTTAATCAGCGTGCAAAAGTAAATTAGCTAGTTATAATCCCAAATGAGTGAATTAATGAACGCTTAAAGAAGTAAAAATAGTTTTATTAAGGGAGTTTAATAACATTGAGTACTATGCTAAAAAAATAACCAATTGTAATCATGTCCAACACTGAAATATTAGAATTGTAGAACATCCACCCCCAGACTTAAAATTTGCAATGTCCTCAATGCAACGTAAAGAACTGTGAAAGCAAATACACCAATATGTAAAGAACTGACTATCAATAAAATAAAAGAGCATAAGAACTATAATAGGAGTAAATATGAGTCTTCTTAAAGTTATATCATAGATGATTATAGAAAAAGAGAGCATAGAACATCTGAATGTGATATAACCAAGTAAACAAAAACTACAGAGAAAACAAAAATAATAAGCTAGGGTAGCGGAATCTGAAGGATCGTCGGGGAGGAGAGAGGAGCCGGGAGCTGTCGGAGGTGGAGGAGAGATCCCCAAGTGGTCCCTGATCTGAACTATGGCGTCCTTTGTCCGCTTTTGTGAATCCTCTATAAGCTTTAAGCGTGGTGAGAGCTCGGTCTCACAAAAGTGACGAAAATCACCCGAATACTGAGAGAGTGATTGAGGAGGGGGGGGGGGGGAGAAGACTCTCCATGAGTATAAGTAGACTGGGAAGGAGGAATCAGAGGCTCATTGAGGTCATGATTGACATCGTCGTCATCATCGTCATCAGGAGAAAACTGAGGGCCGCACCTCGCAATGGAATTAACAGGTCCACCCTGACCCTGACGGGCAGTGATGAGGCGAAGAGATCGAAGACTGGCCATAGTGATAGGAACAATATTCACTACCACTGTAATTGGGGGAAGGGAAGAAAAGATGTTAATATTCTTCACCAAGCGCGTGATGTAGGGTGCTACACAGATAGACCCTATACGTGAGTTATCAGCCTGGTGAAGAATGAACTGCGCTAACATATAACCCAAATGGATGTGGTAACGCGACGACATGCTATAGAGGTACAACATATCCTGCATACTCACGACACTAGAGCTTTCGCCCCGGCCACTCAAGGTATGACTCAGCAGATGATTCATGTAATGGAGGGCGGGATAATGCAACTTAGAGGCCTTAGACTTCTTGACCTCATATGGAGATAGATCGAAGGTACGTTGGTGGTCAGCTATTCGTTAAGAAAATAAAAGCAACCAAACTAGCAATCCAATTAGGCAAGTATACCTATCGAACTGTAGCTAGGGGACACAAGTGTCGTATTTAAATCCGGGAACTGTTAGTACACTTACTCACACGAAGACTATTATTTTATCGACGAAAAATCTAGGATTTAGAGAAACTTATTGCAATTAAGAAAAGGAAATAAAGCTAAGGAGAACTACTTGCACTAAAAAGAAAGAGAGCATAAAAGAAATGATTACAATAAAGGGCTGGAACGATGAGATGGAAATGCACTCGATCAAGAATCACCTCGGCTAAAGTCGATTAAAAACACAATAAATAACCCTAAACTTAATAGGGTAAAGGTCTTTGACCGTGGAGGTTCCTAAAGCTTGAACACGTTTTTCTCGAAGTCATGCCCAACTGAATTTAGGAAGGTCCGACCGACTCTCGTCTAAATCGGAGGCCTAAAGCTCGCTTTACACAGTGAAGCCCACTATTGGATTTTACTCCATTCCGGGAGATTTGGATGTCTACCTCTCTCGAGGGGTGCGTACAACTCCCTTTACTCTTGAGTGCTCACTTCAAACTATCGGCCTCTTGGCTAGCCAAGAATTAAAGCAAAGGTGGAGAATATATATCGATGATATATCTCCAACCCAAAATAAATCAAAAGTAATTCAAGGCCAAACCCTAAAAAGAAAAGGTAAATTTAAAGTATCATAACTTAATCACTCGAACCTCGGATCATCAAGATCGAGTACAAGGAGGATTAGTTAATCATAATGGAGTGGAGGAGGGGGGATGAGTAGTAAAGCATTAAGAACACAAAGATAAGAAAAGAGCACTTCTATTAATATTAAAGAGAAAGTTACAACTTGAAGTGAAGGAGCTACACTTGCATGGAAATGAAAGGACTAAGCTAACATTACATTAAACTACTAAATGAAGTACAAAAGCTATTACAAAAGCTTAAACTAAACTAGGGTTAAGAAAAAAAACTAAAAGGAGAAAGAGAGAGAGAGAGAGGGAGAAAGATACAAGAAAAGCTTCACTAAGCAAAGGGGCAGCACCTCCCTACACAATCCAAAAAATAATATGGAATGCTTGGAGAAGGGCTCAATTTAAAGAAAAACTTAAGGGGGGGGGGGTAACACAGCCAGCGACACAGCCAAGTTTGTGGCCATGACCTGTACAGGTTGACCTCGGGTAGTGGTTATGGCGGGAGTGATCATGGTGTTGTTGAAAAAGTGGGCTCGCCCATGCTGACACGGCCAGCGACACGACAGTGTTGGTGGCCGTGTCGACAACAGTTGATGGAATTTGATGCGGAATGTATTTATGGCGGGCAGCAGGCTTCGATGTGATGGCGACGCGCCCAGCAACACGGCTGCGTAGGTGGCCATGTCCTACTCTAGAAAGTCTTTGGCTTTTGGCAACATGGCGGCGACACGGCCGTGTTTGGTGGCCGTGTCCTTTTCTAGAGAGTCTTCGACCTTCAGTCAACACGACGACGACACGGCTGGGTTGACACGTCCAACAACACGTTTGGAGACACGGCCGTGTCAACTGGCCGTGTCCTTCTCTGGATGATTTCTAGATTTTTACTCTGGTGACACGCCATGTTGACACGACAAGGTTGACACGCCCTATAACACGACCGTGTTGGTGGTCGTGTCAGGTCATTTTTGGCCAAAATTCAGGAAACCTGCAAAAAAAGAAATAAACATTAGTGTCATAAATAAATATAAAAGGAGGTCAATATATAGGCTTATAAGACATGATTTGCACATTATAAACTAGAAACTACGATAATAGTTTAAGCTACAAAACGTATTATCATAAGTCGAGCCCAGATATTGGCTGTGTGGTCATGAGAGGGGAGATCAAAGTGAAGATCGGAGTAGGCGGCACTATAGAGGAAAGGGTCCTCATACATCCCTAAATATTGGGTGAACTGGAGAAGAGAAAGGGTATAAGTAGTGCCCACTACTCGAAACAAAATAACCCCCTCTTGCGTGTTGGTCTGCTCGGTGAAAGTCGGTCTAAGATTTAGGTAAAAGGAGGACATGAACTCTAACGTGAGCTCCTTAAAACCAAACTCCTCAATACGAAAAAATTGTTCCCACCCCATTACAGAATTTAACTCTCGAACTTCCGCAGCTAAATGAATCTCCTCCAAAATGCTCCAGTCAATAGTACGAATGTCTTGAAATTTCTTTGACTGGAGGAGATTTAAACGGTTAATGTGCTCCGGATCTGTAAACTCCTGTGGCGCAGCATTGTCACTTCTTTCCGTAGATAATGCTTGGAGATTTGGGCGATGATGGCGCCCCCCTTGTGAACGTCCCGTTGACATGATCTGCGAACAAGTTAAAGGATTTTTAATAAATGAAGAGGGAAGAAGGGGAAGAAGAATGAGGGAAAAAATAGAAGGAGAAAATGAGAAAAAGAAGAATGAGAAGAGAGTGGAGAAGAAGAAGGAATTGAAAAATAAGAACATAAAAAAAATTTACCTAGGGATATAGATCGAAAGGAGAGGAGGCAAATCCGTGAAAATTGAAGTCAAAAGCTCAAGCCGAGTTCTGGGAAGTGAAGGAGTGCAGGAAAGTAGGGCTGAAACCAGGAAATAAGAGGAAGAAGATGACACGACCTTATAAAATAAGTCGAACACGGGTTCCGACACGGGAGTGTGTGGACCCGTATTGACGAATCTCTTACCGCGTAGAACACGGTCTTCGAAAAGACGTGTAGTCAAATTGGCGGGAAAGCAGCGCGCCAGGAGGACACGGGCGTGTGTCAAGCCGTGTCCTGCTCGGGCACAGTGCAACATCGAACTCAGAATCTGTAAATGGTTATTAATACGGCTGGGTAGTTAGCCGTGTCCTGCTCATGATGAGCGGATCGTCGATCTTAGAATATGGCACACGGTCACCAACACGGGTGTGTGTTAACCCGTGTCCTGCTCTAGATGATCGTGTCATCGAGCTCAGAATCAACACACAGGCACCAACACGTGTGTGTGTGTGTTAACCCGTGTCATGCTCTGGATGATCGTGTGAGAAAATTAAAAAGATAATAAACGGCCTGGCACACGGGCATGTGTCCGGCCTTGTGGTGCTCGGGAAAAAGGATTCCTACTTATTTTAAATCAAACACGGTTGGGCTAAAGACAGTGTGTATGAACATGGCCTAGCACACTGGCGCGTGTTAAACCGTGTGCCCTTCTGAATTGGATTACATCCTAAGTGATTTTTATAATAATTTTTTTTATATTAACATTTAACTAGAATTTTACCAAAAATTTTATAAACTTAGAAAAACTACTACATTATACTTAATCCTAGTCTAGCCGGAGGCATGATTCTTGGCGAGCGAAATCTTGAGGAAACGCACCATAATAAAGTTTTAATCGGTGCCCGTTAACTTTAAAATCTCCCTTCTCAGGGTGGGTTAGCTCGATTGTGCCATAGGGAAAAACTTCTTGTACTTGGAAGGGTCTGGACCACTTAGACCTTAACTTCCCTAGAAATAATCGAAGTCGGGAATTGAAAAGGAGGACTTGGTCACCTTTTTGGAATGTATTGGGTTTGCGAAGGCGACAGTCATGGAATAATTTAGTCTTCTCCTTATAGATCCGAGAGTTTTCATAAGCCATGGTTCTCCACTCATCTAGTTCGTTAAGTTGAAGTTTTTGTTTCTCACCTATAGAATTGGTGTCAAAAGTTAAAGAGCGTATTGCCCAATACGATTTATGTTCTAATTCTATAGGCAGGTTACATGATTTACCATAGACTAATCTAAAGGGGGTGGTCCCTATGGGTGTTTTGTAGGCGGTCCTATATGCCTGCAAGCAATCGTTTAGTTTCTTAGACCATTGTTTCCTATTCCCTTCTATAGATTTTTTTATGATTCTCTTAAGTTCTCTATTCGAAACTTCAACCTGACCGCTAGTTTGTGGATGATAAAGAGTGACTATCCTATGTGTGACCCCGTATTTTTGTAAGACTTTATCTAACTGTAGATTACAAAAATGTGTACCACTATCACTAATAAAAGCATGTGGTGTGCCAAATCATGCAAATAAGGATTTCAGAAACTGAATTATTACTCTACTATCATTAGTAGGGAGAGCTTGCGCCTCTACCCACTTCGATATATAATCTATAGCTACCAAAATATATTTATTCTCATAAGAAATCGGAAAGGGTTCCATAAAATCAATCCCCTACACATGAAACACTTCACATTCAAGAATAAATTTTTGTGGCATTTCATGTAATTTAGAGATATTACCTGATTTTTGACAAGAATCACATGAAAGCACATACCTTTGGGCATCTCTGAATAGAAGGGGCCAATAAAAACCAGAATCAAGAACCATTTTAGCTGAGTGGTTTGCTCCAAAGTGACCACCTGTAGGGCCTGAATGACACTGCTCCAGGATTTTCCAGCCCTCATACGCTGATACACATCTATGTATAATGGAATATGCACATATACGAAAATGATAGGGGTCCTCCCAGAAGTAATATTTCAAGTCAGAGAAAAATTTCTTTTTCTACTGATATTAAAAGTCTTTTGGAAGGACCTTAGCCACAAGATAGTTTGCATAATCGACAAACCACGGATAATCAGCATTTACATTTGTAGATAATACAAATAACGATTCCTCCGGTAACGTATCACTAATCTCAAACTCATCTAACATTGTGCGTAGCATATTTTCTAAACGTGAGAGATGATCTGCCGCTAAGTTTTCTGTTCCTCGTTTATCCCTAATTTCCAAATCAAATTCTTGTAATAAAAGAACCCAACGGATTAAACGAGGTTTGGCTTCCGCCTTGGCTAGTAAATATCTTAGGGCAGAGTGATCCGTGTATACTACCACCTTAGACAATATTAAATAGGATCTATATTTATCGAAAGCGAATACAACTGCTAGGAGATCTTTTTCTGTAGTTGTATAATTATCCTGTGCGTTATTAAGTGTTTTGCTGGCATAATATATAGGGTTAAAGTGTTTGTTTTGGCGTTGACCTAAACCAGCCCCTACCGCAAAATTGCTAGCGTCACATATGATCTCGAAAGGTTGAGTAAAATCAGGTGCGATCATAATAGGAGAATTAATTAATATTTCTTTTAAGAACTCAAAAGCTTGTAGACACTCTTAATTAAAAATAAAAGGTGTGTCTTTCTCTAAAAGCCTAGTAAGTGGTTTAGTTATTTTAGAGAAACCTTTAATGAACCGACGATAGAATCTGGCATGACCTAAAAAGCTTCTCACTGCCTTAACGGAGGTTGGTGGTGGCAACTTTTCTATGGTTTCAATCTTCACTCTATCTAGTTCAATTCCTTGGCTTGAGATATTATGGCCAAGTACTAACCCTTCTTGCACCATGAAATGACATTTATCCCAACTAATTACTAGGTTTGTTTCCTCACACCTCCTAAGAACATTTTCTAAATTATTCAAACACAAATCAAAAGAATCACCAAACACAGAGAAATCATCCATAAACACTTCCATAATATCTTCAACATACTCATTAAAAATGGCTAACATGCACCTTTGGAAAGTGGCAGGTGCATTACATAAACCAAATGGTATACGTCTATAGGCAAATGTACCAAATGGGCAAGTGAATGTTGTTTTCTCCTAGTCTTCTGGTGCTATAGGGATTTGGAAATATCAAGAAAGTCCATCTAGAAAAAAATAATAAGAATGGCCTGATAATTGTTCTAATATTTGGTCAATGAATGGTAGAGGGAAATGGTCTTTCCTAGTGGTATCGTTTAACTTCCGATAATCAATACAGACATGCCAACCTGTTACTGTTCGCGTTGGAATCAATTCATTCTTATCATTTGCTACTACTGTTAGACCACCCTTCTTAGGAACGAATTGTATAGGACTAACCCATGAACTATCCGAAATATGGTATATCATTCCAGCATCTAGCAGCTTAACAATCTCAGCTTTCACTACCTCTTTCATATTTGGATTTAGCCTACATTGTGGTTGAATAGAAGGTTTATAGTTTTATTCCAAAAGGATCTTGTGAGTGCATAAACTAGGGTTGATACCTTTTAGATCAGCTATTTGCCATGCTATAACACCTTTACATTTCTTCAGCACAGTTATTAATTTAGCTTTTTCAGTTTTAGAAAGATTAGAAGAAATAATAACTAGGTAAGAAGAATTAGATCCTAAGAATGCATACTCAAGATGATCCGGTAATTTTTTTAGTTCTACTATCGGTGGATTCTTAGTATTATTCTTAAGAACTTAAAGATCTTCTTGTGTAATCAAACTATACTCAATCTTCTTATTCATCGAAATGGAGTTATCTAAATAATATAAATGTTCAACAATATCTTCACTTTTGTCTTCTTCTAGATAACAGTTAGTGATGCAAATCTCTAAAGGATCTCTATAATATAAATCAGAATTCATAGAATTCATAAAATTATCAACACCATGACAAAAATAACAACAATCATCATTATCCAAGGATTGCTTCATTATATTGTTAATTTGAAAAATAACTTCATCTTCTCCTACTCGCAAAACTAATTTATCATCAAAAACGTCAATAAGAGCTCTAGATGTTGCTAAGAATTGACGACCTAGTATGAGTGGCACTTCGATATTTTCGTCAATATCTAGAATAACAAAATTGACGGGGAATATAAACTTATCTACCTTAACCAATACATCCTCTACTATTCCTCTAGGATACTTAATCGACCGATCTGCTAGTTCAATACTCATTCTAGTAGGGCTAAGTTCTCCTAGACCTAGTTTCAAATATAGTTTATAAGGCATTAAGTTTATACTAGTTCCTAAGTCTGCTAAAGCTTTATTCACTTGTAAATTACTGATTAAACACGGAATTGAAAATGAACCAGGATCTTTAAGTTTTGTGGTAATTTGTTTTGCAAAATAGCGGAACATTCTTCACTAAGTGTTACTAAAGATAATTCTTCTATTTTCTTTTTATTTGAAATCAAATCCTTTAAAAATTTAGCATACTTCGGCATTTGAATGACTTCAGAAAAAGGTAAATTAACATGTAATTGTTTAAACATAGTTAAAAACTTACCGTATTGCGCATCCATGCGCTCCTTGTTCAGCTTTATTGGATATGGTATTGCTGGTTGATACTCCATTAATTTTGAATGCATCTCGTCTTGCCCTTCACCACTAGACTCCTCTTGGGGTGCTTCCTTTGTAAGCCTTTGGTCTTGTAATTCCTTTCCACTCCTCAATTGGATTGCTTTTGCATGCTCCTTCAGGTTTGTTTCGGTATTACCCGGAAGTGTTCCTTGTTGTCTTTCAGATACCATCCTTGTGAGCTGACCTATCTGATTCTCCAAATTCCGAATCGAGCCCTCTTGATTTCAGAAAGCTATATCAGTAGTTTGCATGAACTTGGTGAGTACACCTTCTAATGATGTCTTACTTTGCTCTGGTTGTTGTGGTTGTCCAAACACAGCTTGCTTGCCTTGATTTCCTTGCCCTTCCCAAGAGAAATTGGGGTGGTTCCTCCATCCAGGATTGTATGTAGAACTATATGGGTTGTTTGCTTGGTTGAAAGGAGGCCTAGTATTGTTGCCCATATAGTCAACATGTTCTTGCACTTGAGGTTCACAACCAGACATTCCACTAAATGAGGGGTCCCATTGTTGAGTTACCATGGAGGGTGATGCTAAAGATAGTTTATCCATCTTCTGATGAAGCTTCTCCACTTGAATTGCTAAGGCAGTGACGACATCCACTTCATACATTCCTGCAGGCTTATTAGGCTTTTGTATCACGGTAGTCCATTGATAGTTGTTCATTTCCATGTCTTCTATCAAATTTTGAGCCGCTTCAGGTGTCTTATTATTCAAGGTGCCTCCACTAGCTGCATCGATCATCTATTTAGTGTCTGGATTGAGACCATTGTAGAAGGTCTAAATCTGAAGCCAGGAAGGTAATGCATGATGGGGACACTTTCTTAACAGATCCTTGAATCATTCCCATGTGTCATACAATGATTCAGATTGTAGTTAAACATATGTAAAAATGTCATTCCTTAGCTTTACAGTCTTCGGTGGTGGAAAATACTTCATTAAGAACTTATCAACCATCATATCCCATCTAGTAATTGACCCTCTTGGTAATGTGTTTAACCACTGCTTTGCCTTGTACCTTAGTGAGAATGGAAACAACCTCAATCGAATGTCATCATTGGTAACGCCATTGATCTTGAATGTATCATATATCTCCAAGAATTTGACCTAGTACCCTGGAGATTAGGTCTAGCAAAGTCAGACATGGTTTCTCGTCCTGATTTGCCATGATATCTGGATTATCTTAATGATGATCTCCTAAGTTTACTGTTTCCTCTTCGGAAAGTCCGTTTTAATTAACTGTGTTATTAGTTCCCAAGTCCCTTTGGCCGGTGTTATGAATAATCCGTTCCGGGTCAGGATGAAATAGTGCTAGATAAATAAAGTTTAAGTTTTCAAAATATTGAAAAGGAGTCCCCAACAATGGTGCCAAAAACTTGATGACGATAATTTTACTCTATGTATAAACTATGTAGATTAGTTATAGCTAACTTGATTTTACTCTCAGGTAAGTGCACCTATCAATCATAGTATAAGAGAAATCTACATCTCGTGTCGTATTCCACAGGGTCTTTTCAAGTACTCGTACTCACTCTCACTCTATTATCGTACCTATAATTAAAATTGATTGTTACCCTAAATTAACCTAACTAGGACTACTTGGATAAAGAGACATTGGAGTATTAAGGAAAGTTAAAAAGCAGATAGTCTAAGAGTAATCACATGTGATTAATCACTCATTAATTCAATTATATGTAAACACATAATAACAAGATTATCAAATTTATTGTAGTGTAAGGGTTACCTTTATCGAATTCTCTCCCGAGCAATTCAACACCTAAACTTAAGTTGAGTAAATTTTCTCTCAAACAATTCACAACACTCAAATTTACATTAATATAAAGTAACCCTATCTAATACATAAATTCATGAAATCCTATCTCTAAGATACCATGAGTCCAATCATCTGTATTACCCTTATCCAAACAACATATCTCTCGATCATGCAATTTAAAATACAAAGAGAAATAACACCAGAATATGAGCGTATAAACATCATCACAAACATCTAATTTCTCAATCTAGAAGTTTGAGATTCAAATAAAATAAGTTCTAATTTCAAATCTAATACCAATCTTCTTGTTAGAAAGCATACATACGAATGAAATACCACAAATATGATATAAAAACCAACATACATGATTACCGAATTGTTTCAAAAAAACAAGTCTCATGCGAAATGTAAAAATAAAGTTAGATCCACTAAGAGGAGGGGGAAATCAAAAGAGATACATAAAAATAAAACCATACGGATTATCTCCTTCGATCTCCTCTCTGCCGAATGCTCCACTTTCATCCTCCAGAAGTTCTCCAAGTTCTTCAGATCCAAAAGTCCCTCTTCTATTTTTCATACAAGTTTTTATAGTCTCCTTGCAAACAGGGTCGAACACGGGTTCCAATACGGCCGTGTCACATGCCGTGTGGATGGTTTAAGGGAGGTTTAATACGAAAAGATGTGTCTGGTCGTGGGCCGTGTCATTTAACACGGCTGATAACACAGACGTGTTGTTCTTCGAGTTCTTCGCACACGACTTGGTTGGCAGCAGGTCTTTAATTCTTCCCAAAAAGGACACGGGTAGTGACACGGGCGTGTTCCTACCCCTGTGGTGCTCTGTATTTTATCCCAAGCCTTGTGCTTTTTCCCGATAAGGACATGGGTAGTGACACGGGCATGTTCCTACCAGTGCGTGCCCAATTCCAGTCCTATCATCAGTTATGTTGGATCCGTGAACTCCTCTATTTGCTCCAAGACTTTTAGTTACAAGGACTTACAATACCTACATTAAGAAGATGAATGAATAAATAAATAGCTTAATACAGTAAATAAAGGAAACTCCATACTGTGCTCTTCTATTCATGATAATACAAATTCTTAACTATTTTCGCACAATTATAATGATTGGAGGTATATAATAGTAGACATGATTACAAATATGATAGTAAAAAGACATAAATAATTATACTCATCACAGAGTATGTCCACAAGAGATCTCCCTTCGGATTCCATGCTTCCTTCAAAAGTTAGAGAACATGGTTGAGCCAAACTCACCTCCGTTGCCCATTCTCAACTTCTTGATCCACAGGCCAAGCTGTCCCTCCACAAGCTTCTTGAACTACACAAATAAACTGAACACGTTCGACTTCTCCTTCATAAAGTACACCCAAGTATACCTCGAGTAGTCATCAACTAATATCGGCATGTACCTGTTGCCTCCAAGACTGACGGTGACAGCCGGTCCCACCAGATCACCATGGATACACTCCAATGGTGCCTTACACCTGGACTGCGCCTTATCAACCGTAAAGTGATAAGCTTCACTGTGTTGATATCCCGCACAAGCTTGACCGTCGCCGAAGGATGAGAACTTAGGCAACCTCTCACAAGGCTTCTCACCACAATTGCTTTCAGCTTGTCCATCCCCACGCGCCCCAGTCTTTCATGCTAGATAGCTGCACTATCACTAGCCTTCATCCGATCAGCATCATAACTTGTTGATGACCCAGCCAAGTCCTTTCCTTTACTCCCAACATGAGAGACATTCACCGAGTATATGGAAACCTTATACTCCCTCTTGAGGTGACCAAGCTGCTTGCATCTATAATACCTTAGTCCTTCCTTCCTCTTCCCATCTTGCCTAAGAGAAACACTCCTCTCTTGCTGATCAGAAGTAGAGAGACCAACCTCAATAGCTAACTTCACCTCCTTGTTGAACAACCCATCGAGGGAAGTACAAATCTCCGCAGCTGACCGACATCCACTGATATGGTCCAAGAGTTCCGATGAGATCACCTGCTTGAGAACAACTTCAACTTTCGCGTTTGTCTTCTTCCAAGCTCTCATCACTTCAACATAGCCAGCAGTAACCTCTTGCCTTTCGTCTCCGCAAACTACCTCCCAAAGGTCCTCGTCAAGAAGATAACATTCCATACATGACTTCCACTTTCCAAAGTTAGTTCATGTAAGAAGCTCTATTCCAAGATTCCCTGCAAAACCACCTTCCATTGCACTTAAACCTGGTTCACTTACACTCACAGAAGAATTGAAGCAAACTGCCGGTTGATCCACTACACAAGCCTCTGTTCCCTCTAATACCATGTTAAAAAATTTGATATAGCAGAAGATGGGAAACTAGGCACAGGAACACTCAACCTATCCGAGCCCAAATAAACTAGATGCAAAGCAGAAGAGAAAAATCCTTAACTAAACAATCTTTACACGGCGAGACATACATGGCGAGACATGATTCGCAAAAGTAACCAAAGGGAAAGCAAAAACAATTACAAGGCAAACCTAACCGCGCAGACTCAAAAAGTTAACAGCCGGCTCTACTACTGCACTATGGAGTCCGCCCAACCCGCCTAGTCGCTAGATCGCAACCAAGCCGCGCGGACTTCCCGTTATTCCAATGCAAGATGGAACTCCACTTGCCGATCAACAAGACGCCTAACCGCAAGGTCGCCTAGCCGCTTGACCGCACGATCTGCTGCTGCTAAACTGAACAGGCCGCCAGAAGCGAACAACTTATTGAACCGGGAAACTAGTTGAAGAAGAGAAGACCGCCTAGTCGCTATCCGCGACCGGCTGCTTACCTCATATTGCTAACCGCAGAGTCTGCACTATCCCTGACCGTAGTTAGAACCAAGTCCTGGCTTTCCAGCGCTATTTTCACAACCTGCACAACAATACCTGGTCAACCTCAACCCGCGCAGATACAAAATCCAGTCTGCAGCAACTATCCGTGAGTTCACTTAGTGTTTATTCTCTCTCTGATTGATGTGATAGGGGGTCCTATATATAGGCACGATAAGGAGTGTGGTCACCACCCTAGCCGATAGGATAACCTCCCCATTCAGTGGCAAGAACCAAGTGTATTCGTAGGCTGCGGATACATAGCCAGTCTGCCGCGACCTGTGCCGGATAGCCAGCCCGCCAACAACATCACCAAGGTTGTCCGCCTTTCAGCGGACACCGCTCCAGCCCGCACGCCCTGCAGATAAAACACAATCCGCACCCCCCAAGTTCATAACCAAGGCACAACAGCCAAATGTCGAACTTGGCGGACACTACATCAGTCCGCATGCCTTGCAGAAACCTGTCCAGTCCGCGTACTCTGAGCCAGTAGCCAAGGCACCAAGTTGACAACTGCCAGACTCGGCGGACAAGGAGAACAGTCTGCAAGCCTAGGCGGACACTAATCTAGTCCTCACTCACCTAGCTTGCAACCAAACCAAAAGGTAACTGCTGCCGAGCTTGGCGGACTGAGAAGCAGTTCGCGGTTTAACCGTGCGATTTCCCGGACTGAGCCAACATGGACGTGGTTCAGAAATAACCAAGTCCACACCACTGGCCACAAGGGCCAGTCCGCGCTTACTGGCAGACATTGGCAACAGTCTGCTAATCCTGGAAAACTCCAGCACCAGTCCGAACTAAACGGCGAACCCTGCAGCTTCCACTAGCCGCACCACCAGAGCTAGACCAAGGCATCTGCCATGCTGGTCTGCCGAGCTCCAGCCCAGTCCGCATCTTACCGGACTCCGTGGATAGAGAAGCTATCCACCAGGTTACCTTCTGGGATCCAACTGCCTGCTGAGCATAAGCTGGCCTTGCTAGCCGCCACCTCTATCCACACAGACTGCATGAACAGACATCCCAGGCCGCCAAGGAACAAGCTGTCTGCAACAGCTCTGCGGACCTGGCTAACTGCCAGTCCTATCCGCATAGACCACGCAGGCAGGTCGCCCAGGTCTCCCAATCACCCACTTTCACTTCACCATTTTCAACACCAATTTCAGAACTCATTAACGCCATCAATAATGGAAGACACAAGAAGTCAAGAATTACTTCAAAATCTACTGACGTCAGGTACTATCTGCTCACATTTATAAACATCCTTAAACACAGTCAAATATATCATGTGAATGCAACACATTTATAACACACATGCAACTACCAGATTGCCTTACACGCTTATTGCACCGTGATTCTACACGTGTATGAATAAGTGATATGACTGATCAACAACATGTGTTGAAAATAGCAGAAGCCGAGCACGACATCATTGTCATGAAGTGCAAGAAAGAACACCGTCCAAAGCTGTGACCATGCATTCAACTTTTCAAATTGATGGGAGTTCAACGACAATAACAACTCCAACAATTACAAGCCAAGAGCTGCTTCAAAATCTACTTACTCTAGGTATTACCTATCCAAATTTAGATGATGTTTACACACAATGGAATATGCCTGTGAATGTAACTTCTTTGTTATCACACACAACTACCAGAAAGTCATACTCGCTTATTGCACAACAATTCTACTCACATACGGAGAAGTAAAATGACTGTTCAACAAAGTGCTGCCGAAAATACCCAAAGACGAGGACAATGCCATTTTCATGAAGATCAACAAAGAATAATATCCAATGTTATGAATGTGTGTACAACTTTTGAAATAGGCGAAAGTTCAACATTAATGCGGGCTACAATAATTACTCAAGGTACAATAAACTAACTATCTATATGTGTTCACTATTTCACGTATTAGAACTTCTAAATGATTGCTAGATACGAGAAGATTTCACTCCAGCTACTGTACCAATCAACAATGATAGTTCTAACACAGAAAATGATAGTGCCGAAGAAGACGGTGAGGACGGTGTTAATACAACCACAAGGATGTATATTCAATGTAATTGCGCTAGAAATTTTTATCCAGCGCACACTGAAACACACTTTTAACAACACTCACAGACAACCTATCCCCGCTGTCGTGCTAGACTATTTCAGCGAGAGACAAGCTCACTATGTTGTAACAAAGGAAGAATATCAATACCTGAAATCACAGCACTTACAGAATTACTCAATCTCTACACAAATCAATCTGATGAAGGTCAGTATTTCAGGCAACATCTGCGTGCATACAACTATATTTCTCCTTCGCGTCATTGGATGTAACGCTTGACAACACGATAACCTCATTTCACCAAGAAATTTATAGCTTCCGGGCACACAGATTCATATGTCATCGCATATTCAGAATGTCAAAGAATACTTTGGCTACTACGACCCATTTCAATATCCTTTTTTGTTACTGATGGGAACGTTTGGCTGGTCTAGCATTTTACATTCAATGATAAATTAAAAAAATCACATGTTGTGATTACTATTTATGAATACTATTCATACATGTTTTCAATTTGATAGTACTGTGCAGTGGAAGGTTTCTACAAAAATATGTGGTCGATAACTACGTAAAAATAGAAACTCAAAAATTGCAGTTTATTAGATCACATCAAAGTGACCTGCACGCAGAACTATATTTGGGGTTGCAAGATTGTTATTTCAAATTTGGTAACGTCGAAAAAGGAACCATACTTCCATCTTAATTTAATGGCAACCCAAGAGATATGTATTAGTAATTTTAAGATGTTATGATAATTGTTCAGCACAGCGGCAAGACATATTTGTTTATAAGCATGACTTGTAATCCAGGATGGAAGGAGATTAAGGATGAGCTCATGAAAGGACAAGCTCTGTATGACCATATAGATCTCCTAACTAGGATATTTCATTCTTAATACGAGGAGCTCAAAAAAGATATATTCCACAGAGGCGTGTTAGGAAAGGTAGTCAGACATGTTCGCTCGCCCCTGACGGGCTTCACCAAAATAATTCCTAATAAGTAAATCGAAATTAAAAAATCGAAATTCAAATATAATCATGATCCCTCACCGCCTGACACTGCAGTTTCGCAGGCTACCCACTGGATGCTTTGTCGGCAGCCTGATCGGCGACCGTCGGGAGGTTTGTTGGAACCAGTAAAACCCGTCGGGGGTTGTCCGACAACGAGTAGGCAGGGCCACCGCCGTCGGTGGCCCTGCCCACTCACCGCCGGCAGTGGCCTTGTCTGCTTGCTGCCGGACAACCCCCTGCGGGTTCGCCTCGGTCCAGCGAACCTCCCAGGGGTCGCCGGTTAGGCCATCTGTGCCACCTCAGACGGCAGTGGAGAAAATGCAGTGTTAGGCTATTTGCGTAGGGAAGGCATCAAGGCTTTTGCGTTTTTGAGAAAAGCTTTTTTGGTAGAAAATGTTATTTGCAGGTCTTTTTCCTTAGATCTAACAACTATGATTCGCTTTGTGGTTCATTCCCTGGCTTCATGTGTGCACATAAGTATTCCTATATAAAATATAAGACACACACACACACACACACGAGCATCTTCGAATGGGCTACGCCCATTCTTAATGCCCTCGGACGGCCTTCAGTCGCATGTAGGCGGGATTTGCCCGCCTCCGTACGGGCTTCTCCCGTTCTTGATGCTCCAGGCACCCTTCGGCCACATAGAAGCAGGTTTCTCCTACTTCAGAGCAATCCATCAGCTCAACGCCGGACCCGCGGACCTCCGGAGCACTATGGTTGTTATTTGATTTGTCATGCGCACTATGGGGGGACGCGAGTGGTGGGTGCGATGCCATGATGGTGGATTGCGTGGAAGCGGGCGAATCCTATTTCTATGCAGTTGAAAGCCACCCGGAGCATCAAGCATAGACAAAGTCTGTGCGGAGGAGGGAAAAAATTGTCTGGATGCGGCCGAAGGCCACCTGAGAGCATAAAACACAGGCTACATGCAAATATGCTCGTATCTTAGAGAATGTTATACTAATTATATAATTTTTTAAAATTTTATTATATATTATTTTATACATATGAATTTTATTTATTTATTTTACTTTTATATTTATTATTTTCTTATTTACCTATTTTTATTATTATTTACTTATTTTATTTTAATATATTTATATTATTTACTCATATTTATTTACATTTTATTTATTATTTATTTAATTTATATTTTTTATTTTATTTAATTTTATTTTTTTTATATTTATATATATGAAAAATGAAAACAAAAACTTAACCATCCGCCTGAAGGGGGAGGCCACTACCACCGTCGGCAGTCTGATCGGACCCCATCAATAGGGTCGCTGGGTGACCTTGGCGGGGGTAGGCCAGAGGCAGTCCGACAGGGCCACCGCCCCGGTGTACCTGGCCGTGACCACCTATTTGGCCCCGTCGGACCGCCTCCAGCCTACACCTGACGAGGTCACCGACATCCGGTGACCCCTTCGGTGGGGTCGGTCAGGCCGCCGCCGGCTCTACTAGTAGTAGTGGAGTAGTATTATTTTAATGGCAAAACTAGCAGTCATATATAGGGATACCACTGGCGATGGCCCTGTCAGACTGCCTCTAGCTTACCCCTGTCAGGGTCAACAGAGTCTGGCGACCCTGTCATTGGGGTCTGGTCAAGATGCCGCCGCATCCGGCGGCGGTGCCCTGAAATCATTTTTTTATAAAACGGGTCGTCTGTGGAGCGCAGACATCTGGGGGACGGGTAATTTCGATATTCCAAATGTAACCGACTCCCTCTTATAACAATGCAATGTTTGCTTATCATATTAGTATATATAGATGTATATAGAGAGAGGAATTTTACGGGGAGAACTGGTTTTCTCCCCCTTAGGGAGAAAACCAGGATCCTTGTCGTCCGATCTCATCCGACGACCATGATCATCATTGTAATTTTTTTTTATAAAAGTTTATTTCTAGAGAAAATTTTAGATAAGATTAATTGACGCAAATATGATAAGAAGAATGTTAAAAGTGTAATATTGAAGCTAAAATTTGACCTCAATGAAAGTTCAAAAACAGGGGTGTAGCTAACACCTACTTCTCCCAAGCTCCGACCTCTGACTGGCTGTAAAGGACCAGAAACCGACCCAAAGCCTCAGATGGGAGGTCCCACCTCTAACCCAGAAGATCTCTGAGCGTTTCCCCTCCAAAGACAAACGCTGGGCTATGAGCTCCTCAGCAAGCACTAGAAGATTTTAGGAAAATATGAAAGCTTGCCTTCTGAAGAGCCCCTATGGGTCTATTGAAAGACTTAATTTCAAGAGCCTAGACACCTAGAGGGGGGGGGGGGTGAATAGGTTCTAATTTTCTTTAATAATTTTAGACAAGTAACTAAATCTATCACATCATAGAATATACAATCTACAACATAACATTCACATCACAACACAGTACACCAGATTTATAGTGGTTCCCAAAGTTATGGGTACATCCACTTTCCCCCTTCGCCTATCCAGTAGAGAACTGGATCCAACCCAACTTCCTTCCACTAACTCAGATCCACAGATCTTACAACCCAGAACTTGATAGGTTCCTACAGCTAAGACTTATACAAGTCCTACCTCAGATTCTTCCCAAGAACCCTACCTCAGGCAATAGCCCTACCTCAGGCTTTATCACCAGGATTAACACTAAGACTTTCACAAGTCATACACTTCAGGCTCTCAGCCCTACCTCAGCCTTTATAAACACAGGCTTACAACTCAGATCTATAAAAGATCTTACAAGGAAAAAGAATATTTAGTTGTACAGAAATTTCACCCAGAAAGAACTCTCAATTTGTGTGAGCTTCTTGATCAGTTCTTGAATAAACTGTATACTTCAGATCCAACCTGACTTAGCTTTATCAAAGCTTCTTGATTGAACAAAATGAGGTTGATCTTGACTTGGTGTAGAAGTTGATCTTCAGACAGCTCCCTTCTTAGATTCAGAATTAGATCTGAATCTTTCTTGCAGACTGTTCATGATCTGCATTCTTAAGGGTTCCCCCTTTCTTATTGTTGAATTCTCTCTCTGGTTCTGTGTTGGTTTGTTCCCCCTTCTTAATTGCTTGTCTTGGTTGTCATGGATCAGTCCTTTATATAGAGTTTCTCAATGATTACCGGCTGATCCGGTTTGTAACAACCTTCTGAAAGTTCTGACAAAGGTGTCAGACTTGTTGTTTATGATAGCTGTCAAGTCTTCAGCCGTGACAACTGATTCTGCAATGAATTTATATCTCAGCAGGAAACACTCAGCAAACTACTTTATATGTGTCGATACAAATAGTCTAAGTGTCGACACAAGTCTTGATGATGTCGACACAACACTCAATGTGTCAACACAGTCATTCTTCTGCTTCTCGACACAGCTTCTGTTATATGTGTTGACACAAGTCCTGTGTGTCGACACAACTGCTCCTGGTCTCGACATAGCTGATGCTGACAGATGGCATTGAATGTATGTCCAGACGTCATTGAGTGTGTTTCGACACAACTGCTCCTGGTCTCTACATAGCTGATGCTGACAGATGGCGTTGAGTGTATGTCCAGGTATCGTTGAGTGTGTGTCGACACAAGTCATGTGTGTCGATACAACCTTTCAGACTCAGTATAGCTATTGTTGATTGTTAGGTACACTGGAAACTATGTACCAGACTTGGAGAAGCCTCCTCTTACTCAATGATATACATCAATTTATATTTGATGGGATGTTTGAGTTCCAATGTGCAGGTTTAAGAAATGCAGGAAAATTTCTAAGTACAAGTGTCGACACTTGTAAGGAATTGTGTCGACACCTGAAGAAGGAGCTTTGTCGACACCAGAAGCAAGGCATGTGTCGACACCCAGGAATTGTGTTGACACCTGAAGAAGGCTTGTGTCGATACACAAGACTTGTGTCGACACACACTTAACGCCATCTATCAACAACAGCTGTACTGAGTCTGAAAGGGTTGTGTCGACACACAAGACTTGTGTCGACACACACTCAATGACGTCTGGACATACACTCAATGCCATCTATCAACATCAACTATGTCGAGACCAGGAGCAGTTGTGTCGACACACAGGACTTGTGTCGACACACACTCAACGACGTTTGGACATACACTCAACGCCATCTGTCAGCATCAGCTATGTCGAGACCAGGAGCAGTTGTGTCGACACACAGAACTTGTGTCGACATATACAATAGAAGCTGTGTCGAGAAACAGAAGAATGACTGTGTCGACACATTGAGTGCTGTGTCGACATCATCAAGACTTGAGTCGATACTTAGACTATTTGTGTCTACACATGTAAAGTAGTTTGCTGAGTGTTTCCTGCTGAGATATAAAGTCATTGCAGAATCAGCTGTCACGGCTGAAGACTTGACAGCTGTCATAAACAACAAGTCTAACACATTTGTCAGAACTGTCAGAAGGTTGTTACAAACTGGATCAACCGGTAATCATTGAGAAACTCTATATAAAGGACTGATCCATGACAACCAAGAGAAGCAATTAAGCAATTACGGGGGAACAAACCAACATAGAACCAGAGATAGAATTCAATAACAAGAAAGGGAGAACCCTTAAGAAGGCAGATCCTGAACAGTTTGCAAGTAAGATTCAGATCTAATTCTGAATCTAAGAAGGGAGCTGTCTGAAGATCAACTTCTACACCAAGTCAAGATCAACCTCATTTTGTTCAATCACGAAGCTTTGAAAAAGCTAAGTCAGGTTGAATCTGAAGTATACAGTTTATTCAAGAACTGATCAAGAAGTTCACATCAATTGAGAGTTCTATCTGGGTGAAATTTTTGTTCAATTAAATATTATTTTTCTTGTAAGATCTTTTATAGATCTGAGTTGTAAGCCTGTGTTTATAAAGGCTGAGGTAGGGCTGAGAGCCTGAGGTGTAGGACTTGTGAAAGTCTGAGTTGTAAGCCTGGTGATAAAGGCTGAGGTTGTGCTGTTGCCCGAGGTAGGGTTCTTGGGAAGAATCTGAGGTAAGACTTATATAAGTCTGAGTTGTAGGAACCTATCAGGTTCTAAGTTGTAAGATCTGTGGATCTGAGTTAGTGGAAGGAAGTTGGGTTGAATCCAGTTCTCTACTAGATAGGCGAAGGGGGAAAGTGGATGTACCCATAACTTGGGGAACCACTATAAATCTGCTGTACTGTGCTGTGCTGTGAATGTTATGCTGTGGATTGTATATTGAATGCTGTGATAGATCTAGTTATTTGCCTAAAATTATTAAAGAAAATTAGAACCTATTCACCCCCCACTCTAGGTGTCTAGGCTCTTAAAATCAAGTCTTTCAAGTGGTATCAGAGGGAGGTTGCTCAAAGATAGACCTAATAGTTTGAGTGAATCTCCAAGGCAATTAACAGATAGCAAGAATGAGTTCAAATGAGAATTAGAAGGAATTTGAATCCATGAAAATGCCCATCTGCAGGAAAGAAAGTTTTGGGATATGGAAAGTAAGGGTCAGGTTGTTCATGGAAGCCTATTATCCAAGAATCTACATCACAGTACAAGAAGGTCCATTCATTCCAATGAAGGTATCAGCTCTTGATGTAAATCTGCAAACCCCAAAGAGCTTTTCTGAAATGACTAAGGATGAGATCATCCTGACAACATTATATAAGAGAGCACCAAACATTATTGTGAGTGTTATAGATGATGCCACATTTCAGAACTTGGTACATTGCAAAACCTCTAAGGAGATGTGAGACACCTTGATTGTCTACATAGAGGGAACTGAAAAAGTTAGAGAGGATAGAAAATCTATGTTGAATCAAGAATATAAAAGCTTTAGACAAGCCAAGTCTGACAGCATAGCAGAATGTTACAAGAAGTTTTTCAGAATAGTAAATGAGCTAATGACCTATGGAAGAGTCTTCAACACATATGAATTGAATGACAAGTTTCTAAGGTCACTAACCAAGGACTGGGATACAAAGATATATGCCATCAGAGAGGTGGCCATGCTTGCTGATACACCTCTACCCACGTTATTTGGAAAGCTGCTATCTTATGAAATATAGCTCACTGCTAGAAAGGAGGAAGAGAAAAGCAGCAGGTCTGAGTATAAAGATAAGTCAGTAGCCTTCAAGGCTAAAGGCACAAGAAAGGGTAGGAGAAAGTCTCCTTCTCCACCCAGAAGAAGTGCTGAGGCAGAAGCAGAAAATCCTGACATCAGTACATCAGATAGCCACACCTCTAATGAGGACTTTGCTATCTTTACAAGGCAGTTTTAGAGGTTTATGAAAAAGAAGAAATGGAGAACCAAGCCTTCAACATCCTTTTCCAAGGATGATTATTACAAGAAAAAGAATACTTACAAGGAGGACATGTATGTCTCAAATCCTAGTAAACAAACTAATTCTAAGATTGTTTATTATTGCTTCAATAGGCCTGAATATGTCATAGCTGACTGTCCTGACAAGAGGAAGGAGTCTAAGGACAAGAAGAAGCATCAAGTAAAAGGCAAGAAGGAGAAATACTTTATTGCTCAAAAGCAGAAGAGTTGGACAGACTCTTCATCCTCAGAATCTGGAGAAGAAGATGATGCAGAAGCATATGTTGGGCTATTCTCTACAGAAGAGGATTCTAGGGAATCAGAATTCATACAAATGCTGGACTTTATAAATGGAGTTGAAGACTATTGCTTTAAAAGGCTGATGACTCTATCAGAAGATGATCAGTGCCAGGATCAACCTGATCCAAGTAAGGTATACAGTTCTCCCTCAGCTTCTGATTACTATATTTTATCAGAATCAGAAGCATCTGCATCAAGAGGTGTGGATGGTTCTGAATCTGAGGGGGATGTACATCAACTCATTGATGAGTATGGTGGTTTGTTGTAAGCTCTGAAGAGGAGCAAGTTCCTTGTCAAGAAGCAGGATAAGGAAATTGAATCTCTTAAGCAGGCTGCATCCGATTAAACAAAGATGTTGGATTTGAAATTGAATGGGGTTGCCAAACTGAAAAACATAACTGTTATTCAGATGGGCACAATCTCCTTCAAGGAAAACCACATCAAGAATTTGGAGGCAAAACTTCTGAAAAAAAGGAGTTAGTGGCTAAATTCTCTAAGCCAAAGTCTGTCTTGCCCTTAATAGACAATTTCATTTCTCATAAAGGAAAGACATGTCTAGGATTTAAGGGAAGAACATGGGACACCAATTCTCATAGTAAAGGCAAAGCCACAGTTCAGCCACTAGCCTCAAAACCCCCTATCTTATTTAGAAAGGTGATGTAACCTACAAACAGGTATGATCATGATATTACTCATGGTCACTGTGAGTATGGAGATCTCATTAGCAAGGGTGTATATGCCAATAGGCCACTCTATAAGCAAACTCATCAGGTTCTTAAAGATTCCTTGGGGTTTGCTGCTCCAGCACCTACACTTAAAAGGACTACTGACAACCAAGTTGTGAAGTCTGTACCTAAGAGAAGGTACAACAGATTTGAGTGTTGGTGTTGTGGTAAGGTGGGCCACTTTGCCATGGATTGTTGGTTCAACACAAGTGTTAAAAACAAGAACAGCTTATCAATCAGAAAAGCTGCATGTAAGCATGATAGATTTCAAACTAACAAGAACCTAGGACCCAATAATAATTTGGGTTCTGAGGATAGGTAAATCTTTATTTGATGTAGGTGAATCCAAGTGGCCATACCCCTATATGGTACTTGGATAGTGGATGTTCCAGGCACATGACTGGAACAAGAAGAATGTTGAGGGACTATGCACCCACAGAGAATGGAACCAAAGTAATCTTTGGTGGATCTGAAAAAGGAATCATTAAAGGATTTTGTAACATTTCTAGTAATTCTATTACTATCACTCAAGTGGCTTATGTGAAGGGTCTGAAACATAACCTGATTAACATAAGTCAACTTAGTGATCTAGGTTATGACATTTATTTCCTCAAAGGGGAGTGCCAAATAAGGAGGTCAAGTGATCAAGATATCATTTTGACTGGCTCTAGGAAAGGGAATGTATATTGTCTTAACCTTTATTGTGAGTATAACATCTCACCCATTTGTCTAGTTGCAGGTGAGAAAGCATCACAGTGTGTCCAATAGCACAATAGGCTGGATCATCTGAACTATAAGTCAATAGGACAGCTATTTAGTATGGGGTTAGTGAGGAATGGTCCTCAGGTCAAGTGCATTAAAGAGAGTGTTTAATCTGAAACTCCTACTGTCTTCTAGATGTTTTTAGAAAAATTCAGAATGAATTTAACAATTCAGTGGTCAAAATCAGAAGTGAGCATGAAACTGAATTTCAGCCTGAATGTATGACAAAGTTCTGTGAAGAACTTAAGATTCATAAGGAGTTCTCCTCACCTAGAACTCCCTAGCAAAATGGAGTTGCTGAAAGGTAGAATAGGACTCTAATTGAGGCAAGTAGAACACTATTTAGTGACACTACTCTCCCTGAGTACTTCGGGCTTAGGCAGTAAATACTACATATCATGTACTCAATAGAGCTTCCATCAATAAGAAACATAAGATGACTCCCTATGAGATTTTGAAAGGCAGAAAACCAAACATTTCCTACTTCAGAATCTTTGGTAGCAAGTGTTATGTCCTAGTTAATGGTAAGCACTACCAAACTAAGTTTGCTGCCAAATCCCTAGAAGAGATATTTGTTGGGTACATCAATAATAGTAGGGCATACAGGATCTACAACTTGACTACACAAGTTATAGAAGAATCTGTCCATGTAGTATTTGATGAGTCTAAGTTGATTAACAGTGAATTGTCTAGCTCTTCAGGTAATTCTACAGGTTTAAAGGACAGGCTGAACAAGTTGACTATTAATGAAGAAGCACCTGCTAGGCTGGATGAAGAAAAGGATGCATGCTGTCCAGGGGGAGAACAAGATTCACTGGATGAAGAAGAAAACAGTGAAGTGCATCAGGATGAGGAAAATGAAGAAGGCCAAGAGGTTGATAGATTTCCTCCAGCAAGAAGACACTTGAAAGAGCAAGAGCATGAACACTGTTCTATGTTCAAGCTTCATGTCACAGATAGAACCTAAGAAGTTTGAAAAAGCCATGCTAGACACAAACTGGATTGATGCTATGCAAGAAGAGCAGAATCAGTTCAGAATATGTAAAGTTTGGGAACTGGTTCCTAAACCAAAGGATCACAATGTTATAGGAACCAAGCAGATCTACAGAAATAAACTTGATGAGAATGACACCATAATCAAGAACAAGGCCAGGCTGGTAGCAAAAGGCTACAGGCAAGAAGAAGAGATTGACTTTGATCAAACCTTTGCCCCAGTGGCAAGGCTGGAAGCTATAAGGTTGTTCTTGGCCTATACTGCCTATCAAGTTTTCAAGGTATATCAGATGGATGTAAAGTCAGTATTTCTGAATGGTGACTTAAAAGAGGAAGTTTATGTTGAACAACCCTCAGGTTTTGTAGACTCTCACTATCCTAACTATGTATATAGGCTTAGGAAAACTCTATATGGTTTGAAACAAGCCCCTAAGGCTTGGTATGAAACCTTGTTTTCTTTTCTTATTGAGAATAAATTCTCTAGAGGAAAGATAGACAAAACTCTATTCTTTAGGGAATCTAAAAGGCAAGATAATTCTAGTCCAGATATATGTTGATGACATTATCTTTGGATCTATTAAAAACAACCTTTGTAGAAAGTTTGCTAAACTTATGCAAGGGAAGTTTGAAATGAATAGTATGGGTGAGCTGAAGTTCTTCTTGGGACTTCAAGTTAGACAGACTGATAATGGATTGTCCATATCTCAGTCTAAGTTCACCAAGGAATTGATTAATAAATATGGGACGGACTCAGCCTCCACCATGAAAACTCTAATGGGAACAAGTATGCCTATAGGCAAAGATGAGACAGGGGAACCTGTTGATGAGTCTTTGTATAGAGGGATAATTGGCTCTCTACTCTACTTGACTGCTAGTAGACCTGACATCATGTATGCAACATGTGTCTGTGCTAGGTACCAAGCATGCTCAAAGGAATCTCATTACACTGCTGTCAAGAGAATTTTGAGATATCTTAGGGGCATACCTAATCTAGGTCTTTGGTACCCTAAGAATAGAGATTTCTTACTAACAGGCTTCTTAGATGCAGACTTTGCAGGATGCAAAGAAGACATGAAAAGTACCACAGGAACCTGTCAATTCCTAGGTGGAAGGCTGTGTCATGGAGCAGCAAGAAGCAAACAAATGTAGTAATCTCAACTGCTGAGTCAGAATATATAGCTGCAGACAGCTACTGTGTACAGTTGATGTGGATAAAACATCAACTTGAAGACTATGACATCAAGGTAAGTAGAATTCCACTATTTTGTGATTCTACTAGTGCTATTTCTAATGCTAAAAACCCTGTTTCACACAGTAGAACTAAGGATATAGAAATTAAGTTTCATTTCATCAGAGAACATGTGGAGAAGGAAGATATTAGTCTAGAATTTGTGAACACAAATAATCAAATTACTGATATTTTTACAAACCTCTGGATGAAATTAAATTCAATTATTTTAAAATTGAATTAGGTATGTTGAACCTAGAATAAGTCAGCACAAGCTTTCCTAAGTAGAATGTGTAAGCACAAAATTTCTCAGGAAATTTGAGTAAGTAAGAAAGTTTGTGTCGACACAAGCAAATTGTGTCGACACTCTCAGTATGTTGTGTCGACACAGAAATAGTATTTGTGTCGACACAAGAATTGGTGTCGACACACTCTATCGAGACTTGACTAGCCCGTATCGACACTGACATAAGTATGTCGACACATAGACGTGTCAACTAAAAATAAGTTTTATCGAGATCAAAGTCTTTTATGTTGACACATGTAAAATTTTGTCGACTAGTATTATTACTAAGTAAGGCGTGTCTTTTGACATATCCTTTACCAGTACTCTATAAACTGAAGAAGACAAAATCTGGTCGACTACGCTTTCAAAATTCTCGACCCTAGACCTTGCGTCAACTGATAACCACCAACTTCATCCCCGTCGGATTCACCGAGATAAACCCGGGAAATAATGATAGGGTGAATCTCACGCGAGAGGGGGAGCTCGCCATCCCCCTAGAGCATTTTGAGGTTGGCTTCCGCCTCCCCCTTTGGTCTATCCCCAGTTGGGTGCAGAAGCTGATGAACTCCTCACCAGCGAATTGGGGGCCATTGTCTATCACTATCGCTTGGGGCAACTCGTGTCTGCATATGATCTCCCCCAAACGAAATTCCTGATTACTTTGGAGGTAACCTTGGCCAGCGCCTTGACCTCCAACCACTTTGAAAAGTAGTCAATCATGACCAGAAGAAACCTTCTCTGCCCACTAGCTATAGGGAAAGGCCCGACTAGATCCATCCTGTTGGATCTCTAGTTTGTATTTGGGCTAGGTTCACTAATCTAGGCTAAGTAAGACCCACATTGTATAGCCAGGGTCTAGTCTAGTGTTTTAGGTGTCAGTCAGGTCAACAACTCAGTGAGACAAGACCAAGACATCAGAGACTTAGAAGACAGCAGAGAGTGAACAAGGCAGAAATTTTTCTAAGTAAAAAGTCGTTTGACGATCTCTGAAGAGAGCTCGACGATCTTCATTCTGCGCTCGACGATCTCAGAGTTAAATCTCTAAATGCTGAGATCAATGATTGCTGAACTCAGGTCGACGATCTCTGATCTACTTTCAGGATTGAGATCGACGTTCAACCATCTCAGTTCGACGATCTTGAAGCCCAGTTTGGAAAGTAGATTTTCAGGTAACCGATCACAGGGCTTAGCTCCACGATAGAAGATTCATGAGCTCGACGATCTCAGGACCAGATCAACGATTTCTGCCAGATCAACATTTTATTCCCTGCAGTTATTGCTTTCTTTATTGACTGTTTATTCTTTTGCTTATATGACTCTGAGTGATTAATGCATATATTCTCTGAATATAGTCATTCCTTGGCAAGAATTAATTGCTGGTTTTCACAGAGTTATTATACAGCTTTTCTCGGGACAGTTAAGGAAATGAGTTAATTCTCTTATAGCCATTACGCAAGTTCCCGTGATTCCGGCAGTCAATCAATGTGGACGATTTCAAATTCAGTTTGGAATTATTCAAAGGAAAGGGACTCAAAGAATAAAAGACCCAGAAAATTATTATTCAACACTACTTCTTGATGCAGTCGACAGACTTTTGAAAGAAATCACAAGGCTGCAAGAAAAAGAGGAAGAACAGCTCTCAGTTCCAAAAACAAGAGTTCATTCAGGAAGCTTGTGGAGACAATCATCTTCAATCAGTCTCAACTTTCTGGATTTCAAGTCCTACACCCTGTACAAGGCTCTGATCTCTTGAACCATTCAAATCACAGGACAAGCCTTGATTCCATCAGGATCACTCTCAAGTCTTCTCTCATTTGCTTGAGAAAAGAGAAGACAACTCAACTTTTTTCCTTCCCCCCTCTGTGTAAAGGGTTTTTACTCTCTTCAAAAGTAATTCCTGGTTGTGAGGACACCTGATCAAAAGACTTCAAATTGGTTTTCCGGCACCTGATCAACAGCCAGAAGGGTTGCAATATATCCCTTGAAATAGATATTTTTTTGGTGGCAGTCACCTGATCAAAAACCTGAGAGTGATTCCTACCAGGGTGGTAGAAGAGTGGATGTACCCAGATTTGGGGAACCACTATAATTTCTTGTGTCGTCTGGTTTCACCTTTTCTTATTGCTCTTGCTAGTTTTTGTGATATTTAGAATAGTTCTCTAGTTTTCCTTCTTCTTAAATATTTATTGGTATCACCTATTTTTTTACTCTATTAGAATAGATTAAAATAGCCTAAAGTTTTTAAAACACTATATTCACCCCCCTCTAGAGTAGATCTGAATAACTCCCTCCTTTCAATTGGTATAAAAGGATTGTGGTTCTTTGGTTGTACAAGCTAACACTTGAATCAAGATCCCTGCTTATTCAGATTTTCTTTTCCTTATCTATTCATTTATCACATGGCACAGAACAAGGATTATGCAAGCACCAAACCTCAAGTCTATAACTTAAATAAGTTCTGTATCTGGAAGGCATGAATAAGACTTTGTATGAACTCAATTGATGGAGATATTTTTATCTCAATTTTGACAGGCCCCCTCAACCAACTGAAGCTGCTTCTACATCTACTGACACTCATGCAGTACCACCACCAACTTGGACTGATGCTCAAAAGAAAGCAAAAATTGAAGATGCCAAGGCCATGAACATACTGGCCCAGACCATGTCAGATGACATTTTCCAAACGGTTGCTGACTGCACATCAGCAAAGGCCATCTGGGATTATTTGAACCAAATGGTGGCAGGTTCAGTGGAAGAAAGAAAAGACAGAAGATCTCTTCTTATTTCTAAGTATGAGAACTTCAGAAAGGAAGATGCTGAATCAGTTGAAGAGATTTATGGCAGACTGAGTGCCATCATCAGTTAACTAAGAATATTGGACAAGGACATTTCACTGATAGAGATCAATAATAAAATATTGATGTGTTTTCCCAGTTCTTGGAACACAAGAATCTGGCCTATCAAAGATGCCAGAAGTATTTTAGAAATTTCCACAGAAACACTTCTGGGAAAGCTCAAATTCTTTGAGCACTTGACAAAGACTAGGGAGGCAGAGAAGAAGGTCTCTACTCCAGTCAGGAAAGAGCAGAACATTGCTTTTAAGGCTACAGAAGAAACAACAACTCCTGTTGTTAATGAAGAGTTCTTGAGTCTCTTAGCAAAGAGATTCTACAAGATGGGAAAAAGAGACATCAGGAAGAAGTCATCCAGACAAGAAGATAAACTCAGGTATGACAAAACACCAACTAAAGAGGTTGTTTGTTTTGGTTGCAAGAAACCTGGACACTACATCTCTGAGTGTCCAGAGAATTAAAAGAAGGAGAAAAGAATGGACAAGGACTCCAGAAGCTTGAAATACAGTAAGCCTTTCTCAAGCAAGCATAAGAGGAAAGAGAAAGTCTTAGTACCAGAAACCTGGAGTGATACTAAAGAGGATTCCTCATCCTTTAGCTCCAGTGATGAAGATGAGGAGGAAGCAAAGACAAAGAAAGTTTGCCAAATGGCAATTGATGCTTCCATCACTCATTCAGGAGAAAATTCATCAGATGATGAACAACCACTTTCAGAAGTGGATCAGGTACTCTCTTCTTTTGACTTTAATTTTGAAGATTTTGTACATGAATTCAAAACTATGTGCATGGATCTAATTAGTTCAGAAAAGGAAATTAAACAACTTAGAGAGCAATTGAATGATCAAAGTAGTTTAGTTGCAGAAAACCATAAATTAAAAGATGAAATTACTCTTGCAAATTAACAGATAATTAAACTGAAAACTGAACTAGCTGAGGCAAGGTAACTTGAAGAATCCCTTAATGGGAGAAGCCTTAAGATGATGGACATTACAAGCACTGTTAATTCCAGACTCACTGGCAAACTGGGCTTGAGTGCTTCATCAAGCCAACCCCCACTGGTCCAGAAAAATGCACTAAGGACCCCAGTAAAATTCATCTCTGAAAAAGGTAAAAAACTAATCTATGAGATACCCTCAACTGCAAATAAGAACAAACCTAACAAATAGAAAAATAGAAATAGACAAAATCAAAGCAAAAATAATGTTCAGCAGTTTTCGTCGAACTCAGATCGACGAAATGTGAATAAATCTTCAAACCTAGTCGACGATCTTTAAACAAAAATGTCTACTATAATCAATCGTCTTACTACGATCGATGATTTCTGTATGGATCATCGAGCAGAGATCGACGAACTTGGGGCACAGAGAATGAATATTATCCTTCTCTGAGTAGAGATCGACGATCTCAACCATATCGTTGAACTCAGATCGACGATCTTACTTCCAATCGTCGAACCCAATGAGAATTAATAAAATCTTTAACTATAACAGAAACCCTAATCAAAAAAGACAAACAATCAATCCTTTCACCCTTTGGGAAATTCCACCTAGGAGATACCATCCACTAGGCTATAAATCTCAGCCAACCATGTTTGTTATCTCAAGTTTTTCTTATCAAGAAAACAAAGGACCCAAGGTAACCTGGGTCAAGAATAATTAATCTTTTGATTATTGCAGGTGAAGAACTGTCCACCATACAACTAGCAATGGTATCTGGACAGTGGGTGCTCAAAGCACATGACAGGATGGAAGGATAACCTATCCAACTATAAGTCAAAGCTAGGACCTATGGTTATTTTTGGTGACTCCAACTTTGGCCAGACTGAAGGCTATGGAGAAATCAGGATAGGTGCTATCACATTCAGGAAGGTTGCATATGTAAGTGGATTAAAGCATAACTTGATCTCCATTAGTTAGCTTTGTGATGAAGGATTTTAGGTAACTTTCAATCAGTCCTCTTGCATTATATCTTCAGCTGACATCATAGTAGTTTTATCTGGTTCTAGAGTAGGTAATATTATATATTGTTAACTTCAATTTAGCCATAAATGAAATTTATTTATTTAACCAATCATGTAATCAAAATGAATTATGGCATAGAAGAAAAGGACATGTAAATCTAAAATACATTGTTAGGCTATCTAAGGACAATCTTGTAAGAGGATTGCCTTCTTACCCCTATAAGAAGGAAAGCCTGTGCAGGGCTTGTCAACTAGGCAAGCAAACTAAAATAGTTTCAAATCCATTAATAAGAGTGACTCACTTAGGATTTTGTATTTGCTTCACATGGATCTTTTTTGACCCATTGTTGTACAAAGCCTAGGAGGGAAGTCTTACACCTTAGTTATTATAGATGACTTCTCCAGGTTCACTTGGGTGTTCTTCTTGAAAAATAAGTCAGATAACTTCAAGGTTCTTACAGATTTTCTCAAGTGCATACAGAATGAGTTCTCTACTCAAGTTGTATTGATCAGAACTGATCATGGTATTGAGTTTGAGTCTCTTCTTATATAAGAGTTATGTGAGAAGAAAGGTATCAGACAATGTTTTTATGCTCCTAGAACTCCTCAACAAAATGGGGTAGCTGAAAGGAAAAACAGAACCCTAATTGAAGCTACAGGTATATTACTTGCTGATGCATACTTGCCCCTTTCCTTTTGGGCAGAGGCAGTGAGCACAACTAACCATGTCCTGAATAGAATTTTAATACATAAGCTAAAGGATAAGACCCCCTATGAGCTATTCAAAGGGAAGAAACCTAAAGTAGACTATTTTAGAGTATTTGGTTGTGTTTGTACATTCATATTAACAACAGAAAATACACTAGAAAGTTTGAAGCCAAGTTTGAAATGAGAATTTTTCTAGGATATTCTCAAGTAAGCAAGACTTATAGGGTCTATAATAAATCTACCTTGAAAATTGAAGAGTCTGTACATGTATCCTTTGATGAAACTAACATGTTTTATAATGAGAAGAATACTTCTACCAGTCAGAACTTGAAGGTACCTACTTTGTGTGAGAATTTGGATGCTGTAACACTCTCTCCTGAGGTTGTTATACCATCATCTCCATAAATAGCTGAAGACAGTGATGAAGATATCAGTTAGCCAACTGATAGTGTCCCAGCAGCTGAAATAATTCCACAAGAGGAATTAGCTCCACCAGTTGTTGAGCAACCAACTCCTCCTGCTGATTTAGTCACACTTAGAGATCATCCTATATCTCAAGTGATTGGAGACATATCAGTACGTGTGCAGACTAGACATCAACTCCACCAGGATTTGATGCATGCCTGCTTCATTTCTCAAGTTGAACCTCAATCCATTCAAGATGCAGAGCAAGATCCCCACTGGATCCTTGCAATGCAAGAGGAGCTCAACCAATTTGAGAGGTGTAGAGTTTGGGAATTGGTCCCAAGACCAGAGAACTACCCAGTAATTTGAACAAAATTGGTGTTCAAAAACAAGATGGATGCACAAGGAGCAATCATAAGGAACAAGGCTAGGCTTGTTGCTCAAGGGTATATGCAGGAAGAAGGCATTGATTATGATCAGACCTTTGCTCCAGTGGCAAGGTTAGAGGCAATCAGGATCTTCTTGGCCTATGCTGCTTCTCAAAAATTTAAAGTCTATCAAATGGATGTTAAAAGTGCTTTTCTGAATGGAGAACTGAAAGAAGAAGTCTATGTTGAACAACCACCAGGTTTTATCTCTCCAACTCAACCTTCTTTTGTTTATAGGTTGCATAAAGCTCTTTATGGTCTTAAGCAAGCTCCAAGAGCTTGGTATGAGACCCTAGTTAGCTTCTTGTTAGAACATAGATTCTCTAGAGGCATAGTAGATAGGACTTTATTTGTTAAACATCATCATGATAAAATATTGTTAGTACAAATATATATAGATGATATTATATTTTGGTTCTACTGATCCCAAACTATGCAAAAGGTTTTCAAACCTTATGCATTCAAAGTTTGAGATGAGCAGTATGGGTGAGCTCTCCTACTTCCTTGGTCTCCAAGTCAAGAAGGCACCAAATGGTATTTTCCTATCCCAATCCAAGTATGCTAATGAGCTGATCAAAGGTTTGGGATGGCTAGTGCCTCAGCTAAGAAAACACCCATGGCTGCCAATGCTGTGATTGATTTTGATGAGCATGGGAAACCTGTTGATCAGAATTTATATAGGGCCATTATTGGGTTGTTATATCTCACAACAAGTAGGCCAGATATAATGTTTGCCACATTTTTTTTCCTAGGTTCCAGGTGAACCCTAAAGAATCCCACCTTATTTTATTAAAAAGGATTTTGAGATATATAAAGAGTTTCCCAATCTAGGACTCTGGTATCCTGCTGAGTCAGAATTTGAGTTGACTGGATACTCAGATACTGACCTTGCTGGATGTGGAGTAGATAGAGGAAAAGTACCTCTAGAACATGCCAGTTCCTGGGTGCTAGGCTTGTCTCTTGGTTTTGTAAAAAGTAAACATCTGTGTCTACATCCACTGCAGAAGCGGAGTACATTGGCAGTTGCTGTTCTCAGATGTTATGGATACAAAATCAGCTACTAGACTAGGGATACAACTTAAATAATTCAACTATATTTTGTGATAGTACTAGTGCTATTTCTATAGCACAGAATCCAGTCATCATTCTAGGACTAAGCATATAGATATAAGACATGATTTCATTAGGGAGTGTGCAGAGAAAAAGAAAATCAATCTCACCTTCATCCCTACTGATTTGCAAAGGGCGGATATTTTCACCAAACCCTTGGATGAAAAGAAACATCTATTCTTCATGAATCAGCTAGGTATGGTTAATGGAGATGAGATTATTTGACTTTCTATCCGAGCTCGACGATTTGCTGACAGATCGTCAAACGGAGATCGACGATCTTCTAACGTCTCGTGAAGTTGAACGTCGAACAGAGATCAACGATCACTTCTTAATGAAACAATTGTCGTCGAACAGAGATCGATGATTTTTGGTTCAGAGAATTTATCGTCGAACTGTGATCAACAATTTATTCCTTCTCTTCGATCTGAGGTTACTGAACTCATTTTATATTTAAATATTTTGCCAACCTTGGTTTTGAAGTTGTTTTAGTAGTTAATACGCTTGGCTAATCCCGTCTCTTCGTTTTCTTAAACCTTATAAACAAGGGTTTAGACGGAAATAGTCCCGCGATTTCCATTTCCCTTCTGCACTTGATCTTTGTTTTCTCTGCAAGAACTCTCCAATGGCAATTTCAGTGGCGATTGTGTCCAGCATAAAGTTCGATTCAGGTTTTGATATTGATCTGGATTCATTCAAGCATAGTGATTAGATGTTTCAGGACGTGTGGAAGCTATTTGAAGCACCGAAATTACAGAAGTTTCTGATGACCAGGATGAATTTACCAGTATCAGAAATTAAAGAATGGGCTTATACCTCTTCTTCAGACAGACAGACGATGATAAGAACTATTTCTGGACAGGAGGTACATCTAACCCTGTCGTTCTTACAGAAATTTTCGGCTTTATTAATGGAGAAGACGATATTGATTTGGATAAAGAGGAAGTTGCTGCATGCTTGCCAAAATGGGTCATGCTGAGGCAAACCCTAGCAAGCTTCTGAAAAAGAACTTGTCTCCTTAATACAAGTTCTTTGCAGATATTGTGGGAAAAGTGCTGCTTGGGAAGCACACTGCCCATGATAATATATCCAGGCACCAGTTCGTTTTTGATGAGTGCCTTGGTTAATCTGAAATAAGTGAATTGGGCTG